>JAOQMS010000001.1:25092934-25104249 GCA_027563885.1 Erythroxylum longipes | reverse complement strand
ACTACAACCTAGAGTTTTAAGTACTTTCAAGCCTTCTTATCACTAAATCTTCACCTAAACCTTATGTAAAGTATCCACAACATATTTTCTGAGACCTTGGGCTCAACATTAATACCTTAAATCTCTATGATGCCAACTTAATTCCAATTCTCCAAGTATGATTCTTTAAAAACATAAGTAAGTCATATGGAATACATGTTCAATGAAACATTGCAACTATGCTACAATTTGGGCCCTTACATTTTGAAAGGTAGACTTATGAAAAAGTCATCATTTTTCCAAAGAGGATATAGATGATACAACTGTGCATATGATTCAGGGCAGTAGTCTAATAGTTTATCTCTCAATAATGTATATGGTGTAGGAAGACATTTTTTAATTTAGTGCAGGGACTGTATAATGATCAATACCTAAGGATTGTGGATAGGATCTGTAAAGGTGAGGCTTTACTGTAGACATCCATACCAATGATAATATATGGGCCAGGTAGATTGCTGCTAAATACATTAATCCAAACTGTACACTATGCAAAGAATTGTATCCTGATCTTTCTTTTTGTAATAAGCATGGTCTTGAATGAATTGCCATCTACAACAGTAAAGTACTCATCATATGAGGTCCCTGCCTCAGAAGGTAAAATGTTGGGCTTCATAATCGTATGGTTGGATCTAGTATCCATAAATCTAATAGCTTTAATGGGAAGACCATATTTGTCTTGTTTGTAGAGTTGGATCTGGACATATAGTCTTTGGACTGAAGTACGATCTATCTTTATGCAGGTTTGCTATAGCATGTATAAAGAATCATCCCCTAGAGAGATAGAGGAATCAGAGGATTCATCATCAAAGGTTGTAATAGAAATAACAAACTTAATGTCTTCATCTTGAATGGATTGTTCCTCAATCAGATCTTCAAAGCTATTGGAACAACGAATATGCAAGATTGATTGCATTTGCTTCAATAACTTGACATCCTTTTTAATTTTATAAGGGCAGTTTTGTGCAAAGTGTCCTAGTTGTCCACAGAGGAAACATCGATCAGCTTTTTGAGAATGAAGAGGTTTCTTCTTGAAGAGTCGAACAAACTTTCGTTTTGTTCTATCTTTTCTCATATAATTTTTCCTGAAGGGCTTGTAACCTTCCATTTGTTTACGAAACTTTCGTCGATGATAGACATGATTGTGATGAGATTTCTTCTTGTATAGATATGATTGTGATTAGATTTCTTCTTGTTGCTATAATCACAGTTCTGATCTTTACATTTAATCTAAAGATAAGACTTATTGCAAGCCTGTTTGAGAAGTGGACCACCTTTAACGATGTTCTTGAATAAGGCATATTGATCACATAGCTTATCAAGAGAGTCTATAGTAAGCTGGTAGATTTCTCCAAGAGATATATTAGCAATATCCTTTTGTAAAGAAACAATGGTCTATTGTAGCTCTGGTTGTAGTTAATCTAGAAGGGATGAGACAAAAGCATATCAAAGATTAACATCATTCCGTCCATTCAAAAGATAGTACCTTTTTGTCATACGTTGAAAATGCTTTTGTAAATCATGCTCGTCAAATGTACAACATTTCATTGCATAATTCTCCCAATAGATTTGCATATTTATAAGCTAAAAGTCACCAATGAATTCCTTATGAATTATTCCAAAAAGAGCTCCGGCTGTAGTGACTTGGATATACTGAAGTCTTCGATAGTCGTCAATACCTCGCAACCATTCTCGCAAAGTACCAGTGAAACGAGAAGTATACTCAGATAAAATATCCTATAAAGGATTATTCGGTCGAGTCAATTAAAGATCTATCTATGCACTAAATTTATGCAAGCGATCTCTCCATTTCTTTAGAGGAAGATTGTCAAAAGCAAACAAAGGTCCTAAAGTAGGCTTGGTCTGTGTAGTTGGTTGAGCTGGTGCTGCTTGTGGTGCTAGTTCAGGTCTGAAAGTTTCAGTACTTGTGGATTCTACTTCACTTATATATGGCTCAGCTTCAGTAGGTTCAGGCATAGTTATCAAAACTTGAGCTAAGTCTGATATATCAACTAGCTGGACTGAGGAATCAGAAGACGATTCAAAGATCTGTTCAGATGATGACTTAAAAATTATTGCAAAGACTTCAGATGTTGGGACAGAGGCTTTAAAAAAAGCTTCTGAATTATTTAATTGAGTAGAGAAATCTTCTATAGCAATTGGAGGTGTTAGAGTTGCTATGAACTCTGTCAGAGGTGCTTTATCCTTTTTAGTAGAGGTGGAAGGTTGAGAATTTGGTGGAGAAGTGAGAGGTGTATGAATTTGTAATGGTTTACTCCACTGGTTAACTGGTTCAGGTTTTGTATATAAAGTTGATGGCTCAGGAACTTGTTCAGGCTTTGGTTTTGACTTTGGTTTTTTAGGTTTTGCTAGAGCTGCCTGAGGATGTATCTATTGTCTGATCAAAGGATAGTTGAACTTGAAAACCTTTGAATAGTTAGCTTCTTCTAGATACATCTGATATAGAGGAGGAGTGTATACTAGCTATATATTTGAAAATAATGAAGAGGATAAGCAATATACAGTCTTAGACTATGCAAATTGTATATTAACTTCTATGCGTTGCACAATTCCTTGTATCTTTCTGAGTTCTCTGGTTTTAACGTCAAAGTCAGGTCCAAAATACTAGAAATGTAATGTTGAAGATTAACGTCAAGTTGTTGGATATGAGCTTTGTATGAGTGATGCATTTGTAGGATCTGCTTAGAGACGACATTAACTTTATGTTGAGTAGCATGAGTCTGTTGACTGATTCCATCTAACTTGGAATCAAATTTTCGAAGTACTTTATTATGTGCTACTGTATTTGATGTCTGTTGGTTAAGAACTTCATCATAAATATTTGAGTTAAGTGTACCTTGTGAAGTGATTCCTATGGCTCGAACATAAGGTTTAGAGACAAACCTAGTTATTTCATCTGTACTCTTATATAGAGAAAGAAAATATTCTTCTTATGGCTTAACCATTATACAAGGTATAGGAGTAGGAGTAATGACAGGAATTGCTAGCTTAGACTGATAGGGAGTAAATTTCAGTATCTCACAAAGAAATCTAGGTTTGAATCTTTCTATGAGTAGACCACTAGATTTGTTGTAATCATCTGGATTTGAATCATCCTTGTGTGGATGATACTGTTGAGAAGGCATGCAACAAGATGTAGACTTTTTCTTCCTCTTTCTTCTTCTGGCATATTGCTCACCATCATCATCATCATCATAATCATCACTGTCTGACCCAGGATTGAGACAGACTTCACAGTCAATTTTACACATAGATGGGTCAGCATCCCATGCAAAGTATCCACGATGATGGCTTACATAGACTAGATCTCCATTAGATTTGAAATAATGGATAGGAGGGCTATATTTACCTTCCGTATGAGAACATACAGGCTAAATTAGCAATATAGCACCAGATTTAGAAGGTCCAAACGGATCTATGTTGGGCTTTGCATAGATGGACTTCATCGTTCGATCTTTTAATGTCTTCAGAATCAGAAGAGTTGTTGTATGAAAAGAGTGTCGATGAGATGCAGGAACATCTTTTGGTAATTGGTGATCCAATAAGTAGGCATCAACTTTTCAAACTCCACAGCTGGTAATTACTTCGGGATCTAGATGATAGTATTCTGATCATTGGAATGATCAACAACTACGTAAAGAGCGTCCGAAGTAAAATTTGGAAAGTTAAGGTCCAAAGCATGATTTTGTACATAATAGATCATCTGGTGATGTAAGGTATCCATGATGGCTGTAGGATCTTGATCTGATTCTTTGATTTGTATCTGAACTTGTAGTCATTCAGACAAACTGGGATCATCCAACTTGTTGAAATCATGTGCTATTGTTATAATGACACTTCTATTGTTGAGAGTAGTTAGCAAAGTACCAATCAAGGTATTTTGGTACGTTGTGTAGGTAGTGTCTAGAAGAGATATCCTAGTTCTAGCAAGTATTCCCTTTCTTCTATAAAGTGTGAGAACAAGGCGTATAGCTCTTACATGTATATGTGTATGGTTGTGTTCTCCACAGAGAGATCAGTTCCTTTGGTATCTCAAGCTTTATGTATTGTTCCGTTGTAGTAGATCTAAGACCATACTGTTCAAATCTGAAACTCTGGATTATTTCTTTGACTTTTGGTCTAGATGTAGACAAAATAGTAAGTATACTTCTTGTCCAAGAACGATCACGAGAATGAATACTGTAATTGCTCAACAAAGGTAAAGAAGACTCACAAACACAATTTTCTAAAGGAACATGAGTAATTTCAACTAGATTTTCTATATGATTAGACAAAACACACTTAACACTATAAGGTAGACTAGACATATACAAAGTTGAAGATAGATGAATAGGGTCTTTTGGTAGTGCTTCCATAACTATGGGCTCTCTTCTTACTCACTTTTATTAAGAGATAGTGTTACTGCTACCCAAAAGACAAAATATGGCTCTAATACCACACTGGGGACATTGAAGGGCACACAGGGAAAGTACGACAACCAACTAGCTAAAACAACACCTTTGAGCAGACCATCGACTAACCAAAGTCGGATTGTAAGCTACTGTAGTGTCTAATATACTATTGTGGAACAATATGGGATCCTTGTAACTATCAATAAGTTCCAAGTATGATGGCCAAGAAACAAAGCCTTTACACATCCAGGGACGAAACCTGATGATCTCAAACTCACACAAGCTGAGTGTACTATCGTTCTGAAGCAAAGACTCATTGAGCCTACAAAGTCATATTAGGCTTGCCAAGCATTCTATGTGAACAAAAGTTTAGAGCAAAAGCGCTATAAAAAGAGATTGGTGATTGACTATAAGCATCTGAATTCATTCCTGCAAGATGACAAGTTTCTGCTTCCCAAGATCGATACGCAGGTACTATTTTTAAAAGAAGCTATTATCTTTTCCAAGTTTGATCTTAAATTAGGATTTTGGCAATTGGGTATTCACCCACCTAAGCAGTACAAAACTGCATTCTACATTTCCAATGCACAATACCAACGGACCGTTATATCATTTGGGCTTAAAGTTAGCCCATCTTTGTTTCAAAGAACTATGACCAAGATCTATGAGCCTATCCTTAACAGTGCAATTATCAACATTGATAATATTCTCCTATTCTTAAAGACCCCATGAGGAACATCAGGCCTTACTTCAGCAATTCTTGGATCTTAATAACCAGTATGGCATCATGCTTTCAACCTCTAAAAGCATCATTGGTACAAAGGAGATTGAACTTCTAAATATGCATTTCAAAGATGGATTTTGCTATCCTGGTCCACATATTGCATAAGAGTTGTTACACTTTCCTAATGAACATCTCACTATGAAATAGATATAACAATTCCTCAGGATTGTTAATTACATCTATGAGTTCATACCATACGTGGCAGCTTACACTTCATGCTTATCCAAGTTACTAAAAAAGAATCCACCACGTTGGACTTTAGAACAAACAAAGGTTGTTCAGCATTTAAAACACATTTGTCAAGACCCTTCACCCTTCAAGAATCCTAATAGGGACAATGCATTTTATAGACAGATGCTAATGACAATTATTGGGTTGTTGTACTTCTCGTCATTATTATGGTCATACAAGTGGACAATTTCGATCCTCTAAATGCCATTATCACATCAGTTATAAAGAAATCCTAACTCTTAAAAGAGGTATTGAAAAGTTTTCCTTCCACCTCACACCTTATCACTTTTTAATTGATAACACTTCCTTCCCTAGGATTCTTGATTATCCCAAGAAACATCTTCCCAACAGTCAATTGCTTCATTGGCAGGAATGGTTTTCTTGCTATAAATTCTCCATTTGCCATATCAAAGGTTACTATAATACACTTGCTGATATTATTTCTCGACCTACCAAACCAATCTTGTTTCTTTCATCCTCTCTGACCCATTTTATTTCTCTTTTTTGGCTAATGGAGTTTCCCGAGTTTGCAAAATATAAAAAATATTTTTCCCCTTTTGTTTCCACTACTCCAAAAACTGTTACAGACTTTTTTCCCCTTCTTTATCAAAGTTTGTCTTATTATCTTCATCTCACACTTCTCACATTTGATGTTTTACCTCCTCTTGGTCATTTTGATGCTCTTACCCCTTATAAACTAATGTATAATCTCTATGATACTACCTTATGGCATCTCTGGGCTTTGTCTTCCCTATATGCTTGTTCCATATCTTTATCACCCTTCCATGTTTATCACAACCTATTTGGTCCCACAAATGCCAATTCTCTTTTGTGGACTTTCTTAGAATGGTTTCAACCCCTTTCCAAATGGCGTGTAGACATGTCTCAAATCTTGACTCACTATCACTTACGGGACACTACTTTAACTAATCATAAAGTTTATGCTATTTATATTATGCATCATCCCTACTGTATGAGTGCTTCTGGACATCTATGCATACTAAATCACCTTCCGCATTAGAAAACCACCCTTGATTGGTCTACAAAATGCACACAACTAATGGCGGATTTACATTCTTTCTTAGTTCAACTCAACCAATTCATGAGCTTACCTCCTTCCAATATTTATACATCCCTCGGTCTGTATTTTGGAGATATCGCTCTTCTTGCACCAATTATTCCTCCATCATTTGACCATTGGAAATTGGTGGCTCCCTCTAATGTTATCAACATTTGATCTGGTGAAGTTCCTTGCCCTACATATCAACATTCTATAGTTTCAAGCATACCATCTAACCCTATCCAAGAGCCCACTTCTATTTCTATCCTAGGACTTTCTATATGGATTGCAACTGATATCAACCACATTCTTGAGCAAATTAACAATGACATGGCCTTAACAGATGACTTTGATTATGATAATGACCTCACTTTAGCACTTCGAAGTGGGACTCGTATTTTTAGAGTTTACTTTTGGGTCTTTTGATGAAAGAGAATCTTTGTGGCCCACAAACTACTATTCAAGGTTCCTTCTTATCATCATATTGTTTGCTTTTTAGAAAGTTGTTTACTTTTTCAAATTAGCTTTGTTAAAGGTGTGATGATTGTACTTAAAGTTGCTTTCTTTTTTAAATTTGTAATTAGTATGTCTCATGAGAGTTTTACTTTCATGCCTTTGCTTAGCCTATAAAAGCAAGGTTTCTCCTTCATTTTAAGCAGAACTAGATTTGAAGAAGTTTGATTTCAATGAATATTAGTTTGAGTGTTTTCCATTCTTTTGAAGTTCTCCCTCTCCTAAAAGCTTAAGTCTTGAATAATGTTACTATTTGTCATTATAGAGAGACAAATATGCTCTACACTCGCCTCTTCTGAGGATCTTGTGTATCAGAATATATGACTGCATAAAACAATTCCGCTGTGAGATTAGAGTTTAACGGGGAAAGAGTGTACATACTATTGTGACTATTATTTCAAAAGGGGAAGAAGAGTTGTGAGAGTGTAAGGTTCCTAAGAGGAAAGCTGAGTGTTGTGCCCGTAGAGAGAAAGGCTTTGTTTCTTGACCATCATACTTGGAACTTACCGATAGTCACAAGATTCCTATGTTGCTCCACAATAGTCTACCCGATACTACAGTAGCCTACAATCTGACTTTGGTTAGTTGATGGTCTGCCTAAAGGTGTTGTTTTAGCTGATTGATTGTCGTACTTTCCCTGTGTACCCTTCGGGGTCCTCGATGTGGTATCAAAGCCATCTTTCATGTCTTGGCTGGCAGTAACATTGTCTCTTAATAAGAGTGAGTAAGGAGAGAACCCATAGTTATGGAAACACTACCAAATGACCCTGTTCATTTGTCTTCAACTTTGTCTATGTCTAGTCTACCTTCTAAAGTTAAGCATGTTTTGTCTAATCATATAGAAAATCTAGTTGAAATTACCCATGTTCCTACAGAAAATCGTGTTTGTGAATCTTCTTTATCTTTATTGAGTCCTTACAGTATTTATTCTCATGATCTTTATTGGACAAGAAGTATATATACTATTTTGTCTACATCAAGACCAAAAATCAAAGAAATAATCTAGATTTCGAGACTGGAATAGTATAGTCTTAGATCTACTATAGTAGAACAATACGTAAAGCTTGCGATACCAAAGGAGCTGATCTCTTTTTGGAGAGAACACAATCATACACATCTACATGTCGGAGCTATACGCCTTGTTCTTACACTTCATAGAAGAAAGGGAATACCTGATATAACTAGGATATCTCTCATAGACACTTCTTACACAACATGAAAAAATGCTTTTATTAGTACCTTGCTGACTACTCTTGATAATGGAAGTGTCATTCTAACGAGAGCACCTGATTTTAACATTAGGTTAGATGATCCCACTTTGTTTGAATGGCTACAAGTTCAAATCCAGATTATTGGAGCAGTTCAAGATCATACAGCTATCATGGCTACCTTACATCCTCAGATGATCTATCATTTGCAGAATCATGCTTTGGACCTCAACTTTCTAAGTTCTACTTCGGACGCTCTTTATATGGTTGATGATCGTTCCAATGATAAGAATACTATCATCTAGATCCCGAAGCAATTACTAGCTCTGGAGCTTAAAAAGTTGATGCCTACTGAATGGACCACCAACTACTAAAAGGTGTTCCATGCGCCTTATGGACACTCTTTTCATACAACAAGTCCTTTGAGTTTGAAGACAATAAAATATGGAACAGTGAAGTCCATCTATACAAAGCCCAATGAAGATCCATCTGGACCTTCTACATCCAAAGTTATTCTTCTAATCCGGCCCATATTTTCTCATACAGAAGGTAAATCTGGCCCTGTTATCCATTATTTCAAATCTAATAGAAATTCAGTCTATGTAAGCCATCATCGTGGACACTTTGTATGGGATGTTAACCTATTTATGTGCGAACCTGACTGTGCAGTCTGTCTCAACCTTGAGTCACACAGTGATGATGATGATGAGTGGTATGCCAGACGATGAAGGAGGAAGAAAAAGTCTAAACCTCATTGTATGCCTTCAAAACAGTATCATACACATAAGGATGATTTATATCTAGATGATTCCAGCAAATCTAGTAATCTACCAATAGAAAGATTTAGACTTAGATCTCTTTATGAGATTATAAAATCTTCTACCTGTCAACCTAAGCGAGCAATTCTTATTGTTACTCCTACTCTTATACCTTGAATGATGGTTAAGCTATATGAAGAAGAATTTCCTTCTCTGCACAGGAGTACAGATGAGACAACTAGGGTTATCTCTGGCCCTTTTATTCGAGCCATATGAATCACTTCATAAACAACACTTGTCTCAAATCCTTGTGATGAAGTTCATAGCTGGCAGACATCAAATGTATTAGCATAGAACAATGTCCTTCGAATAATTTATTCTAAGCTAGATGGAATCAGTCAACAGACTCATAATACTCAACAAAAAGTTGACACCGTCTCTAAGCAAATCCAACAACTGTCTCACTTATATAAAGCTCAAATCCAGCAACTTCAACATTACATTGCTAAGCAGTATTTTGGACTTATCTTCGAGGTCAAAACTAAAGAAATTAAGAAGATACAAGGAATTGTGCAACATATGGAAGCTGATATGCAATCTATACATTCTGAGACTATGGCTCATCATCTTCAGTATTTTCAACTATATAGCCAGTATACATTCCACCTCTTTATCAGACATATCCAGAAACAGTTGACTATTCAAAGGTTTTCAAGTTCAGCTATCCTTTGATCAGATAATATTTACATCTTCAAGCAGCTCATGCAAAACCTAAAAAGCCAAAGTCAAAACCAAAGTATGAACAAGTTCCTAAGCCATCACCTTTATATACTAAACCCGAACCAGCTTACCAAGGGAGTAAACCGTTATAGATTCATACACCTCCCACTTGTCCACAAAAGTCTCAACCTTCCACCTCTATTGAGAAGGATAAAATGCATCTAATAGTGTTCATAGCAACTCTTGTACCTATACTTGCTGCAGAAGATTCCTCTACTCAATCAAATAATTTATAAGCTTATTCTGAAGCCTTTATCCCAACATCTAAAGACTCTGCAACAATTTCTGAGTCATCATCTGAATAGATCTCTGAACCGTCTTTTGATTCCTCAGCCCAGCTAACTGATCTATCAGACTTAGCTCAAGTTTTGATAACTATGCCTGAACCTAATGAAGCTGAACCACATATAAGTGAAGCAGAATCCACAGGTACTGAAACTTTCAGACCTGAACTAGCACCACAAGCAGCACAAGCTCAACTAACTACACAGACCAAGCCTACTTTAGGACCTTGGTTTGCTTTTGACAATCTTCCCCTAAAGAAATGGAGAGATCACTTGCATGAATTTGGTGCATAAATAGATCTTCAACTAAATAGACCGAATAATCCTTTATAGGATATATTGTCTGATTTTACTTCTTATTTCATTAGTACTTTGATAGAATGGTGGCAAAGTATTGACGATTATCAACAACTTCAATATATCCAAGTCGCTACATCTATAGCTCTTCTTGGAATCATTTATAAAGAATTCATTAGTGACTTTCAGCTTATAGATAAGCAAATTCGTTAGGAGTATTATGCAATGAAATGTTGTTCCCTTGACAAGCGTGATCTACAAAAGCATTTTCAACGTATGATGGAAATGTATTATTTTTTGAATGGATGGAATGATGTTAATCTTTGATATGCTTTTATCTCATGCCTTAAACATCAACTATAACCAGAGCTACTATGGACCATTGGTTCTTTACAAAGGGATATTACTAATATATCTCTTGGAGAAATTTACCAGCTTGCTATGGCCTCTCTTGATAAGTTGTGTGATCAACATGCCTTATTCAAAAACATCATTAAAGGTGCTCCACTTCTCAAACAGGCTTGCAAGAAGCCTTATCTTTAGATTAAGTTCAAAGATAAGAAGAACTGTGATTGTAGCAACAAGAAGCAATCTCATCACAATCATGTTTATCATCGATGAAAGTTCCGCAGACAAATGGAAGGTTCCAAGCCTTTTAGGAAAACTTATATAAGAAAAGATGGAACAAAACAAAAGTTTGTTTGATTCTTCAAGAAGAAATCTCATCATTCTCATAAAGCTGATCAATGTTTCCTCTGTGGGCAACCAAGACACTTTGCATGAACTTGTCCTTATAAAAACAAGAAAGCTTTCAGTTATTGAAGCACGTGCAATAAATCATACCTATTCATTCTTCAAATAACTTTGAAGATCTGTGTAACATCCCGTTTCCGTAGAACGGGTCGGACCAGAGAAACGGGTCCAAGTGAGGTAAATAAGAGAAATTAGGAAA
>JAOQMS010000001.1:25077466-25092834 GCA_027563885.1 Erythroxylum longipes | reverse complement strand
ATAAAAGAATAGGTTAAATAACAAATTAAAATGTTATTAAAAATATTTTAAAAAAAGAGAGGGAGGTTTTAAATAACAAATTAAAATGTTATTAAAAAATAATTGAAAAACAAGAGGGGGGATTTTTTTTAAATTTGAAAATTTTGCATTTTAGCCCCTCTAATTTTCAAAATTTTCAGTACCAACCGGTATTGGGCTGGTATTTATGGTGTCAATCGGTATTTAAACCCGATACTAAAAATTAAAATACCGTACCGTTCTCCGACTGGTACGCTACGTACTGGCCGATATGGTACGGATCCCAAAACAATACACTACAGTAGCCTACAATCCGACTTTGGTTAGTCGATAGTCTACTCATATGTGTCGTTTTAGCTAGTTGATTGTCGTACTTTTCTTGTGTGCCCTTCAGAGTCCCCGGGTGCACTGAGCCCCCCCCCCCCAAGAATCCTTGAAGGGGAGTGAGCACCAAATCACTTATATAACCACTACGCTTCACTTGCGCAATTATGACGCAATAGCCTACGAATTCTATTCCCAAATTGCATGGCTGGGATTTAAACTTTGCACATGAAGCAACCCAGGCTGAAACCTGATGGCTCTGATACTAGTAAGCCCCCCAAAAGGATCGTTGACGGGGAGTGAGCACCAAATCACTTATACAACGGGATTGAGGAAACAAAAACAAGTTGGACATGAAAAGATCCAACAATGGTATTGAAAAGGAGCTCCTCAATAAGTTGCATTTGTTGGCCAACACATTGACAGAGCGATTACAAATAAGTATACTGCTGATGAAAGCAACACTTAATGAGAGTTCAAGTTGCTGTAATACAGTACAAACTGATACATAAAACCCACCTTCAGCTTTTCAGTAATCATATTTAGGTGACTTTATTCAGTAGTATTAGCTGACAGCAATATGGAACAAGAAAATTATAGCATATTCATCTTACTCCTCAAAGTCGGGCATTGCGAAGTTGTTGCTTTAGCAGAGGGCGGATATATTCTTGGTAACCATCTGGAACGACTGAATCGTTTAGGGGATCTTTCCATGCCTCTTCATAGAGTTTTGGATACACGTTTCCGTCGTAGCGGCCAAGAATGGAGCCAAGGAAATGATCCGTGTAGTTGAAAGCATCTACTAGCGCAATTGCATTGGGACGTACCTAATCGATGAATTTGAAAATTTGTTAATAGGCACGGAAAATATAAGAATAAACAAAAAGAAATACATTGCTTGAAACCAACCTTAGAGTATAGGGATCTTAGCAGATCATTAGCAAGTGAAGCTTGCTTGGCTGAAATGCAGCCGGTGGCAATGAAGTCACCAAGATGCTTGTGAAGAATATTTAGGGCATATATGTAGCAAAGAACCTGTAATTGTTGTTTCACCCCCTTCCCTGGTATATTTTGTTGCAATTTCTCAATGAACCTGGAGCAGAAAGATGATTAAATTACCGACTCAACAATAAACAAAAACAAGTCCCCAACAATCCATTGGAGTTACGTTATACTACAGGTAACAGGGCTGACAACTATTTGTAGACATCTTAGTGTAGAAAAACTTCATTTCTTTTAAAAGGACCAGCTTTGTGTTACTTTACAACTGAAAAGATGTCCTTTTTCTAATCGAAAGTAATAAAGAAGTGGCACGGTCGGTGGCCTTAGAACCCTAACTTGATACATCCAAATGTATTTTGGATGGTGAGAGAATGGTGGAATGGAGATATTATTGATCAGAAAAGAAAAACTTGGGATACATTGATGGGGGAAGGACTTACTTAGAAACAACAATTACTTGGCAATGAGCAACTGCAGCCTCAATTAGAACAGGTGAGAGTTCTGCAAATCCTGAATAAATATAAAGCGAATAAATAAGTAAACATGCATTATCTTGCACCACCCTCACGCAAGAACTGTTGAGCTAAAAATACAATAGAAAAAATATTTTAGCCTTCACTGTCCATTCTGCTTATTTACAAGTTAATGCAATTCATTTCATGAACAAATGTCAATCTAACGCGTATCATCCTCACAGGCAAAACAGTCCGATTAAAGAATTAGTAATGAATATTTCCAATACAAACAAAAGAAGGAATCACTAAGGTTGGAGAAAATACAACATCCTTAATTGCTTAATATTTGGTAATTTCACAAAATTACATGAAAGAAGAGAAAAATAAATGCAAAATACTCCATCAAGGCAAAGAACACTTACCCTCTTCAGGATTTGCAAACTTGCTTAGGTTTTGAGCACGGGCAACAGACATCCTAGCAGCCCTAGCTTCAAATACCTCCAGTACAACACTAGGATTCAACCAATCCTCAGCTGCAACAAATATATAACAATTACCACTGACTTTAGTATGTGTGCATGTACTATCTCAACAAGAGAAGCTTGCATGCCCTCTTGTGGCATTGTAATTACACACACCAACAAGTACCACAACAGCCAATTGCCTATTTACTTGCACTCATGAAGTTACATGGGTAGTTTACGAATTCTTATAAAGCCTACCCTCCAGCTACTGGCATTTTGTATATACCATTCAAGAAAAGATGCGGTATAAGAAGTAGCAAATTATTACCCTTTTGGACATTGCAACGACATTGCAAAAGATGCTCTGCTCGTCCCATATAAGCTGTAGTTCCCACAGGCTTCTTCCCAGAAGGCAGCTGAGAAACAGTCTTCATTAGAAACCTTGCAACCTGCGAGAACAATTTTTTAGCAGGATATCAGCAACAGCCTAACAAAATAAACTTCCAAAGTGCACTCAGCTATGCACCACACAGGAAGTCATGTAACAAGCCAACAACAGGACTTGGAAGACAGACATTCCAGTATAATTAAAACATTTTTAAAAAGAAAAAACTTTGGACAAAATCGCAGAAATGAAATGGTAGAATCACTTCCCTTATTTTCCCTGCATCCGTATGGTTTAAAACCAAACGCTGATCTTAAAGCTTGAGATCTACAAAACTAAGAGAGGTTCATTCTTAACAGCTGTGTTTATTTTCTAAGATGTCCTCACCAAATCAGAGAGTTAAAGTCAGACTCAAAATGCTAGAAATGATATTCATGGTCTATTATTTGCACACGTCCTGATTATTAAATAATCTCGTGGAATTGTTCTAGAATTTGAAGAAGTTATGGGACTGATTGGTTCTCTTTCTGTTTTCAATCGTGGTCTCTAGTTTTTGTTTTCTGTTTTTTAAATAAAAACAAGAATCTATTTAGTTGTTAATATCAATGTAGTTATATTTTTATTACTAATGATAATTACAAATTAGATAAAACTTAAAAATAATATTTTTAATTAATTACATTTATTTTAATCTTTTATAAAATATTTATTAATAAATAATCAATAAAATTATTTTATTTTATTAAAATAAATTATTTTATTTTATGAAAAAGAAACAGAAACAAAAAATAAAAACCAAAATTTGTGGTTTTCATGTTTTAAAAACTAGAAGAAACTAAAACCAAAAACTCAAACAAACAAGTTTTTTTTTAATTAAATTTGAAAACAAAGCCAGAAAACCAAAAATACAAAAAGAAACAAACAAACCCTAAGACTAAGATCCCAATGCTGTAGACAAAGTTCTGTAATTGAAACCCCTGTAGCCTCAACAAATCCAGCTAAGTTCATCTCAATTATTCTTTTGACAATAAGGCATTCTGAAACTATATCAACCAATAATCAACATTGAACTATAAGATATGACAGATACCAGCAGTCCTACATCTAATTGTGTTCGAGGTCAAACAAATTGAACCTATTGTTTTGGGTTAACAAGGCTGTTTGGGCTATGGGCCCAAGAACTGTTTCTCAATCAGATAGAATAGAGGAGTCTCTTGGTTTACCTATCAATCAAATTCATCTTCACTTCACATACAGGTTAGGGCTAGATGTGATCTCTATGTTGTATTAGTTACTGATTGATTCCAATTTCATTTTTTGACTGTTTAAGTTACATCCTGCCAATAAGAAATAATCATGCGAGCTGGATGGGACAATGAATACAGCCAATTGAGTTCAATCAAAATGATACTTGCAGTTAATAGAACAAATGTACCTGTAAAAGCAGCACAATGTTGTCTCCTTCATAGGTACAGGCTGGGACATAAACTGCAAATAACTCTGGAAGGCCGCTGGCGAAGAGGTAGCCATGTCCACCACACAGTTTTCGACATTCTTCGATAGCATCCTGCAGAGTAAAGTGAACTTTGCTCAAGTTGAAAAATTAAAAGAGTCTACACCTTCGATCAATCCTATCAGTTCAACTCATGAAGCCCCATTATCAAGGAGAGAGAGAGAGATGATTGAAACATGCCAGAAGAAACATGAAATAAATGGTAATTAGTCTTCACTTACAGCAGTGAAAGATGTTGTCAAAGACTTCAACCCAGCAGTACATGCATGAGCCTCAGGCAGTGTAGAAAAATCATTGGCTTGCAATCTCTCGGTCACATCTGTGTAAAGCCATTTCAACCATTCACCAACAAATCTGAAAGCATATGCAGAGGCCAGCAAGGGGAAGAGTCTACTTTGCTGAGTTTTGTAATCAATCACCTAAACATTGTAGATTCTCTGAAGATAAGTTACAAATCCTTGGAGCTACCAAATGAGACTGATGTGCGAACATATCACTAGGAAGAGCAGAATTGCAATACATAGACGTGACAACACAAATATATAATCATCCTACCATTAGCTGCAATATATTCCACATATGCAAACATTTTAACACTGTACAAATGGACTGGTTGTTCATCAAATGCATTTCTAATTCATCAAAACTTACTCATTGCACACGCCACGATACCAATAAATAGTCAAAGGTTAGTTACTGGCATGTAGCAATTCATCCTAAGCATCGTGCTACATGTCCCATATAAATCTTTAAGAAACAAGTAACCTATCTTCTCATTTCAGAAACACAACAGAATAACAGTGACAAGTGAATTCATCAGAAGCTAGTATGTCCTAAAAGAAACAATTTCAACACAACTAATGAAGAAGGTGAAATTGATACCTGGGTCTCAAGACCACCATCCTGGGAACCAAATTGTCTTCGAACAGCACTGTATCTTGTAGCAATACAAACTGCTCTTGATAAAGCGCGAGAAGCATCAGCTACAATACTTTGCCTCACATACACCATAGTTCCATAAATCAACTGCCTTGGGACATTGGATTCAACGCATTTCCCTTCCCGAGTAACCTGCAAAACCCTGCAGCAAAAAACATGGCGATGATAATGGTCATGTATAGAATATGTGCAAATATCTACAGCTAGCACATGAGGCGGACCCTTCACAACTATATAAATCACAATGTGGGTAGTATAAATGAAGTGAAAACTTCTAAACATTTTATGGAATTCTCACAGAGGGTATAAATAGAAATGACCGAGCATGATCATGCCAAAACAAGATTAAAATGACTGAGAGAGTCCAACCTCTGTAACATTTGTTCCCTTGGAATTCGCACATGATCTAATCTTAAAACACCATTGTCCATTGTGTTATATGCACCATTGCCAAACTTCATTCCAATATCACCAACTGTTATGCCAGGAAGAGGCAAATGATCGTCCAAACTCCGAAGCTGGACGATAAAACCTGAAATGAGTTTTAACAATGTCAGTACATAATAAACCAACCAATAATCTCCAATCTGCAAAATTTGGAATAAACTCTTCTAGTACTTACCATGAACTCCATGCTCTTTGCCATCGATTACAAGATGGGCATAGACAATGGCATGTGTGGAAACTTTACCCAAGCCACCAGGCCACCACTAGAAAACCAATTACAGCAAAGAAAGAATTATATTCCAACACAAACACCAAATAAATTAATATCCATACATTGCATGTTTCCATTTAGTTAGCATGCACTCCAAGCAGTGCATGGATGTGGAAACCAACTTAGCAACAAACTATAAATACTTATCTCAAACATGACATAACAAAGATGGTCATCAAACACAAATGATGAGTTTGCAACTCACTTTGGATGAAGTTAGTGTCGGACTATGAATAACAAACTCGTCAGTCTCATGATCAAATGTTGCAGTGGTTTCAAGACCTTGAACATTGGATCCATGACCAAGTTCAGTTTGTGCATAGCAGCCTATTATTTGCATTTTATAGGCTAAAGGCAACCACTTTTGTTGTTGCTCATCAGTGCCTTGTCCTTTAATAGCCGGTACAAACATGCCCTAAGGGAAGCAACACAAAAAATAAATAGAAAATTTAGCACAAAAGATTGGATTATGTATCCAAAGAAAACCTAAAAAAAAGTTGACAACGAGAATTGAAAGGAAATCCAAAATGATAAAAGAAAAAAAATGATATTTACCCAATGAAGATCTGTAAATGCAGGTTCATCCACAAAAAACCTTAACTTACTAGCCTCCTCTTCTGCAACAACATCAACAACAAAAACAACAACAAACAATTTTAAGTTCCCCAGTGTATGCAAGTACAAGATTAAAACGCCGAGAAAAGAAAAGACAGTACCAGAAAGGCGAAGCTCAATTATACGTTTCCAAGCATGAGCAACCTTCCGCAGAGTGTTCTTAAACAACTCCTTCCTACCAAGAATACCTCTATTATCCTTCCGAAACACCTGAACTCAAGACATTAACAACAAAAATACACATCACTCGAACTCAAATCAAAAATCAAAACACAAAAAAAAAATATAAACCAAAAAAAAAAGAGTACCGGATCGCTGGCCACTAGACGAGCCATGCGATCTGAGACTTCAAACTCCTGGCGAGACCCCGCCCATACGATCTTCATCTCGTCCACATCGAATTCAGCTCGGTTCCTCTCCTCAGCCAAGTGATCTACTCCCTCCATTCTCTTCCTCTTCCTAAATCAACCGAACAACAACAACACCTTCTTCTTCTTCTTCCTCCTCCTCTGCAACTTCTTCAAATCAAATCAATCTCTATCCCTTTGTTTCTTTGGCCAACCAAACAAAACGATCATGAATTCTATCAACAAGGCAACTACCTCGTCCCCTCTATAAATACGCCCCTACCCAACTCTTACCATATTGCAATAATTGGATATTCCATTTACTTGTATACAATACTAATAAATTAATGTGAAGAAGAAAAATAAATTTTATGTTATATATTCAAAGTAAAAGAATCCAGATTGAATTTTCTTCTCTCTTCTTGGAAGTATATTCAAAGTAAAAGGACACAGATTGAGTTTTTCTTTTTGGAGATTCCGCCGCGTGATGTGGAAAGCTTATCTTTTTACGAGAGTTGCTAGGAAGTACCCAATGATATGGTTTTCGTACCATAATTCAAGTGCCTAAGAATTGTTATGTAGATAAAAATGTTAATTATTGTCAATTTAACTCTGATTATAATTATTAATTCTAGGTGTTAGCTCTTTAAATAATTTATTTAAATATACATAATTTTATAAATGATTATATAAATTTATTTTAAAATGAGTTAAATTTTATATTTTAAAATTATCATTTATTTCCTATATCATTATTCAGTTTTCATATTTTTATTAACTATATAATAGTTAAATAATAATCATAATAATAAAGGAATAAGAGTTAGCTTTTAGAAAATTAAAATTAGAAAAAGATTCAAACAAATTCAACTGAGCGTCAATAAGGGTAGGCGAAGTCAATGAGTTGACTTAAAACACGCTTTGCTCGTGCCATCTATCTAATTTTTCTCATCAATTAAAAGGGCGCGACGAAGATGAAAATATTATAAATCTAATCATTGCAATATAAAACTTTAAAACAACGTGGAATAAATAATAATAATAATAATAATAATAATAATAATAATTTTAAGAAAACGTTGTTAACGTTTTTTAATTGTCCGACCGGAAATCAGTTTTTGGTCGGAACCCGTTTTTGTCTTTTCGGAATGATGATTATATGTGTTATAGACCGCCTTCGAAACGTGGGAAGAAATGCTGATATTTTCCTAAAAGGTTGAATGAATGGAAAGATAACGATGATTGCTCCGCTTTTTGGGTCCGATTGGAAAACATTTCATCAATCCGTTAGTTTTAACGTGATGTTCTTCGGTTGTTTGTGGAAAAATTTGTCCAGACTTTATTTTGACTCAGTCAAATTTCAATTGATGATCCGTATCTCAAATTTAAATTTTAATATTTTCATAAAATTTAAAGATTAAATCAAATTTGAAATTTTTAAATGAAACATTGTTTTTATTTTTAAAATTTTCAGAAATAGAGTAGCTATTTAATCCTTTATCAAGCCTAATTGTTAAAAAATACTAATATTTTAAAATTTGAATCGAACGTATAACAAATTAAAAGAAATGTTTAAGGTTTAAAAGTTTTTTTTGTTGAAAGGAGAAACGTTAAGCTCAAGAAGAAAAACAACAAGAGGACAAAATTATCTAAATTCTCCTACTCCCCTAAAATTTCTATACAAAATGTCCTTTAAAAAATCTAAGACATGACTATACTTAATAAAATGACCACAGGAATTAAACCTTGCTAGCCAAAAGATTTGCATAATAATTATTTTCCTTATAAACATGCAAAATTTTGATAATCCACGATCGTACTAAGAAAATATGAATGCATCTAAGGCTAGTAGCGTGGGAACTTGCAGGTTGATCAGGTTTGTTAACTACAATAACAAGAGCAGCAGAATCAACATCAACTATCAAATGATAAATACCCAAATTCCAGACCATTTTCAAGCCATAAAGGCAACCCAATATTTTGCAGTAAAGGAACTAGATATGCTCACATTAGCTAAGAAAGCAACAATGAAATGGTCTAGAGCATCGCGTAACAACCATCGAACCCCATTTTTGTCAAAATTACCCCTCCATTTGTGTTAAACTTCACCATACTTAATAGTAGGAGAGAAGGTTTAAAAGTTCTACTGGTATTAAACCGTTATAAAATTAGAATATAATAAATAAGAAGTAAAAATAAATATTTTATTAAAATAATAAATATATCAATATTATATAATGAACTAATAATAAATCGAATTTAATTTTTAAAACATTGACCAGAATACTTGGATTTCTCGTATGAACATCCAGAGAGAATAAATGCTTTTAGTAAATTGTTTAATATAAATTATTATTGAAATAAAATAAGATAATTAGACAATCAATTATATAATAATTAATATTAAAATAATTCAAAAGATAGTTAATAAAAAGTAATTTCTAAAATTTTTAATAGTTTAACATTTTTGGTAATTAAAATCATAAAAAATTTAAATAGATTAAATCAAATAAAAATGTGACATATTTTACTTTTAATTTTGAAAACATAAGTTGAGAAATACAAAAGTGACGAGTAAAAGAAAAAGGAAATAGTGAATGCATAATAATAGTGGATTAAAAGACAAAACGTGTCTCATTTAGACCCACTCTTCTTCCTGTTCCTTCGTGTTCTTAGCCTAGGCGAAACGCTCTCTTTTTAACGATCCCTCACCGGTAAAAAGACCGGAACGGTGAAGAAAAACGCCACCGTATATTGGACACTCTCTTGCCTGCCGCCACTTTCTCCGTGGGCTGCTTCATGCTTGCTTTTCCTCTACAGCACCGGCAATCCCGTGGCTTTGCTTGTCCTTGTCCTCGTGTTGCTGGCTAAGTACAGGAGGGATTTCGAGAGGAGGTTTAATATCCCTCACCTGACGGATGTCTTCCCTGAGGCTCAGTCCATTTCTGTCTCAAAATGAGGTGACTTTTTGATAATGATGATCACGTATTTGCCTCTGATGAGTGATAGCAGTAAAGTTGGTTTGTGGGCTGTGGAGGACTAGCGATTTCCAGAAGAAGAAACAGTGAGAACCGAGACGAGAAGATGGTAGAGGATGGTTGAAGAATCAAATCGGGTTGTTAAATTAAATCGAATGAGACAACTAGCAGATTTATATTATTTTTCATCGAATATCGATGCTTACTTTTTATCCTTGAAATCGAGGAAGTAATTATCAAAACAACTAGTGGTTGGAGATAAAATGTCAAAGATTAAACTAAAATTTAAGACAATTTACTAGGCTGCACGGTGCTAGGAACAAAGTGGTTAAAACAAAACCTTACAAAGAAGATTGATTATTAAGGATTATTCCAACTTACGAATACATAAGTGAACCTAAGTCACAGTGCACATTGCCTAGTCATACGTACAAACAGCAACCTGCGAAAACCCATCGAGCTTAACGTAAAATCTCGACCAATGCAACTGCAAAAGAGTCCAATCCATGCCGTTTAAGCATGAATTGGACTATTATTAGCACTTGTGCCGCTTGAGTTTGAGCTGGAATTTGTATGGAAAGCAGATTGTCTAGATGAACCGTTCAACAACTTCAAGGAAAGGGAAGAAGGACCGGCATTTCCAGTTGATTCTCCCAACCTCAGTTTTGACATGCCGACCTGCTCATCTACATAGATTGGACTTTTTGAGTGAACTGCTGTTGGCTTGAGTACTTCGTGAGTCTCCTCCTTGGTCATCTCGGTACTGTAGCCCAGGCAAAATGGAAAAGAAAATGGAAAAAATGGCGAGTAATAAGCAGAATATAACGCTGGATAACATGGCTGTAAATTTCCGGGCTTTGGATGAGCATGTTCCCCCTCGTTAGAGTTTGCAGAACCTGAAGATTTATGTTCTTCTTCCAGTGGAGGAGGAGGATGTAAGGCATTATCATTTTCAGATTCATGGGGACGCTTGACAGATAACGTATCTTGTGAAACCATTAGATCAACAGGCTGCATATACACAGCAGGGCACGAGAACAACATTAGATAACTATTTCACAACTTTATGACCCACCAGGAGACGGGCCTTATTTCTCAGTAAGCATGGGTACGAAGACAGTTCTTTCGCAATTAAAGAAGGCCAAATCAACCAAATGTTGCTGCTAATATTGTTTATCCATGCCCATCTTCCACAAGTATTCGGAAGATCAACAGTAGTATATTTTATTTGGTACCGACGGAAAGTATGTATCTGGATGCACATAAAATGCTTGATTTAAGCACAAGATGCAGGATTAGTGCTCACCTCATCTGCTACAATATCGAACAGGCTAGTGCGTCTTTTCCTCCTAGACACATTTGTTTGCCTGATGAAATATTTCTGAGCATGGCTTGCCACCTGAGTTGGTGTCCTCGATACAACATAATTGCGCGCGATTCCCCGCCAATCACCTTTACCAAGCTTCTGCAAACCAAGTAGAAACATCTTGTGTTCCTCTTCAGTCCATGGAACACCTGCAAAGTAAAAACTACCATGCAGAGAAAGGACGGAAACCCAAGAAAGTAACAGAAATGTAGAACAGGATTTTCCTTAGAACAAAGTACAAAACTTACTAAGCACGTAATTAAGTTCATCTGTGTCTCTATTATTTGCAATTGTTCTGTTTCTGCTTATACTACTCACAAGAAGACATAGAAATGCCAATGTACCATGCATTTTAAGCGATAAAATAACCAAAGCATTCCAAAAGCACAAAACTCGCCACAAATAAACAAGCACCCTTTAAAAACAGAATCTTATCTTGATGTTCATCAACCGAAAAGATGAAAAGCTCCAATGGAGCCCTACCTAAATAATGAAGTTACTAAGAAAAGGCCATCAGGAAACACCCTTTGGAAAGGGTCGATAAAGAAGTCTCTTTTCCAAAGTGAGAGTACGAAATAAGTATACATTTCCAACTCTTGCCCAATACAAATGTAATACAACATTCAAGCCCGAAAAATATGCTAAATTAAATTCCTCTTGGAAAATCAATTTACTACGGTGAACTTCAAAGAGTTAAAGGGTGCTTCCATAATGATTCTACTTTCGAAGTCACATAAAGGTGCATCTGCCTACACATATATAAATAAGTTTCAGACACCATTTTTGTTATTTCGTTTCATATAACTACTGCAAACATCTTAAACGTATTCAGTTTGATGAACCTGACTAGTTATCAAGTTGAGTCATTCTCGCTAACTCCCAGTTAACACAAGTAAAATTTATTGAATCCAAGCAATCATTTGGAATCTTATGTTTCGAGGGAGAGATAAATCAGATAATACAAAAAGACCAACAATGATTAACACAAGAAATGATCAAAAATAGAGGAGAAGAACACTTCTCAAAAACCAGAGTCAGATAAAAAAAATCGAACCTTTCTTTCGCTCGCCGCTAGAAGAAGACCCAGGAACGAAATCCTCAGAAGCGTATCCATCGCCGCCGGCGGCCGTCGACTCCTGATCAGTGGTCTCTCCGGGAGCCCCTAAGGACGTGTTGGGCCCGCTATGACTCGACGAACCCGAATAATGGCTCAAGCTTCCCATGCTAGCACTCTTCCGGATCGATCCATCTGTTAATCGGACCCCAAAAATCTTGACGCCGCGGTTCGGACATGTCCGCGTGTTGTGCCCGTTGTTGCCGCAATGAGAGCACCGACGAGTCATTCCTGTTAAGGAGTCGCCTCAGAAGGAGGGAAAAACTACTGTATAATACCTCGGATCAGGTTAGATCCGAATGACATGACCCGGGAAAGCTGGTTCGGTCGTTTTTGTTTGTTCCGTTATGTCTTGGCAGTAAAGAGAGAGAAATATCCAACCTTATTATATAACCAAAGATTGCCTGGGTTAATGTGGGCCTCTGTAGAACGCTTCGCGCAACTCGGTGTTTCTGAGCGTCGACCGTTTTTTGGTCAACCGAAATAAAAAGTCTTTGTAGACGTTGACCTTAAGTCAACCTTTTCATTTTTGTTTGGCGCATGATAAATTTTTTATTATTTTATCTTTTATATTGTTATACAGCACGCAGGCTTTACGTAAATTTTATCTTATGTGTAAGGATAAAGTTGCGTATTATCAGACCTTTTTAAATTTTATTTTGTTGAAGAATTTTGTATTGGGTAACGACGACGACGACAATGACATGATAATTATTGAACATTATTACTTATTTTTATAATATTGTTTACCCATTACATAATTAGATTTATATATAACTTAGACACTAATTAAATTTTTTTTAAATTTTTAGATCCATATTTAATTTTACCTTGACACATTTTATATAAAATCCAATTCATTATGACAGGTTGGCATTTATTTATATTTTATTAAATAAAATCATATAAAATTTAAATAAACAATACATTAAAAATAAAATATGAAAAGAGAGTGATTCTTTAGTTCTCGAACTTAATCTATCAGATCAAACAAACGGCTAAGTTAATTTGAATGGGTATATAATCCTTTTTATCTTATATTAATTTTTATTTATTTTAAATTAAAATAACTAATAATTCCAATATAATGTCTGGAGTTATAAATAAAAAATAATGAATTACGATAAAAATAACTTATATAATAGTTAAATAATAATATAAAGAGATAAATAATAATTTCTAAAATATTAAATATTAAATATTAAATATTAAACTATAACAAATTTTAGTGTAATTAACCTTTTTTAATCTTTGAAATAATTATTAGTAATTTTTATAAGCCCTAAGAAAATTTCAGTTTTAAATAATTTAAAATAGAAAAGATGATAATATAATTAATATTTTCTAAAACGGCAATTTATTAAATATTATATACTAATTACGAATGGAATGTTCGTCGTCCCGTCAACTTGTCCTAAGTTTTTGTTTAGTTGGGGTTTATTAATGGAATGGAATAGAATGTAACATTATTTCATCATTTGGAAGAAGGTTTATAATGAAATGGAATAAGATGGAATATAAGAGAAGGATTTTATATTACATCCTATTATATCCTAAACAGTAAAAATGAAAAACCTCCAATTTAAGAATTTAGGATAAAATGTAAAATGATAAACAACTTTATAATATATTATATTATAAACCTTCCATCCAAATAATATTACAATATATTATATTATAAACTTTTTTATCCTTCCTAAACAACAATTTTTAATATTACATTTATATATATTTCATTTCACCTTCTATTCTATTAAAAATTTTACGGAAATATAGCATGAATCAACAGCCAGAATTTGTGGAACCGCGTCAATTTATTTCCAACTCTCCCAGTCTCTGCTTCTCTCTCAATCTCTCTCTTTCTTTTTTCTTTTTTTTTTTTCAAAGTCACGGTCTTTCGTAAGCAATTACACATTTTGTACCAATTGAAATGACTAGATGACAATCAGCGAATTTTCTTAGAAAACTGCAATTAGGTGTTTCTTCGTTATGACTCATCGATTGCCATGAACTATTACTCCAATGTTAATTTATCAGCATATTATGCGTTATCATGGTAAAATGTGTTGTTTGCTCTGGTAGTAGTGAAGCTTTAAGAACTATCATCTTTTCGATCTGTTCATATGACAAGTCATGCGGTGTATCTTGTTTCCTTAAAGCAGAAAGTTCAAAACAAATTTCTTGGTTATTGGCCAGCTGAGCTTTACACAGCTGTTCCAAGTCGACCATTCTTTCCTAGGAGGTTTTTGTGGGATGAAGGTTGTCATCAACTCTTGATTTGGGTTTCCCTGCGTCTTTTTCCATTTCTTTGTTCTCCTATGTCTTCTTTACTAATTCATTTCCGGATGGTATTCGAAGTTTCATCATCCCTAGAGGTTGTACATGGATATGTGTTAACCACAGGTGGCATATACTCTAATGTATCCCTTTCTGAAATGATGCCTTTGTGGAGGCTTGACTAGCCTGTTCCCTTGTCTTATTATTTCTCATTATCATTTCCATGAACCAGGAAAGGAGATAAGCGCCTTTTTTTGGCATGGGAGAGACAATATGACAACTCGTGAACTAAATCCTAAGGTTTTTTCTGCATCCATTTTTGTTGTTTTTTGTTTTCATGGCAACAACCTCAAACTATTTTTGTTTCCACAAGTTTTTCCTTTTGAGGTATATGCAACTAACTTCAGACAATAATTGATGGCCATGGTCATATCTTAATTATTGACGCCATGAAGATTTTCTAAATGTCCTTTCCATTAATGAAGTTGCGTGTGGTTAATGTCTCCAATATGCAGAGACAGAACGAGACGAAAATTTAGAGACGGAACAGAACAAAAATTAAAGACAGTGAAGTGTTTGGTTGTGATGGACAAAACAGAAAAACTATCTCCGTCTCGAGGACAAAAATGTATTTGGTTGCAGTGGACAGAACATAAAAACAGTGTCAATGACAAAAATACCCCTGCAGTATAATATGATTAAAAATATATAATTCATTGATTATTTTATAATTGTATCAATATTTATTTTAAGTGTATTTGTAATATTTTAATTAGGATGAAATAATTACAATATAATTAATTAAATTATTATTATTACTTAATTAATTACATTATATTTAATTAAAATATTA
>JAOQMS010000001.1:25049068-25061941 GCA_027563885.1 Erythroxylum longipes | reverse complement strand
AAGTGGCTAATAAAAGTTTCTGTTGATTTCATTGTGTTGTTTCAAATGGTTATAAAACAAAGTGGAACGTTTTGATTCTCATTTGGTTAACGATTTTCTATACTTTATGTTTATGGTTTTTTTAAAAAAATGTATACCGACTGTTTGGATGTTTCGTGATGTGGCACACCGCCCTCGCAGGGCACGGACTCAGATATCACTATCGATATCGGGTTCAGGTCCAGCGGGAGTGGGGTGTTACAGTTAAGGCCTTGCGGTGCATCAGTGGTGACCCGACTTATGGTTGGTCGTGGGTGAAAAGAAGTAGCTGGTCCTGGGTTAGTGAAAGATATTTATCCCGACTCATGTCGACAATTCCCATCCTGCATAAAAAATCAAAATCCAAAGGTTCTATGGAACAAGCCACCGTCATATCAGTATTATTAAGGTCTAATACATTTAAATTAACAGCCAACTGAGTGATATAAGACCCTAATATCAATGGTTTGTATGTTTTGTTTAAGATAGACTGAAATTGAGTTAAAAACCAAAAACCCAAATTAACAGGAATACGTCTATCCATACACCATAAAAATAAAATTCAACCTTAGCAAGGGTACCCGGAGAATCCCTACGCCCTGCAAAATTGTACGCTAAGAGTCTATGACAGATTTTGAAAACAAGATTTTGAAAATATGAACTCTTAGAAATGCTAGCATTATAGGGATTAGTATCAACAGACCATTGCCTCCATAATTCCGATGCATTAAAGTCCTCATGATAATCACATCGAGAATTAATAAACATCTCATTTTTAATTTCAGCATTGGAAACAAAGACCATACCTACATTAAATTTAACAATAGATAACGTAAACTCTTTCCCTATAGGACAAAATTCAATAATCCCTTTTGTAAACACATCAAACTCCTCATTAGAATTAAACTGAAACGTGCTATAGAATTCCCTAGTTAATTCAACAGATGCAGGACAATTAATTCTAGCAAACACACTCCAACCAATTGGACCCATCATTTGTGTAAATGAATCATAAACTTGCAGTGCTTCAAGAGTGTCAGAAAGTATACACTTACAGGGATACATTTTTCTTGCACTGAGTTGTTGAAATCGCTCCGTATCTTCTGGAAGTTGGAATGAGGTTGAACCACCACTTCGGTTACTTTATTTGTTGTTGTTTTGAACTTCTTTTCCTCTCCTTGTCCGTTGTCATGTTGATGGCCCTGGGGTAGCAACTGAACTTGGTGGCACGGTTTGCGTGGGTACCACAGTAGTAGGTCCTCCTGTGGATGAGCTGGGTGGCTGTGGAGAGGAGAGATCAACAATAGGCGTGATTGGAGTTACTAAATGTCGAGAGTCATTCTTCCTCCTTGACATGGTTGTAACTCCTTGAAAACGCAAATCTGAAAGTTGCATAAGGAAAAGAAATGATACCAACCAAATCGAAAGTTAGGGCAGGTGGGGTTTTCGGTTAATGACACATCGAAAGATGGGTGTTGTGTGGAATGGTTGTTATAGTGTGCATGAAATAGGTGGTGATTTGTGAAATATGTAGTGAAGAACAGTGGGGATAAACTAAGTGAAGTAAGAAGAGGAAAAAGATAGAGAAAATTTGGGGAACAGCGGGATCAAGGAAATTTTCGTTTTTCAATTTTTTAAAGATAAAAATTAAAATTGTAGAATTGAGAATGCTAAATTAAATTTCTAACTAAAATGAAATAAACCTAAAAAAAATAAAAGTTGCTGAAAAATAAAAACATAAACAAACATGAAAATTTTATTTCTTTAAAGTCTTTAGCTGGACATGGTTCTTTACTTACTTGATTAGAAATAGGTTGAGGATACCAACTCTATTTCTTCCACTCGCTCAACTAGAAAATCCTCATAATATGGCTTCAGGCGGTGTCCGTTAACTTTAAATAAGTTATAGGTATCTAAACTTTGAATTTCTACCTCACCATAAGAAAAAACGTTAGTAACAATAAACGATCTAATCCAACGAGATCGCAATTTTCCAAGAAATAACTTAATCTTCGAATGATAAAGAACTTTTTGTCCAATTGAAAATCGTTTCCTAGAAATCATTTTATGATGAAAAGCTTTAGTTTTATCCATATAAATTTTCGCATTTTTATACTCTTCATTACAAATCTCCTCTAACTCTTATAGTTGCAATTTCCTATTGCTACCAACTTCCATCTGATCCATGTTTAACTGTTTCATAGCCCAATAAGATTTCTGCTCTATTTCCATAGGTAAATGACAATGCTTACCAAAAACTACCCTGTAAGGCGACATGCCTATTGGAGTTTTGCACGCAGTTCGGTATGCCCACAAGGCATCATCCAATCATAAGCTCCAATCCTTCCTGTTTGGATTCACCACTTTTTTTAGTATAGATTTGATCTCCCTATTGGACACTTCTGCTTGCCCACTTGTTTGCGGATGATGGGCTTATAGAAACTTGGTGTGTGATACCACATCTCTTCATTAAGCCTCAAAAATCCTGTTGCAAAAATGGGTTCCTCGATCGCTAATGATAGCTCAAGGCATTCCGAACCTTAAAAAAATGTTAGATTTAACAAAATATATAACAATTTTAGCATCGTCAGAAAAAGTAGCCTTAGCTTCAACCCATTTCGAAACATAATTCACAGCTAGTAAAATGTAGTTCTTACCAAAGGAAGAAGGAAAAGGACCCATAAAGTCTATGCCCCAAACATCAAAAATCTCACATACTAGGATGTTCGTGAGTGGCATTTGATTTCTCGATCCTAAGCTACCTATTCTTTGACAACGATCGCAAGACTTGCAAAACATGTAAGAGTCATAAAACAACTTAGGCCAAAACAGTCCACATTCAATAATTTTTTGAGCAGTCTTTGTGGGACCAAAATGTCCACCCCCCTACAGATGAATGATAAAAATGTAAAATAGAAGTAATTTCATCATCTGTGACACATTTCTTAACAATCTGATCAGAACAAAATTTCTATAAATGAGGTTCATCCCAAATGTAATATTTAACCTCTTGCCTAATTCTATCTCTTTCAGCTCTAGATAAAGTCACTAGGTAAAGACTTAGTCACTAAATAGTTTACTATGTCCGCATACCATGGAATTACCTGTTGAATTGCGAAGAGGCTTTCATCCGGAAATTTGTCGTGAAGAGCATCAGATGTGGTACTCAGAGTGATCCTATTTAGATGATCAGCCACCAAATTTTCAGCGCCTTTCTTGTCGAAGATATCCTAATAAAATTCTTGAAGCACTAAAATCCATTGAATCAATCTTAGCTTGGCTTCTTTCTTGTTCACCAAATACTTCAGAGCTGCATGATCTGAATAGATGATCACCTTTGTCCCTAACAGGTATGACCGAAATTTCTTCAATCCAAAGACGGTCGCTAAAAACTCCTTCTCTGTCGTAGAATAATTTTTTGGGCATCATTAAGTGTCATAGATGCATAGTAAATAACATGAGGTACCTTGTCCACTTTTTGGCCCAGCACGACGCTAACTGCATAATCCGAAGCATTGTACATCAGCTTGAAAGGCATGTCCCATTTCGGTGGCTGAATAATCGGCGCTGTAGTTAGTTACTCCTTGAGTTCATCAAATGCACTTTTGCATGGCTTATCGAAATCAAACTTCACATCTTTTTAGAGCAATCTACACATGGGTTGTGCAATTTTAGAGAATTCCTTGATAAATCACCGATAGAATCCTGCATGGACAAGAAAAGAACGAACTTCTTGTACAATCGCGGGGTAAGATAAGGATCGAATAAAATCTATCTTAGCCTTATCGACTTCAATTCCTTTCGAAGAAACAGTATGACCCAAAATTATGCCTTGATCAACTATGAAATGACATTTTTCATAATTTAAATCCAAATTAGTTTTAATGCAACGTTTAAGCACTTTTTCAAGATTGACAATGCATGTTTCAAAAAACTCTCTATAGATCATGACATCATCCATAAAAATTTCCATGCAATTTTCCACAAGATTGGAGAAAATACTTACCATACATAGTTGAAATGTCCTAAGTGCGTTACATAATCCAAATGGCATTCTTTGGTAAGCAAAGGTGCCGAATGGACATGTAAAGGTTGTCTTCTCTTGATCCTTGGGTGCTACCAAAATCTGGTGGTATCCTGAATAACCATCTAAATAACAATAGTGAGATTTACCATTGCTATTTTCAATCACAGTCAATCCAGTTTTCTTCAAAACTACCTGGACTGGACTTACCCAATTGCTATCCGAGATTGGATAAATAATGCCAGCGTCAAGAAGCTTCAAAATTTCTGTCTTCACCACTTCCATCATATGTGGATTTAGACGACCATGGGGTTGCCTCACTTGCTTCACTTCATCTGCTATTAAAATTCGGTACATGCAAATAGTGGGACTAATACCTTTCAAATCAGCCACTATCCAACCGAAAACTTCTTTATTCTCTTTTAATACGTTAACCAGCTAGCTTTCCTGCACATCCGAAAGTTGATTAGAAATAATAAGAGGCAATGTATCTTTCTCACCTAAAAAGATGTACTTCAAATGACTAGGCAAGCTCTTCAACTCCAATGTTGGTGGGTTGATTAATGACAGCAGTAACTTTTCCACACTTCTAGACATTTCCACAAATGTGAGCTGCTGGAGGAGTGGTTCGGTGGTCTCCCCATACACAGACGTCTCCACTTAATTGCTGGACAACAATGTTTGTTGGCCATCCTTCCACCATGGTGCGTTTTCTTCTTCCAATATCGTGTCAAACTCATCTTTGTCGTCCAAAATCAAATTATCTTGCACCTATGTGTCAATAAAATCCACATAAGCAATAGGTTGTTCATCAGCTGAAATTCTCATGGTATGTAAATATTGAACTTAATTAATTCACCATCAAATTCCATTGTTAAAGATCCATCATGAACATCTATTTTTGTTCTAGTCATTTTCAAGAACAGTCTTTCGAATAAAATCGGAGTGGAAGAAGATGTATCATTAGTGCCTATCTGTAAAATATAAAAATCAGCCAGAAAAAGCATATTTCCTACTTGAACCAAAATGTCTTCTAACATACCTTTCGGGTAAGCATTTGAGCGATCCGCTAATTGAATCACTACATTAGTTTCTTTAAAAGGTCCAATATTTAAGGATTTATAAACTTCATATGGCATGACATTAATGGACGCAGCTAGATCTAACATAGCTCTTTCAATTCGCAAATCACCAATTTGACGTGGGATAGTGAACATGCCTAGATCTTGACAATTGGGTGGAAGCTTTTTCCTTTGTAACATAGCTGAAACATTCTCTCCCAATTACACTTTCTCATTAAATTTTAGTTTCCTCTTCGAAGTGCAAAGTTCTTTAAGGAATTTTGTATACCATGGAATCTGTTTAATCGCATCAAGGAGAGGAATATTTACCTGAACTTTTCTGAGAGTCTCCCATATTTCTTTTTCTTGCTCCTTCTTTTTCGCTTTGGCAATCGGCTCAGAAAAGGAGGCGGAATCACCATATTCTTCAGCTTGTTTTATGTCGTTTCTAGTTGTGAATGTGCCTTTTGCGGATTTCTTCTTCTACCTCTCTTCTGGAATTCTTCGGAAGTGAGTCCTGCAATTCCTTACCACTCCGTAGCATGATAACCTTCGCACTTTGTTTAGGATTGATCTCCGGTTGTGCTGGAAAATTTCTAGAAGTTTGCACTTCCAATAGATTTATGGCAGTTGCCATTTGACTTATTTGATTTTTGATGTTTCGTTCTTGATTCTCAATATTTCTTTGTAGATTCTTAATATTTCGGATACTTGCTTCAGTACTTCGCTGAAACGTCAAAATGTTAGTAGCCAAAGTCTACACTATATCTTCCAAAGAAGACTTACCTTCGAAATTAGATGTTGTATTTTGATTTTACTGAGGCATCTACGGTTGTTTATACTGCTGGAAATTCATGGTTGCTTGCTGCCCTTGAGGATTTCCATAACGCAAATTCGAGTGATCGCGCCACCCCGGATTGCAGGTGTTGGAATATGGGTCGTACTTCCTTTAACTCAGTCTAGCAAAACCTCCCACGACATTCAAATGTTCTACGTTTTCTTCCTGCAAAACTGGACATGCATCAGTAGAATGTCTTAACATTGAACATATTCCACATACCTTTGCTTCTTCCTTCTTCGTAACCCTTAATTGTCGCACCAAAGAAGTAAGGTCATCCAATCTTTTCTCCAATGTGGTCACATTTACTTCATTCACGCTTTTTGATCCATGGCCAGTACGTATTCCGAATTGTTGAGTGTTGGAAGCCATGTTCGCCATCAATTCCCTTGCGGCCACCACCATTTTGTCAACTAAGGCACCACCACTTGTAGCGTCAATTATACTCCTATCTGTGAGCAAAATACCTTCATAAAAGTATTGAAATAGCAATTGGTCAGTTATTTGGTGATGGAGACAACTAGCACAAAGTTTTTTAAATCTTTCTAAATATTCGTAGAGTGTTTCTCCCATATGTTGTCGAATTTCGTAAATTTCCTTTCGGATGTTGGCTACACTTGATGCTGGAAAATATTTCTCAAAGAGAAGTCTTTTTATTTCATCCCACGTTTGCACATTTTCTTCGGATGAATAGTACAACCAATCTTGAGCATCATCCTTGAGAGAAAATGGGAAGGCTCTTAGCTTAATCTGCTCTTCTGTAACATTTGTCGGCTTCATTCCTATGCAAACTACATCAAATTCCTTCAAGTGTTTGTACGGATCTTCTCCCGGTAGACCCCTAAAAATAGGTAATTAATGAATCAGCCCAGATTTTAATTCAAAAGCATTATTATCTCCTAAGTTTGGAAAATTAATGTAGTGGGGCTGTTGAGCGTCTATAGGCCCGGCTAGTTCTCGAAGGGTTCAATTTGTTGCCATCCGTTCCATTTTCTGCACTTGTTACTGTTGTTTCGTTTATTTCCATAGTGCTTTTGCTGTTTTCTCAATTTCAGGATTGTACTGCAAAATTTGAAATTGATTTGAACACATAACGTACATACACCGTCAAAAATTCCCCGACAATGGTGCCAAAATTTGGTACTGCTGTCGCCCACAACCAAATTCAAAAAGAAGCCAACTTTCGTCAATACAAATTAATGTAGTAGTGAAAAGTAGGGATCGTTCCCACGAGGAATTTTTAACAGCAAAGGTTCTACGAGTTTAAAACTAAAACAAATGGGGGGTTTTGGTCCACGTAATTTAAGAAATTAGAAATAACAAAAACTGAAATTAAACAAAAATATTCAAATCTAAAAAATTCAGTTACAAACCTTGGTTTCGGGTCACCGATGTTATCACACTAATATGGATCCTTGATATAAAATTCAGTTCATTAATAAACATTCATTGGGTGATGTTTTCTCTTAAGTGTAAATGAGTAGAAACATGTTTTCTAAACATTCTTATCACTCAATAACCTAGATACGATTGTAAGTTCAATTGAGTAATAGCTTTAAGAACTAAGAAAACAATGAACAAGACAACATATGTACGGCATGCATTTAATCAAGATGAGTGTCTTTTTAGAATTTCCAACTCTAACGTAAAGATGGTTATTCTAATCGCTGCTTGTGATTAGCAAAACTGAACGTCATATCTTACTAATATAGCTATTAAACGAATCAATTCCTAGTTGCGCACCTAGAAATCAATCAATTCAATTGCGTAAAGAAATTCGGAAAGCACTCAATATTTATCAACAAACAAACTTTATTGAAATATCTCACACATAATAGAGGATAACATGGTTTTTCTCAACTAAGAAAAGGAATTTAGCTACTCATAATGAAAGTGAAAAATGAAGAAATAGTAAAACATAAAGTCTCCATCCCTGGTCTTTCTCTAACAAATTCGAAAATACTTAGAAAAATACTGTAGAAATTTGAAGCTAACTATGGCTGTCAAAAATAAGAAGAAAAATTGTAAAAAAACATAAAACACTACTTCTAAAGTGGCTACCGTGAACAGTAATGCAAATCCCCTTTTATCTCCTTCGATCTCTTGCTTTTCCTCCTCTCTTGCAGATCACATCCTCCTCATATTCAGATTGTGAATCTCTATCAATCTGATCTTAAAAGATTATGAGAATCTAAAACGAATCATATTTAAATTTGAAAGAAGATCTGTAGATTTTTTTCTTTCATCCTTGCACGTAGCCACGTCTAGTCATCAATTTGTTGTCAATCTAGAATTTCGGATTTCTTTGTTTCTTTCGAATCTTTTTAACTCCATTTCATCTCCCAAGTGTTGGAAATCATCTAAAACAATTAAGAGACAATTATATTACTTTTAGACAATAATTTCCACATATTAAAGAGAATTAAATAGAAAATAAGCACAAAATCTCAACTTAACAACATATTCATTTATAACTTTGTTATGCTTGTTCTTTCTTGGTCTTGATTTTATTCTTCAATTGAATAATTTGAACTTCAACTTTTCTCTAGTGACTTCATGGGATGTATATAGACGAGTACATAATAATTTTAGGCAGAGAAAAGTCACGGCTATGACGTAGCTAGCACGGCTTTGCAAGTTCTGTATGGTTGTGAGTTAGCTAGCACGGCCGTGCAAGTGCAAGAATTATTTGTATAATAAAAATATGAATAAATTTAGTTAGGTTGTTATATCCTCCAAAATTCAGGAAATAATTTTCAAGAACACCTATAAATTTATAATATCAACTTTTTGTAAATCAATGCCAATGCTTCATCGTCATTCATGCTCAATCTTCGTCCCTAATTCTGTGATAAATTTACATAAGGAAATCGTTCGAAAATGTCGCATAATTTGAAGTGGTTAAGATTAGGGGATCTAGGTTGGGTTTTACAAGGTGTAGGAAGGTGGCGAAGCGAAGAGAGACAACACAGTGAGAGGGCAACTTCTGTAATGTTACAAAGAAAATGACAAAGGATGTCGGCACTACTAATGCTTCATCGTCATTCATGCTTTATAGTCATCCCTAATTCTATGATAAATTTATTGAAGACAATTGTCCGAAAATGTCGCATAATTTGATATGGTTGAGATTAGGGATCTGGGTTGCATTTTACAAGGGGTAGGAAGGTGGCGAAGAGAAGAGAGACGAGACGGTGAGAGGCAACTTCTGTAGTGCTACAAAGAAGATGACAGGAAATCGGATAAGTCGGCTTGGCTCATAGGTCACGAATTTTGGGAAGAGTAATAGAGTGTTTAAATTTTAAGAAGAACAACGACGTATTTCAATTAGACAGAGTAACACAGGGTTATATTAGAAAGAGCATCTAAACTCAGATAGTACAAGTATATACTCCATACCTATCACAGATTCAGAGTACATAATATGGTGCTTTTATTTTTTCTTTAGTCTTGGAAGATGTGCATGAAACTATAGTGTAGGATATCTTATTATCAATGATAGTCGATCTTAATCAAAAACTTGAGGGTGATGGTGATTAAGTAGAATGTATTCTCAACCAAAGGCTCTGGTTGTGTTTAGTAGGGCGGTTAGTAATGGAATGAAATATAATATAATATAATATTATTCTATTGTTTGAGATGAGAGTTTATAATGGAATAAAATGCAATAGGATGGAAGATGAGAGTTTCACATTACATCATATTCCATCCTAAACAGTAAAAATGAGTTACCTCCGATTTGAGGGATTTATGATGGAATGTAAAATAATAAATATATACTACCTAATATACCCTCAATAATTTTTTATATTACAATTATACCATCAACCTTAATAACAAGCAACATGACAATACATCTCATTATTTCTATTCTTTATTAGTATACATATATTATATTCTATTTCATCTATCTTCCAAATAACATTTCACTATATTACATTATGATTCTTTCCAATCCCTACCAAACAATAATTTTCTAATATTACATCTATTTACATTTCATGTGACATCCCATGTTAGGGGCTAGACCTCAAAATAGTGAATTGAGTGTACTGTGAGAAATTAGAAGTGCATTGCATGCTCATGCATCATTGTATATTCACACACACGTGAATATTTATTTTTGATACATTAAAATAATTGCACATGCATTCATTGACATTTTATGGGTAAATTTGATTTATAAATGTGAATTGTGGATTTTATTGTCTTTCAAAAATTAATTTGGAGTGTATTAATATTATTTGGAAATTTTGGTAAAATTTCAAATATTTTGGAAATTTGGAGTATTTTGGACTAAGACAAATGGTGAAATAATGGAGCAATCATAGTGTAAAACGCGGACTGTTTAGTTAGTGACAATTGGCTCACATGCAAAGGTGAGATGTGGCAGTGAAGTAAGAAAACACGTTGTATGATTTTAATATGGACAAGTACTATAGTTGTTCTCCACCAAAAAGCATGCAACGCAAAGTTGTTCTTCCTTGTTCTTTGTTCATCCACCGAAACAACTTGTGAAGTATTTTGTGAAAGTGGTTATTGAATCTTACATCAAAATAGGAATTTCAGTCCATAGAGAGAGAGAGAGTTTGATTGTCGTTAAAATCTCAGTGGTCAGCCATTTACTGAAGTGTGAATTGCTGGAAATTTAGCTAAATCAAGTAAGTTGTGTTTTTAATTTTCTGGATCTATGAGAATGATTTTGCTGATGTTTTAGTGTTAGAAATGAATTCATGCATAAAGGGTAGCTTCGGTGATGTTAAAAATACACAATGAAAAAGTGCAGAAAATTCTTGAAAAAGGTAAATGTATACTTTGTTTTGTATATATGACTAGTTTATAATGTGTATGTGTGATTCTGTTAAGAGTCGTAAGATGATAAGAATTGAGGATAGGGTGAGGTCGTGATAGAGAGAGGCTAAAATGATATGTTTTGATGAAGTGGAACGAATATGGAAGTGCAGAAAAATGCAGAAATTTTGCAGGAAAAACTGTATGTGAACTTTTATTGTGAAGATTATGTAATCGTGAATTTTGAAAGATTTTGATAGTGTTCTGTTTTGATGTTTGTGTTTGATCTTGCATTTGAATTGGATTAGAGTTGAGAGAAAAGACTTAAAATGAAACACTTAAGATGAAATGAAGTTGTTGATGGAAATTAAGAAATGCAGAAAACATATATACAGAATGAAATATTCGTGAATGATTTATGGTTTTTGATGATTGTTTGTAAATATGGATTTTGATTTGTTATGGATGATTTGAACTAAAATTGGGGTTGAAAAGAAGTAGAAAAGTTGGTATATCCATTAGATATGTGAATTGAATAAGATAGAAGTGAGAAAAATTGGAAAAATGGAAGAAGAAGAAATCTGCGTTTTAGAGAGACAAGAGAAGAGGAGTTGCACCCGAAGGGTTTTCCAAAAATCAAATTGTGTTGATTCTTTTAGCCACAACTTTGTCATCCGATCTCCAAATGACTTAGAACTTGAACCAATAGACTCCTAAGGTGTTTTTCTTTCCATACAGAAAAATTTAGAGCCATCTGAATTCGTTTAGGAAAGATTTGATTAATGGATTTAGGATGTAAGTGAGGAAATGTGCTGGAATGTTATGAACTGGAGAATTTTTACTAAACATGCTTCGGTATTTTAATTATATCTTGACATGTAGATTTCCAAATGAGTTGATTCTTAATTCAAATTAAACTTGAGACATATTTCTACAACTTTCTTGAAGAAGTTGAATTTTATTTCTATCTCTAAAACTTTCAAAATTGGCATGAAATTGAGTCTTGGCTTAAGCTGTATCACTACCAGGGACATAAATCATGTCCTGTTGTTATTGAATAAACTATATTGATTTAGGCAGAATTAGACTAAGGTGTCTTCACCAAAGTTGTAGCTTATTCTCTGAGATTTAAATTCGTATAAAATTTGTAATTTTTGGATATTTTACTTGAGATATATGGGTTATACAACTTGAATGCATAATCATGCTCTAGCCAAAATTTCAAATGTACACAATCTGTGGTAGCATGAGCATAACTCATTGAATGATGAACCAAATTGAATTATTTTGGTGTCATTAGAAACTTAAGACACAGAGGAACAATTGTCTAGAAGAACGTGTTACAAAATATATCATTTTCTTAATCTTATTGATTATGCAAAGTTGACCCGAATGGGATGCTTTCAGCAAAAGCTGGAGTAGTAAATGAGTGTATGAATTTTGGCACTATTGGAGTACATCAATTTGTTACAGAAAGATACCCGAGAATTTATCATTGCACATGTATGATTCATGATACATTTATACCTGTGTTTATTCAATTACATAAACAGTACAGTAATGTGAAATTTTGTTAATGTATATAGGAGAGCAAGTAGCGCGACCACATCTTAATATTGCTAGAACATCAAAGCAATAGGCTTAAGGGAGAAATTGTGAGTAACCTAAGATGGTCTCACTTTAATTTGATATGATATTACTGAATTGAATTTGATATACGATGAATATGTACTGATTGTGTATTGAATTCCGGACAATACTTGTTCGAGGCGTTTGTTATATGTGAATATTATTGGAAGTGCTACTTGCATGTGAATAGGACTTCCTAAATGATTCTCAACTAAAAGTGACTGAATGTTATGACTAATCGTATTGATTGAGATAATGTGAATGAAAGTGATTGATTGTATTTGAATAATTTGTGGTATGCATTTCATTTCAATACATGTAATATAAAGGCAGTTGTGACTGGTGATGCTACTGACTGAGACTGCTATCGAAAAGAGCTTAAAGCTCAAACATATAGAGCCTAAGGCTCAATGTGATCAACGAACCCGGTGATACGTGAAAACGATCTAGAAGGGGGGTTGAATAGATCTTTTAAACTTTTTCGTAAAGTTCTACAAAAAACAAAGAATTAG
>JAOQMS010000001.1:25037308-25048968 GCA_027563885.1 Erythroxylum longipes | reverse complement strand
AAATGTATACCGACTTTTAAGTGTTAAGTGATGTGGCACGCCACCCTCGCGGGGCACGGATTCGGATATCACCATCGATATCGAGTTCGGGTCCAGCGGGAGTGGGGTGTTACAAACCAAATAGTACCAGTTACGAGATAGAATGTCCAAAGAACAAGGCTTTTTACAAATAAGCCAATTTATTTGGGACCCCACAAATCCCCTTTTTTTCCTATTCAAAGATCAGCCCCTTGTCTCTGTGTTTTCACATTGAGAATTCTTTTCAGATGAAGAGATGTCAAAGGGGCTTCTTACTTCCTAAACAGATCCTCCTACATCTATATCTAAACGTTGGTTTACCAGGAATACGTAGGAAAAGCACTTTGAATTGTTAATTCATCGCCAGAGATGGCTTAGAACCAATAGTTCATTATCTAATGTATTTTTCTGTTCTAATACTTTATTTGAGAGTTATCGGTACTTATCAAATATGTTCCTATCTAACAAAATGCTATTAGATCAAATGACAAAGGCATTGTTGAGGAAACGATGGCTTCTCCCGAATGAAATGAAAATTGGATTCATGTAATGAGAGAGGTTTCCCATTCCTTAACTTGAAAGATATATGGCTATAAAAAACCTCTTCCTTTCATATTTTAGACATGGAACAGTATGTTACTGCGGAGACATGGAAGAATTTAAATCTTAGATCAAAACACTATGTATGGATGGTATGAACTACCTAAACAAGAATTTTTAAACAACGAGTAACTAGAGCTATTACTCACTACATCCAAACATTTCTATTAATGAAAGATGTAAATCCATTTGAAAATCCAAAATACGTATGTCGAATGAAATGGTAGTTGTTGCTATCTGCTCCAATAATGAATCATTGGTTTAACTGAATAACTAAATAAATAACTAAATAAAATAGATAGACACTTCTCTTCGTCTCAGGTCGATGGGTCTTCTTAATTGGAAGATCCCCTATATGGATAATACATATTCCAAGATCTCATATCGAATCAATATATAAATATCGATTAGATCAAAGATCTCTTACTGAATTGCTCATTTAATGAGCACTCAATATCATGCCTTGAAGAGAATTCGAACCTCCATGCTCTTTCACATGAGATTTTGAGTCTCGTGTGTCTAACATTTCAATACCAAGGCCTTTTGAAAGTGAACCATATTCCATGAATATGATATCTATCTAGTGTGATGTATGGAATATATGACAAAGGTAGAGTCTTGGAGTCTTTCAATTGATCGGTCATGCCATCTAGGCTCGAGTTAGACATCCAATTGCTTCGATTTGAATTATCCAAAAGATACCTTATGTATATTATTATATCAGAAATAAACAATCAAACCCATTTCTCGATTCAATTAAGCCCAAAGAGGTGAATAGAATAGGGTCTCAAATAAGGAGATATATATGTAAAAAAACAGGTCCGATTATGCCTATTCCTAATCTTAAATGTGATGGAACGACAGAGGGATCCATATGTAAACATAGTATCTATTTAGATAAGCTTGAACGACCCCTTCTGATGGCGTGTCAAACCAGCAAAAATAAATTCCTACTCTAGAACACTTAAACGAGCAAAGCAGTGAATAGGGTCAAACCATAGAGACTGTGTAGCAATTGTTTATTTGTGCGGAGATAATAAGAAATAAAAAAATAAAAAAAAGAATTGATTTGGGGATGATTAATTTTAGAACACGAAATCACGCAAAAAGAAATTAAAAAAAGATTGAAAACAATATAAAGAAAATCCTATCCAAGGTACTTCTCCGTTCAATACTATAATTCGATCATAGACTCAAAAATATAAATTCCGTTCATTCTTATGGACAAAGTTATAGCAGACAGTGAACAACACATATCAACCACTCCATTCGTAATTATTTGATAACCCCGAGTAAAGCTCCGCAGATTATTACCCAAGCCAATTAGACTATTCCCAAGTAAAGCTCCGCAGAATATAATCTATGGCAGTAGTAGGCTCTAATGGACCTTTGTCTTAGTCAACAAAATCAGAAAAGCTGCAATCTATTTAGACTAAATTATTTAATCTCATTAATTTCTTAATTGAAATTAATTCGCCACTTCGATAGACAGCAATCACGGATTAACTAATCTATTCAGCAATTTATTACCAAGTCAATCAATTAATAAGCCTCATCAATCAACAAACCCGAGAATAATAAATCGATTAAAACGTGGAGATTAAACAATTATAAAATATAAACGAAAACAATTAAATCAAAGGAGTCTTACGAACTACATATATCAAACATTAGATACCTTGACTAGATTAAAAGGTTAGCCACGTATAGCAATATTAAAAGACAACGTTGTTGGAGAAGTGTCGTTGTCTTCTTTCCATCCACAAAAAGCTACTGCCGCTGTTCTATTCTAATTCTAAAGCTGATTATGAAAAGTTCCACTTCAAAAATGCTACTGCCGTCGTTCTTATCCTTTCAGTTGATGTAAAAATCTTCTTTTCTCTAAAGTGCTGCCGTCGTTTTCCCTAGAGCTGATTGTCCAAAAATCCTCTTTCCAAGAGCGACTACCGTCGTTACCTCTCTAAAGCTGATTGTCAAAACATTCTTTTCTCAAAAGTGAGTCCCCTCATGGTCTAGGTTTTTTTCTTTCAATAAATAAAGTGGGCCCCAATAAAACATGAAAATAAAGCTACAATGGGCTACAAAATAACTTGACTTCGTACAGCATAGGGGTTGTGTCATTCGGGCCTAAATCCCAAGGTGATTAATTCAAAATTCGCAGGTAGTAATCTGCCAGCGTCGCGACACCCTCAACATGGTCATGTTGAAATTCTGTCCAGTTCCAAATTAGCCAAATTCACTCCAAATTGCATCACTTTGGTACTTCATCACCTAGAACATACATAGACACGAAGTACTATAGAAACACAAGCAAAACCTCGCATAAACTTATCAAAAGAACATAAAACACACACAAATAACATGCACAAAATGCAAGTTATCAAAACTCCCCACACTTGAACAATACTTGCCCTCAAGTATTCAATCAACTCAAATTATCTAGACACTTCAACAACTTATCAAAAATCTTTCAACTGAACTTATCACTTCTTAAGTTAATGTATACAATCTAGAATTAAACAAACAAACCCATGAAGGTCGATCTCTTAATGAATTAGGGATGTTAACTGCTTCAGAAATGTCCCAGTAAAAAGTAATAACATCCACACCCTCGCAATGTTTCACTTATTCTCTCATGTGAAATTTGGATATTGGTGTTTCTCTCAAAATTCCATCACAAACCTGTTCTTTCTTTAGGACTGACACGAGTTCAAATCTCTACCACTAGCTCGGGTTTAAAACCCACACTGGTTAGCTAGGTCTTTTAATGGGTTGTAATAGGGCTAGTTGGTTACCAAGAAAATTAAGTTAAGAAGAACAAAGAAATGTACCAAGTAGACACATGCCAACAACTTCAGTTTTAAGTCAACACAAATAAAAATATTGAACCATTAAGCTCATTTGACCCATGTATACCATATCACAGATCCATCATTCACTTACTTCAATTATAATAACAAAGTTGAACCAAGGCTGCTGAAACTACCTCCCGTGCATTTATTCACATAATAATTCCCTCTTTGTTGTTTTTTTTCATCTTTTTTCTTTTTTTTTCTTTTTTTAAAACTAACACCAGTAAATGCATTTAAGCCAGCCATGATTTTCTCTCCTTTTTATCAATAAAGCACAATTGAGCGAACAATTCAGATACTACCCAAAGTGACTAAACATTGGTATACATGATATATAATTACATATGCTAGTTGGTAATTCTTCTCAACTAGGTGCAAAAGGTGGGGCTTGAAAGAAGAAGTCATAGGTTAAAATGGGTACGTTAAAACAAAGAAACGGTCTGGGCTCAAGGGGGTTGAACTAGGATATAAAAAATTTTTGGGTTGGATTTTGAAATAAAATGGATAGCAAAGGGGTGGGTTGCACAAACAATGCCTTAGCTTCATTCCAGTGTACTAAATGTGGTTTTAAATAGAACTTACGTCAGTTTCTAGCAGGGACAAATGTGTGCGCTCTCCGAAAGAAAAGTAAAGTGCATGTAAAGTTACACTCTCTATCCTATGTCTCAAAAATCTCATAGTGTGTTTAGCGTGGATGTATGCCTATTACTTTCTAAAGGATGCAAGCAACTGAAGCAGTCTATTTAATTCCAGTACACACACTCAAGTCATGACAAGACAGGATCAAGAAAAGATCAATTAGGCCAAAGTATCTAACAATTCAAGTTTCCTGAACAAAGAAGGCAAGATTGTTACAAAAACATGTTTAAAAGCAGTTAAATTCAGTTTTCCAAAATGGGGATTTCCAAAATATTTTGTATGATGCATGTATGAAATGAAAAACAAAAATTGTTAAACAACAAAATCTAGCAAAACAATTGAACAACAAACATAACACGCAAACCAACAATTACGCAAATAAAACAAACAAAGCTAAACAATTGAAACTTTCCCCTCCCCACACTTTGGACTAAGCATTGTCCTAAATGTTAGCAAATGAAAGATAAGAACAGTAAAAAGTAAAGAGTGAGAGAAAGTTTATCTAAGTGACGCGCTAAGGTGATGGTGGAAATGGTGGATCGCATGACCACTACACTTGAACCAATGGGTGATGTTGCACTCAATCTTTGTGACTTAAGATTGTAACTTATTGAGAAAACTTTCCAAAGTGCCTTGTCGACGCTCCAACCTTCCCATTTATTCCACAAGTACCATGGATGGAGCTCGACAGGGCCCAGCTGTCTCAACATCCGGTGGTGGGATCACAAACTCTCCATCGGCTAATGCGCGAGTAACCTACATCTTACAAAGAGCACTTATATCCAAGGCTAAGACCTGTGGTCTCGAGGTTAATAGATGATGACAATAATGATTAAAATTACACAATTTGATAGCAAGTAGTGTGATCATAGAGTCCAAAATCAGTGGGTGTGTGCGATGTGCCAAGATGTATAAAATATGTGTTATATAAAAACAACCCATATTAACTTTCATGTTATTCTGAGCACACCATAAAAGAAAGAGATTGGCTTTCAAATCACATGCATATAATAGGCTTTTCCTGAAAAATTGAATAATAGAAAGCGTTGGAAAATATGATGCACTGGATCAATCAAAGAATTAGCCTTAGACGAGCTAGGATTATACATTTGTGGATCAGCGGATAGCACTGAATAAGTCTCTTTCTCATTATACCAGTCAGGATAATCGCAAAAAGATTTGATATAGGAATAATGAGAAAGCATAGAATTGGTTACAAAGCCTAAAACTACATTCCATTCATTTACAGACATAGAAAAATGACACTCTAAAATCCTGAATCGAATAGTAGCAGGTGTAGTGATATCACCATTGATAGGCATTTCAAATTTGAAGGGAGTATAAAAATCCCAAACCAGTTCTTTAAAAATTGGTAGCCGCAAATCGACAAAGACACCTAATCCTAAATTATCTACCAAGACCTAAACTGATATTGTAAATTAAAGTAAGTCCAGTAAGATTCGTCCACATACTGACCCAGGCAAATCGTTCTGCCTTTAATTTGGTTGAGCAAACGGATATCCGCGTCATCCTCATAGCCAAGATTCTCATCTTGTCTGTGGGTTATGAGATTGTTCCGCTGAATGCGTGGACCACGTTTGGACTGAGAACGACATCGACGTTCCTTAGTGACAGTCTCTTCGTCATTCTTTCCTCGGCCGCTGCTGCACTAGGTTGGGCATCCTCGTCATTGGCATTAGGGTGCTCTTCTGCTCCAATAGCGTTCTCCTCTTTTTCAATTTCATTGTTGTCACTGAAAGGTGGAGGAGGTGTTATCGGAACTCGGCGTTTGCGAGTGGAGCGTTGAGGGGGTCTGGATTCTGCGGGTTGCTTGTTACTGCCAGTTTGGGAGGTAGTTGTAGGTGGAGGTCGACCACGAACTCTTGGCATGGAATGGGTGTTGTGCCTGGTACGACGTTTTAGGCAGCGTGGAGGAGACAATGTCGGATGATATGTGGTGTGGAATGGTAGAGGCGTCAGGCGATGTTGGGCGTGGAGGAGACGACATGGAAGGAGATGGCGCTAGAAAGAACAACATGGGAGGTGTTGTGAGCGACGACTGGTGGTGCGTTGTGGGAGGAGACAACGTGGAAAGCAGACAGCTGGTGGTGATTTGGGTATTGGAAATCTGGATTTTAGGTATTAGGGATTTGAAGGTTGTAAGAATTTGGGGTTGTTAATGTGGACAGACGAAAATACCCTCCCTACACTTGGTTGATGGCGTCAGATGGTGTTGTAGAGGGGTTAATGGATTTTAGGGGTAAAAAGGGTGAGAGATTGTTTTAAAAATGTGGGTGTGGATCTTGATAGACGGAAATACCCTCATGGTTTCCCTCCCCACACTTAGTTTAAAACAATGACCAAAAATGACAACCGTGCCACCATGCCACCTTGCTTGGACTGCTGCTAGTTAACTCATCTTTAATATTTTATGTGTGTGTCTGTAGACTATTTAATCAGCCAGCTTCCTTTTTTTTCTCCATGACAATGACCAAACTATGTTGTCTTACGAAACAATAAAAATCTCGTGACCAAGTGATATCCAATAACAGCAAAATGTTGGAATGAATTTCAAAAAGAAAATGTCGAAAAACAAGAAACCGAATAGAATTATGGACAACTGAAAATTAAATTGCGAAGAACAAGATGAAAGCAAACCTTGGGTTGCCTCCCAAGAAGCGCGTTTCTTTAACGTCATTAGCCTGACATGGGCCCCATTCAGTTATAGGAAGGTTCATTCAAAGAATTAATTTCGACGGAATGGGGCTAAAATCCTTTATAAAATGGCATCAAACGATGGGCATTCACCTTGAAAATTTTTCCTGTTTCTATGCTTTGAATATCCACAGCACCGTAAGGATAAATCTTTGTGACTACAAAAGGTCCAATCCACTTGGATCACAATTTCCCTGCAAAAAGTTTCAAAGTCGAATTAAATAAAAGTACCTTCTGTCCGAATTTAAACTTCTTCTCGATAAGCTGTTTATCATGAAATGCTTTAGTTTTGGTCTTGTATATAACAGCATTGTTGAAAGCATGGTTTTGTAGTTCTTCCAATTCTTGAATCGGCAACTTCCTTTGTTGCCCAGCAGCATCAAAATTCATGTTGCATTGCTTCACGGCCCAAAACGCTTGATGCTCAACTTCCACTGGCAGATGATAGGCCTTGCCATAAATAAGTATGTAAGGAGACATATTTAATGGCATTTTGTAGGCAGTGTCATAAGCTTAAAGAGCATCGTCCAAGCATCAGCTCCAGTCTTTCCTGCTGAAATTCACAGTTTTCTCTAAAATACTCTTTACCTTTCGATTGGACAATTCAGCCAACCCATTGGTTTGAGGGTGGTAGGCCGTGGAGGTCCTGTGCACAAATCCATATTTCTTCAACAAAGCTGTAAACACTCTATTACAGAAATGAGTCCCGCGATCACTAATGATTGCTTTTGGAGTGCCAAACCTGACAAAGATATTAGTCTTCACAAAAATCGACAACAACTTTAGAGTAATTAGTTCGAGTGGCTTTTGCCTCTATCCATTTCGAAACATAATCGACAGCTAACAAAATATACTGAAAAATAAAGGATGATGGAAAAGGGCCCATGAAATCAATCCCCCACACATCAAATATTTCATAAACAATAACCGGGGTCTGAGGCATTTCATTTCTTCGGCCTATGTTACTAGTCATTTGGCACCTGTCACATGCTTTACAAAATGCATAAGAATCTCTAAAAATGTCAGGCCAGTAGAAACCAGATTCAAGCACTTTCCTAGTTGTCCTATTAGGGTCGAAATGGCCACCACAAGCAGATGCATGACAAAATTGCAATATGGAAGAAATTTCAGATTCAGGTACGCACCTTCGCACAATCTGGTCAGAACACATTTTCCATAAATATGGATCATCCCAAATGTAATACCTGGCATCATTCTTCAATTTATGGCACTGGGAAGATGTGATACCATCTGGGTATCCATTGTGGGTGATAAAATTGACCAAATTCGCATACCATGGGTTTCTACATGGCCATGTTGAAGTCATCGCGAATAGTTGTTCATCAGGAAACTCCTCGGTAATGACCAGATCATCTTCAGAAGTGTTGTTCAGCCTACTCAGGTGATCTGCGACCAGGTTTTCTGCTCCTTTTTTATCTATAACCTCAATGTCAAATTCTTGCAGTAAAAGAACCCATCAGATAAGTCTTAGCTTCGCATCCTTTTTGCTCATCAAGTACCGAAGAGTGACATGATTTGAATATAATATTTCATACCAAGCAAGTATGATCAGAATTTTTCTAATGTGAAGACCACAACAAACATCTCCTTCTCAGTGGTTGAATAGTTTTGTTGAGCACTATCCAACGTCTTTGATGCATAATAGATCACATGAGGGTCACGGCCTACCCTCTGCCGAAGAACTACTCCTACAGCGTAGTCACTGGCATCGCATATGAGCTCGAAACGAAGATGCCAATCTGGTGGTTTAATGATAGGCGCAATAACCAGATTTTCCTTCAAAATATCAAACACCTTTTTGCAATCTTCATTGAATTCAAACGGCATATCTTTCTGTAGAAGGTTGCTCATTGGATGAGCTATATATCTTTGAAAAATCTCTAATAAACTGCCTGTAAAAACCTGCATGACCAAGAAAAGAGCATACTTCCTACACATTTACAGGGTAAGGAAGCGAGTTAATCACATCAAATTTTGATTTATCCATTTCAATGCCCCTAGCCGAAACTATATGTCCTAATATGATGCCTTGATTAACCATGAAATGATACTTTTCATAATTAAGAACAAGATTTTTTTCAATACATCTTTTTAACACTTTCCTTAAATTTTCTAAACAAGATGTAAAGGAATCTCTGTACACAGTAAAGTCATCCATGAAGACTTCAATAATTTCCTCTACATAGTCAGAAAAGATACTTACCATACATCTCTGAAATGTCGCCGAAGCGTTGCAAAGACCAAATGGCATGCGTTTGTAAGTGAAAGTGCCAAACGGACAAGTAAATGTTGTCTTTTCTTGATCTTCAGGTGCTACATGAATCTGGTGAAAGCCTGAATAACCATCTAAACAACAATAACGAGAACAACCTGCAAGTCTCTCAAGCATCTGATCAATAAACGATAAAGGAAAATGATCTTTACAGGTAGCAGTATTTAATTTTCTATAATCAATATATACATGCCACCCGTTTGAACTCTAGTGGGTATTAATTCACCTTTTTCATTCTCAACAACAGTAATGCCAGTTTTTTTACGAACTACCTATGCTGGACTTACCCACTTGCTATCTGAAATAGCATAGATCACGTCTGCAGCCAATAATTTTAGCATCTCTTTTTTACATCCTCCATCATTGGTGGATTCAATCGACGCTGAGGTTGCTTGCTGGGTTTGCAATCATCCTCCAACAAAATTTGATGCATGTAGATGGTAGGGCTGATTCCCTTAATATCTGCAATCGACCATCCAATAGCTTCTTTATTCTCCCTGAGGACACGGATAAGCTTCTCCTCCTCTAAATCGCTCAATTGATTAGAAACAATCACAGGTAATGTTTCGGCCTCCCCCAAGAAGACATACTTGACGTGTGCAGGCAATGCTTTAAGCTCCAATGTTGGCGGCTGAAGAATGGAGGGGAGTAATTTATTATCGTCAATCTTTAGTGGCTACTGTAACATGCCAGATGCAACTTGTAATGCCTACAAATCATGTACAGCGTGGACCATACCTTTTGGAACTGCCCATTCAGTCTCGATTTTTGATAGCTTCATAGGAGTAATGTTATCAGTTATCGCGGCCTGCAAAAAATCATCAACACACAATTCGAGAACTTTCTCGGTCAAGGGGTTAACACTATCAACAGCAAAAGCTATACAATAATCAACAGGATGCTTAATGGTATTATTAATATTGAATGTAACTTTGGCACCATAAAACTCCATAGTTATAATCCCCCCGTGAACATGAATTTTTATCTTATAAGTGCTCAAAAATGGGTGTCCTAACAACATTATCCTAGACACAGGTGACCCCTCATCCTCCATTCTCATCATATAAAAATCTACATGAAATACTAGATCATCTACCTGCACTAAAACATCCTCTAACAATCTTTCGGGGTACCTAGTGGTGTGATCAGCTAATGTTAAAATCACACCATCTTGCTTCAACGGACCATCATTCAATGTAGTATAAATAGACAATGTCATAAGATTTATAGAAGCCCCTAAATCTAGCATAGCTCATTCTATACCAACATTGCCAATTTTACAAGGAATGTTAAACATACCTGGGTCCTTTTACTTTATTGGTAACTTACCCTGCAACACTACTGAGACGTTCTAACTCATCACCACACACTGATTGTCTCTCATCTATGTCATGCTAGTAACCAAGTCTTTCAAAAATTTGTAGTACCTTGGTGTTTGTTTAAGCAACGTGAGAAGAGGGATGTTGATTTCCACTTTCTAAAAAATCTTTAAGGTCTCCTCATCATTCTATAATTTCTTCTTCTTAGCCAACCTGTGTGGGAACGGTGGCCTTTTGGATTAGCTGTCACGATTTCCTCAATTTCAGCTTCTTTTTCTGGCTTTACAGTTTCAACATGGTCATGTTGAAGTTTCTGCGATCCTCCAGCACTTTCAATTTCTTTTCCACTACGCAAGGTAATGGCACTGATATTCTACCTAGAATTGACAGTAGGCTGGGAGGGCAATTTTCCTTGATTCTGTGCAGCAGCCAGTTGACTAATTTGCTCCCTCAGCTCTTGAAAATTTTTGTTAGTCTGAGCCTGAAATTGTGCTGAATCAGTCTGAAACTGAACCAAACTCTATAGTTGTGTATTGGTCGTCGATTGAGCCATAGTCAACTGTGACATAAGATCGTCCAAGGTAGAAATTCGATCACCATAGTTAGGCCTCGGATGCTGCTCTTGCTGAGGCTGACGTTGCTGATTACTCTGACCTTGCTGTCCATTCCCATATCTCAGATTGGGATGATCCCTCCATACTAGGTTGTAAGTATTCGAATAAGGATCATATTTTCTCAGAGGCTGGTAATTATCATTGATTGCATTGATGTCAGCTTCCACAGTATCATCTTGTAGAGTTGGACAAGCATCAGTAAAATGACCTTGAAATCCACAAATATGACAAATAGGGACTTGTGGTCCTTTGGTTACAGCATTTACATTGACACTATTAGCATTGTAAGAATTAACAACTTGTCTTTCCAAAAATTCAGCAATCTTTTCAAGTCTACTTTCGAGTTTAGAACTACTTACCTTATGGACACCGCAAGTGTGTGTCTCTAAACGATACCTAAACTATTGAAGATTTGTAGCCATTGCGGCAATTAAGCTTTTAGCCTCCTGAGTTGTCTTGTTCACTATGGCTCCCCCACCAGCAGCATCAAGAATTTTCCTATCATTCAATAACATCCCATCATAGAAGTACTAAATAAGGAGCTGCTCTATAATTCCATGTTGAGGACAACTTGCGCAAAGCCTCTTGAATCTCTCATAATATTCATACA
>JAOQMS010000001.1:25022057-25037208 GCA_027563885.1 Erythroxylum longipes | reverse complement strand
GTCAGCTAGGTCTTTTAATGGGTTGTAATGGGGCTAGTTGGTTATCAAGAAAATTGAGTTGAGAAGAGCAAAAAAAAAGTACCAAGTAGACATGTGCCAACAACTTCAGTTTTAAGTCAACATAAATAAAAAGATTAAACTGTTAAGCTTATTTGACCCATGTATACCATGTCACAGATCTATCATTAGCTTACTTCAATTATAATAACGAAGTTGAACCAAGGTTGCTGAAACTACCTCCTATGCATTTATTCACATAATAATTCCCTTTTTGTTGTTTTTGTTGTTTTTTTTTCTTTTTTCACTTTTTTTTTCAAAACTAGCACCAGCAAATGCATTTCAGCTAGCTATGATTTTCTCTTCTTTTTTTTCAACAAAGCACAATTAAGCGAACAATTCAGATATTACCCCAAAGTGACTAAACATTGGTATACATGATATATAACTACATATGCTACTTGGTAATTCTTCTTAACTAGGTGCAAAAGTCGGGGGTTGAAAGAAGAAGTCATAGGTTAAAATGGATTTTTTTATATGTTAAAACAAAAAAAGGTCTAGGCTCAAGGGGGTTTAACTAAGATATAAATTTTTTTAAGGTTGGATTTTGAAAGAAAATGGATGGCAAGGGGCTGTAAAAACAATGCCTCAGCTTCATTCCAGTGTACTAAATGTGGTTTTGACCAGAACTTATGTCAGTTTCTAGTAGGGGACAAATGTGTACGCTTTTCGAAAGAAAAGTAGAGTGCGTGTAAAGTTGCACTCTCTATCCTATGTCTAAAAAATTTCACAGTGTGTTTAGTGTGGATGTATGCCTATTACTTTCTAAAGAGTGCAAGCAACTGAAGCAATCTGTTTAATTCTAATACACACACTAACTCGAGTTATGACAAGACAGTATCAAGAAAAGATCAATTCGGCCAAAGTATCTAACAATTCAAGTTTCCTGAACAAGAAAGGCAAGATTGTTTATAGAAACGTGTTTAAAAGCAGTTAAATTCAGTTTTCCAGAATGGGAATTTCCAAAACATTTTGCATGATGCATGTATGAAATGAAAAAAAAATTGTAAAACAGCAAAATCTAGCAAAACAATTAACCAACAAACATAACACGCAAACCAATAATTATGCAAATAAAACAAGCAAAGCTAAACAATTGAAACTTTCCCCTCCATACACTTTAGACTAAACATTGTTCTAAATGTTAGCAAATGAAAGAAAAAAATAGTAAAAAGCAAAGAGTGAGAGAAAGCTTCTCTAAGTGACTAGCTAAGGTGATGGTGGAAATGGTGGGTCACCATGACCGCTACACTTGAACCAATAGGCAATGTTGTGCTCAATCTTTGCGACTTGAGATTGTAACTTATTGAGCAAACTTTCCAAAGTGCCTTGTTGACGCTCCAACCTTCCTATTTGTTCCACAAGTACCATGGATGGAGCTCGAGAGGGCCCAGCTATCTCAACATCCGGTGGTGGGATCACAAACTCTCCATTGGCTAATGCACGAGTAACCTGGATCTTACAAAGAGCACTCATATCCAAGGCTAAGGCCTGTGGTCCCGAGGTTAATACATGATGACAATAAAGATTAAAATCACACAATTTGACAACAAGCAGTATAATCATAGAGCCCAAAATCAGTGGGTGTGTGAGATGTGCCAAGATGTATAAAATATGTGTTATATAAAAATAACCTATATTAACTTTCATGTTATTCAGAGCACACCAATAAAGAAAGAGCTCTGCTTTAGAAATCACATGCATAATATTGGCTTTTCCTGAAAAATTGAACAGTAAAAAGTGGTGGAAAATCCTATGCACTGGATCAATCAAAGAACTCGTCGTAGACGAGCTAGGATTATACATTTATGGATCAACGGACAGTACTGAATAAGTCTCTTTCTCATTATAACAGTCAGGATAATGATAAAAAGAATTAATATAGGAATAATGAGAAAGAAGAGAATTGGGTATAAAGCCTAAAACTACATTCCATTCATTTACAGACATAGAAAAATGACACTTTAGAATCCTGAATCGTATAGTAACAGGTGTAATGATATCACCATCGACAAGCATTTAAAATTTAAAGGAAGTATAAAAATCCAAAACCAGTTCATTATAAATTGGCAGTCGCAAATCCACAAACACACCCAATCCTAAATTATCTACTAGAGACCTAAACTGAGATTGTAAATTAAAGTAAGTTAAGCAAGATTCATCCACATACCGACCCAGGCAAATCGTTCTGCCCTTAATTTAGTTGAGCAAACGGATATCCTTGTCATCCTCGTAGCCAAGATTCTTGACTTATTCGTGGGTTGTAAGATTGTTTTACTAAATGCGTGGACCACGTTTGGACCGAGAAAGACATCAGCACTCCTTGGTGACAGTCTCTTCGTCATTCTCTGCCTCTGCTGCTGCTGCACTAGGTTGGGCGTCCTCCTCATTGGCACTAGGGTGGTCTTCTGCTCCAATGACATTCTCCTCTTCTTCAATTTCATTGTCCTCACTGGAAGGTGGAGGACGTGTTGTCGGAACTCGGCGTTTGCTAGTGGAGCATCGAGGTGGTGTGACATCTGCGGGTAGCTTGTAACTGTCTATTGGTAAGGTGGTTATAGGTGGAGGTCGACCACGAACTCTTGGCATGGAATGGGTGTTGTGGGTGGTGCGGCGTCGGATGGGTGGTGTCAGGGGTTGGGCATGGATTTGGAGGGATGGCGTCGGAGTGGGAGGGATGGCGTCGTTGGTGTTAGGCTGCATGGATGGGTGTTGGGTGGCGTGGATGGGTGGAAGAAGAAGAAGGAATGGATTTTAGGGTTAAAAACTGGATAGACTAAACTACCCTCCCCACACTTGGTTTTAAACAATGACCAAAAATTACAACCATGCCACCTTGCTTTGGCTGCTACTGGTTTACTCATCTTTAAAATTGTCCGTGTATTTACGCAGATCATTTAATCAACCAGCTTTTTTTTAGTACACCATGGCAATGATCAAACTATACTGTCCTGCAAAACAATAAAAATCTTGCGACCAAGTGATATCCAATAACTGCAAAATGTTGGAAAAAATTTCAAAAAGAAAATATCTAAAAAAAAGAAACATGATAGAATTATGAACAACTAAAAATTAAATTGCGAAGAACAAATGAAAGCAAACCTTGGGTTGCCTCCCAAGAAGCGCATTTATTTAACGTCGTTACTTGACATGAGCCCTATTCAGTTATAGGGAGGTTCACTCAAAGAGTTAACTTCAACAGAATAGGGATGAAATCCTTCGTAAAATGGCTTCAAAAGATGGCCATTCACCTTGAAAATTTTTGTTGTTTCCATGCTTTGAATATCCACAGCACCGTAAGGATAGATCTTGGTTACGACAAAAGGTCCAATCCATTTGGATCGCAATTTTCCTGCAAAAAGTTTCAAAGTCGAATTAAATAAAAGTACCTTTGTACGACTTTAAACTTCTTCTTGGCAAGCTGCTTTTCGTGAAATGCTTTAGTTTTGTCCTTATATGTAATAGCGTTGTCGAAAGCATGGTTCCTTAGTTGTTCCAATTCCTGAATCTGCAACTTTCTTTGTTGCCTAGCGGCATCAAATTTCATGTTGCACTGCTTCACGACCCAGAATGCTCGGTGCTCCACTTCTACTGGCAGATGACAGGCCTCGCCATAAACAAGTCTATAAGGAGAAATATTTAATGGAATTTTGTAGGCAGTGCGGTAAGCCCAAAGAGCATCATCCAAGCGCCAGCTCCAATCTTTCTTGCTGAAATTCACAGTTTTCTCTAAAATATTCTTTACCTCTCGATTGTACAATTCAGCCAACCCATTGGTTTGAGGTGGTAGGCTGTGAAGGTCTTGTGCACAACTCCATATTTCTTCAACAAAGCAGCAAACACTTTATTACAAAAATAAGTCTCGTGATCACTAATGATTGCTTTCGGAGTGCCGAACCTGACAAAGATATTAGTCTTCACAAAATTGACAACAACCTTAGAGTCATTAATTCGAGTGGCTGTTGCCTCTATCCATTTTGAAACATAATCGACAGCTAACAAAATGTACTGAAAACCAAATGATGATGGAAAAGGGCCCATGAAATCAATCCCCCCCACATCAAATATTTCATAAACAATAACCAGGGCGTGAGGCATTTCATTTCTTCGGCCTATGTTACCAGTCATTTGGCACCTGTTACATGCTATGCAAAAAGCATAAGAATCTCTAATAATTTCAGGCCAATAGAAACCAAATTCAAGCACTTTCCTAGCTATCCTATTAGGGCCAAAATGGCCACCACAAGCAGATGTATGACAAAATTACAATATGGAAGAAATCTCAGATTCAGGTACACACCTTCGCACAAATTTTGTCAGAACACGTTTTCCATAAATATGGATCATCCCAAATGTAATACTTGGCATCATTCTTCAATTTATAACGCTGGAAAAATGTGCTACCATTTGGGTATCCATTCTGGGTGATGAAATTGACCAGATCCGCGTACTATGGCTTTCGACATGGCCATGTTAAAGTTATCGCAAATAGCTATTCATTAGGAAACTCCTCAGCAATGACCAAATCATCTCCAGAGCTGTTGTTCAACCTACTTAGGTGATCTGCGACCAGGTTTTCCGCTCCCTTTTTATCTTTGACCTCAATGTCAAATTCTCGCAGCAGAAGAACCCACCGGATAAGTCTTGGCTTGGTGTCCTTTTTACTCATCAAGTACCAAAGAGCAGCATGATCTGAATACACTATCACCTTCGTACCAACCAAGTATGATTTGAGTTTCTCTAGTGCGAAGACCACTTTCTTAGGGGTTGAATAGTTTTGCTAAGCACTATCCAACATCTTTGATGTATAGTAGATCACATGAGGGGTCACAGCCTACCCTCTGCCCAAGAACTGCTCCTACAGTGTAATTACTGGCATCGCACATGAGCTCGAAAGGGAGGTTCCAATCAAGTGGTTTAATGATAGGCGGAGTAACCAGCTTTCCTTCAAAATATCAAATGCCTTTTTGCAGTATTCATTGAATTTAAATGGCACATCTTTCTGTAGAAGGTTGCTCATTGGATGGGCTATCTTCGAAAAATCTCTGATAAACCACCTGTAAAAACCTGCATGACCTAAAAAAGAACGTACTTCCCGCACATTTGCGGGGTAAGGCAGCGAGCTAATCACATTATTTTTTAATCTATCCACTTCAATGCCCCTAGCCGAAACTATATGTCCTAATATGATGCCTTGATTAACCATGAAATGACACTTTTCATAATTAAGCACAAGATATTTTTCAATGCATCTTTTTAACACTTTCCTCAAATTTTCTAAATAAGATGTAAAGGAATCTCCGTACATAGTAAAGCCATCCATGAAAACTTCAATAATTTCCTCTACGTAGTTAGAAAAGATACTTACCATACATCTCTGAAATGTCACCTAACCATTGCAAAGACCAAATGGCATACGTTTGTAAGCGAAAGTGCCAAACAGACAAGTAGATGTCATCTTTTCCTGATCTTCAGGCACTACATGAATCTGGTGAAAGCCTGAATAACTGTCTAAACAACAATAATGAGAACGACTTGCAATTCTCTCAAGCATCTGATCAATAAATGGTAAAGGAAAATGATCTTTACGAGTAGCAGCATTTAATTTTCTATAATCAATACATACAAACCACCCGTTTTGAACTCTAGTGGGTATTAATTCACCTTTTTCATTTTCAAAAATAGTAATGCCAGTTTTTTTAGGAACTACCTGTGTTGGACTTACCCACTTGCCATCTAAAATAGCATAGATCATGTCTGCAAACATAATTTCAGTATTTCTTTTTTTACAACCTCCATCATTGGTGGATTCATTCGACACTGAGGTTGCCTGTTGGGTTTGCAATCATCCTCTAGCAGGATTCGATGCATGCAGATGGTAGGGCTGATTCCCTTGATGTCTGCAATTGACCATCCGATAGCTTCTTTATTCTCCCTGAGGACACAGATAAGCTTCTCTTCCTCTAAACTGCTCAACTGATTGGAAACAATCACAAATAATGTTTCGGCCTCCCCCAAGAAGACATACTTGAGGTGCACAGGTAATGTTTTGAGCTCCAATGTTGGCGGTTGAAGAATGGAGGGGAGTAATTTATTACCGTCAATCTTCAGTGGCTGCTGTAACATGCCAGACGCAACCTGTAATGCCTGCAAATCATGTACAAAGTGGACCATACCTCTCGGAACTACCTATTTAGTCTTGATTTTTGATATCTTCGCAGGAGTAATGTTATCAGTTATCGCAGCCTGCAAAAAATCAACAACACATAACTCGAGAACTTTCTCGGTTAAGGGGTTAATACAATCAACAGCAAAAGTTGTACAATAATCAACAGGATGCTTGATGGTATTATTAATATTGAATGTAACTTTGCCACTATTAAACTCCATAGTTAAAGTCCCCCTATGAACATCAATTTTTGTCCTAGAAGTGCTAAAAAATGGGCGTCCTAACAACATCGTCCTAGATGCAGGTGACCCCTCATCCTCCATTCTCATCACATAAAAATCTACAGGAAATACTAGATCATCTACCTGCACTAAAACATCCTCTAACAATCCGTCAGGGTACCTAGTGGTGCGATTAGCTAATGTTAAAATCACACCATCTTGCTTCAATGGGCCAGCATTCAATGTAGTATAAATAGACAATGGCAAAAGATATATAAAAGCCCCTAAATCTAGCATAGCCTATTCTATACCAATATTGCCAATTTTACAAGGAATGGTAAACATACCTGGGTCCTTTTTCTTTATTGGTAACTTGCCTTGCAACACTACTAAGACATTCTCACTCATCACTACATGTTGATTGCCTCTCATCTCGGTCATACTAGTAATCAAATCCTCCAGAAATTTGCAGTAACTTGGTGTTTGTCTAAGCAACGTGAGAAAGGGGATGTTGATTTCCACTTTCTCAAAAATCTTTAAAGCCTCCTCATCATTATGAAATTTCTTCTTTTTCACTAACCTGTGTGGAAATGGTGGCCTTTCTGGATTAGCTGTCACAATTTTCTTGATTTTAGCTTCTTTTTTTGGTTCTACAGTTTCAACATGGTCATGTTGAAGTTTCTATGATCCTCCAACACTTTCAATTTCTTTTCCACTACGTAAGGTAATGGCACTAATGTTCTGCATAGGATTGACAATAGGCTGGGAGGGCAATTTTCCTTGATTCTATGCAGCAGCCAGTTGACTAATTTGATCTCTCAGCTCTTAAAATTTTTTATTAGTCTGAGCCTGAAATTGTACTGAATCAGTCTGAAACTGAAACAAACTCTACAGTTGTGTATTGGTCGTCAATTAAGCTGTAGTCAACTGTGACATAAGATCCTCCAAGGTAGAAATTTGGTCACCATAGTTAGGCCTACTGTTGTTGTTGTTGAGGCTGACGCTACTGACTACTCTGGCTTTGCTGCCCATTCCCATATCTCAGAATGGGATGATCTCTCCATCCTGGGTTGTGAGTATTCGAATAGGGATCATATTTTCTCTGAGACTGATAATTATTATTGATTGCAGTGACGTCAGCTTCCATAGTATCATCTTGTAGAGTTGGGCAAGCATCGGTAAAATGGCCCTGAAATCCATAAATATGACAAATAAGAACTTGTAGTCCCTTGCTTATAGCATTTACATTGACACTATTAGCATTGGAAGAATTAATAACTTGTCTTTCTAGCAATTCAGCAATCTTTTCAAGTCTACTTTTGAGTTTAGAACTACTTACCTCATGGACACTGCGAGTGTGTGTCTTTGAACGATACTCGAACTGCTGAAGATTTACAGCCATTGTGGCAATTAAGCTTTTAGCCTCCTGAGGTGTCTTATTCACTATGGCTCCCCCACTAGCAGCATCAAGAATTTTCCTATCATTCAAAAACATTCCATCATAGAAGTACCGAATAAGGAGTTGCTCTGTAATTCCATGTTGAGGACAACTTGCACATAGCCTCTTGAATCTCTCATAATATTCATACATATTTTCTGTATCTCTTTATCTGATACCACAATCTCTCTGCACAAACTTGCAGCCCTAAAAGATGGGAAGTATTTTTCTAAAAATAACCACGCCATATCAGGCCTTGTATCCATTATCCCAGGCGGAAGATAATACAACCAGTCCTTAGTTGTGCCCTCTAAAAAAAAAGGGAAAGCACGTAATTTCAACCGATCCTCTGTTTTGCCTCTCGATTTAAATCTAGAATAGACTATATGAAAATCCTTAAGCTGCCTGTTCGGGTCATCAGCAGGTAACCAATGAAATTTCGACAAAGCCTCTATCAACCTAGCCTTGAACACAAACCCATCATCGGCAGCCTGATACTGAATACATAGAGGTTGATCCTCTACTGGTGGTGTAAGCATGTCTCTCAGAGTTGCAGAAACTCGATTTCTGTTTGGTTGCGCAGGTGGAATAGGTTGCTGATTTGCCATCTCTGCTTCTTCAAAATCTTCCAATAACTAGGTCTCAAAGGCAGGCAAATTCTCAGTTTGGTCAGGCAAGACTTGCGCAGAAGTGGAAGCTTGTCTCTTGCGCAGTTTAGTAGCTTTCCTTAGTTGTTTTGTAGTATTCTCTATCTTCGGATCAAACAATAAATCACCTGCAGAAACACAATGTCACATGCAAACAACTAGAAAAAATTATTAGCAACACAAACAAACAAAAACTTAAACACTGATCCCCGACAACAATGCCAAAATTTGATGGAGTGTCAAACCAACAAAAATAAATTCCTACTCTAGAACACTTAAATGAGAAAAATGGTGAATAGGGTCAAACCACAAAGACCAGTGTAGCAATTGTTTAGTTGTGTGGAAATAATAAAAATAAACAGAATTAATTTAGGAATGATTAATTTTAGAACACAAAATTATGCAGAAGGCAATTAAAAAATAAAGACTGAAAATAATATAAAGAAAGACCTAGCCAAGGTACTCCTCCGTTCTCGACCAATCCATTCATAATTATTCGATAATTAAAGCTCCGCAGATTCTTATCCTAACCAATTAGACTATTCCTGAGTAAAGCTATGCAGAATATAATCTATGGCAGCAGTAGAATCTAATGGACCTTTGTCTTAGCCAATAGAATCAGAAAAGCTGCAATCTATTTAGACTAAATTATTTAATCTCACTAATTTCTTAATTGAAATTAATTCGCCACTTCGATAGATAGAAATCAAGGATTCACTAATCTATTCAGCAATTTATCACCAAGTCAATCAATTAATAGGACTCATTAATCAACAAACACGACAATAACAAATCGATTAAAGCGCGGAGATCAAACAAACATAAGAGATAAACAAAAGCAATTAAATCAAAGGAGTCTCACGAATTACATTAATCGAACGTTAAATACCTTGTCTAGTACAAAAGTTAGCCACACATAGCAATATTAAAAGACAATATTGTTAGAGGAGAGTCGTTCTATTCCCATCCATAAGAGCTGCTGCCGCTGTTTCTCCAATCTAAAGCTGATCGTCCTCTCTTTTCTACCAGTAAATCTCTTCATAGTCTAGGTTTTCTTTCTTACAATAAACAAAATGGGCCCCAATTAAACATGAAAATAAAGCTCCAATGGGCTACAAAATAACTTGACTTCGTCCAGCATAAGGGATTGAGCCCAAATCCCAAGGTAATTAATTTGAGATTTGCAGGTAACAATTTGCCAGCGTCGCGACACCTTCAACATGGTCATGTTGAAATTCTGTCCAGTTTCAGATTAGCCAAATTCACTCCAAATTGCATCACTTTGGTATTTCATCACCTAGAACATACATAGACACGAATTACCATATAAACACAAGCAAAACCTCATATAAACCTATCAAAAGAACATAAAACACACACAAATAACACACACAAAATGCAAGTTATCATTAATTTTACTATTATTATTAATTTTGTTATTCTTATTAATTTATTAATTTTATTATTATTATTATTATTATTATTATTATTATTATTATTATTATTATTATTATTATTATTATTCGTGCACTCCTGGCTCTGTCACTATCGTGCTAATTATGCACTCCTATGACTTAACATGTTTGCCACGATCATGCACTCCTCATGTAACACTCAAACTTGTAAAAATTATATATCTCAATTCTGATGCTCAAAAATTAAAAACTTTATACCATTAGAAAGTTATAAGGATAAGCCACAACTTTTATGAGGACAACTTTGTCTGATTCGACCTACATCAATACAGTTTAATTGTTGAAATCAGGATACAATTTCTTTTACACGGTTGTGACTTATAGGTCACAGCCGTGAACCATGAAGTTAAGAATAAATTTGTTTACATAACTTTTTCACATCATTAATTCTTTGTAACATAGTAATAATATGATCTTAACACTATAAATATATTAACATAGTGATACTATTGCTTCCAGTTTAATGGTTGTTGCCCTTGAGTCTCGATTCTTATATATATATATATATATATATATATACTTTTATTTAAAAAGTCCCCCAATTTTGGCGCCATGTCGCTACGAAATAAGAATCGAGACTCAAGTCCAACAACCATTAAACTAGAAGCAATAGTGATTATATATATATATATATATATTATAAAACTAGCATCAAGATAAAAAAATTAAATTCTTGGTGGGAGTAAAAACAAATAAACAAACATATAAATAAATAAATAAATGCACGGGTGTGACAATCAAGTCACGGCCATGAAATTTGTGCATTTGAAATTGCACAACTAAAAAAACATGCATGATCATGATGAGCCCAAAATAACGGGATTGTAACGATCGTGCAACCCTACTACATAATCCAACTTCAAAACATCATAACTTTCAGCTCCGAAGTCCAAAAATTGTAAACTTTATGTCGTTAGAAAGCTAAAAGAAAGAGCTACAACTTAGATTAAGAAACTTTGTCAAATTCTATCTAGATCAATACAGTTTATTCATTGAAGATTCAGAACACATTTTTATCCCCTTTTTCTCTCTTCTGTCAATATAAAACTTCTATGCATTTTCGAAAGACTCGATTCCAACAATCAAAACCATACATACAAAACTCCCATTAAAATAATTTTCTTAAAGAAAACCCATCCAAAAATCCATCACACAACTAACAATTTTATTCCTAACACATTGACAACTTAAAAGAGAAGAAATTCAGAACATATACAAAAGAGAAATTTTTGTAGTTCTCACTGTCATTTCTCTAACAAAGCAGAGATTGTACATAACTTCAATTTTCATATCAAAAACCATTTCAGTAGCATAATACAAAACAATTAAGAATGCTCATGCTTTTGTTTGTAATTGGAGCAATGTACATACTCTATTTTATTTGAGAAATGAATGACAGTAAAAGTTGAAGAATTTCTTCTGTTCATGTTCAAATTCCTTTTCTGTTAAAATTTCTGTTTTTTGGCTGCGAATGAAATTGATAGATGTTGAAGACCTATGAATAGATTTTTTTGAAGCAATTTTTTTTAATGGGAGTTTTGTATGTATGGTTTTAATTGTTGGATTTGTTTTTTTTTTATAGTTAGCAGTTATATATAGACAGTAGACAGAAAAGAGAAAAAAGGGAATAAAATGTGTTCTGAAACTTCAATGGATAAATTGTATTGATCTAGGAAGAATTACAAAATTGTTTTCATGAAAGTTGTAGATCTTTCTCTCATTTTTCTAATGACATAAAGTTTATAATATTTAGACTTCAGGATTGAAAGTTATGATATTTTGAAGTTGTGCACGATCGTAACGAACCCACTATTCATCAAAAATCGCGGTCGTGCACAAACACGACCGCGACGCCGCCTTCTCACGGCTGTGAGTTTTGTTCTCACAGCCCTAACTTTTTTTAAAGTCATGCCCGTGATTTTTCTCCGCTTCTTTTTCTTTTAATTTCTTTATATGTTTGTTTATTTGTTCGACTCCTAATCCGATTTATTTTCATGTCTATTTGTTTATGCTATTTCATTTTATATACTTTTATTTTAAAAAAAGTCTCCTAATTTTGGGGCCTTGTCACCACGAAATTAGGACCGAGACCCGAGGCCAACAATATTCATATTTTCATGCTTCTGCAATTTTTCTGTTTTTCATCAACAGCAAAGCAGTAGAATTCTTGCAAAGCAGTAGAATTTTTCATCAATACTAAACGCCAATAAATTTTCATTTAATAAATCTAACTTCCAAGAAAAGTTCGAGGTCCAACAATGGCAGTTAGGCGTCATTTTTGAATTGTTGTAAACTTTTGCTTTAAATGATGATGTTCATTTCTTTTGCTTTATTTGAATTGTGTTGTTAAACTTCATTTGAATTGCTATATTTTATTTTTGGATGTATCATTATCATCATCATCATCATCATGATTATTATTATTATTGTTGTTGTTATTATTAGGCTAAACATCATGTGATGCACATATAGAACCATACGTTTACAATGAAAGGCCAGTTCATGCACCTGCACAAGACAATATATGTACCATACTTTTCAAGCATGGCATTACAAGCTCAAAAGAATCCATTACCTATAGGCAATATCCTATACATAATTTATATTGTTCATAAGAACACGTTGGAGAATGATAGCATCTAATTTTTGAAGATTGACGTAACTTTCTTGTCCAAAATCTTACATAAATCTTTCGCAATAAGCTCTACTCGTTGTAAAGAATAAGAATCATTTTAACTTCACTAAATGATCATCTGCATATGCTCACTTGTCAGAAAATGTTGATAGACATACTAAATGAAACAAATAGCAAGTATTTTTGCAAATGGTAATAGTTACTATGATCAAACTTTAATTACAAACAAAATCAAATCACATTCAAAGGAATAAAACATTTCCATTGATTTGGTTCAAAATGCTTTACTCCAAGAATTATCTTTGTTTGAAAGCTAAATGAACATCTAAACTTGTTTGGAAGGAAATTTAACTGACATAGGATTGACCAATATAAACAAATGAACCTCTCTAAACATATATAAGAACATGACATCCCTATATCCTTATATAGCAAGGATTCTGGTGGTACCTGTAGGTCACAAGGATATTGTTCAAAGAGCAATAATCATCACGAAATAAAGGGTAACACTAAAAATGAACAACAGTAAAACATGCACAACATCAATTATCTGTATTGAAAATATTATAAACAAAAATTTAGTTTCATTTAATTCCCTCAATTACATGGCTTTATGATACATTCATCCACAAAATATACAAAAATATTTTACAAAATGTACATATTGAGTAGAGGGAAAAGGACCTAATACCAAGTCATCAACACATACTACACTGTCTTCTATTCCTAAGAAGACATCATAACTCTAACATGTCCTTCCGAATATTTATTGGTGCACCAAGTAATGCCTTGACTTCATCTGGCCTACGAGCAAGGAAAATATGACTTTCATACAATTTGGATCCTTCCAGTCCCAACTCTACCAAATGATTATATAGTTCTTCTTCTAAAATGAGAAACGGTTTAACTAATAGTGCAGTAAATTTTATAATAACTTCTGCAATTGTCTGAAGGCCATCTCTGATTACATCTTCACCATCATCTGCCCTGTTTTTCCTTTTCTGTGATGTTCCTGGGTTTGCATTTTGAGAATGAGTTGGCATTCCCATTGGACATTCGTTGCGATCAGCATCCATTGTTACATTGTCTTCCATACTAAAGTCATTGTAATGCAACATGTCATCATTTTCATCTATGGTGTTGGAAAATCCACTATCGACAGCAATGGTGCGCCTTCTTATCTCCTGTGCTGTTTCAGCATGCTCACCAATTACTCTATCACGTTCGTAAATCTCTACCATCTTCTTATAGTTATGAAAAGGCTTCTGTCTACACTCAATAGCTTCTGGTTTAGCTTCTTACAAAAATAAGTTAATAAATCAACCAAATCACAAGCATATATCATATTTTCTTCCAACAAATTATTAATCAAGTTCACCTAGATCAAGGTCTCCCACACTTCTGGCTCAGCAGTCCATATATTTGTTAACAGATTCTATGCAAATCCACTACCTCCATTTGAAAATAAATCAAAACACTTACTCCACTTGTTCTTAATAATCTTGTTCTAATTTTTAATTTTTCCTTATCAATTCCTTTATCTAGAAAATTTTCCTTTAGTTCAGCTTCAATTTTATCAAGTGCTTATGATGTGAAAGTCCCACCAACATGATTTCCTTGTCAATGCTAGTGCAAGTATGCTTCAACCAAAGCATCATCCATAGCTTGATTCCAAAAGCACGCCTCTCTTCGGGGTGGCATTTTGTATGTCTTCAATTTAACTACAAGATCTAAAATTTATATCAAAAGCATACACAATATTGTAGCTTCAAATATTTCCAAACAATATAAAAGACAAAAATAATGAATAAGCATTACAAAGACACGATTGCATGTGAAAACATTAACAACACTAATAAATAACGTCATATTTAGATACAAGTAGCCAATACATATTTTTAAAGCAATATAAAATAATCGAAAACATAAATTTCTTGTGATGCGACAATATCTATCATAAAGTGTAATCAACCCATATATGAGCAGCCATGTTATCTCTTATAATTTCTCCACTATGTGCATCATCTTCATCGTCATTTTCATACCCATCTAAGTTATCATTTTCTCCTCCATTGTACTTTTCATTAAGAAATGGATCATCTGGATCTACACCAATTAAGAAATTGTGCAGAATGACACAAGCCATAATAGTTTTTTTTAGTCTGAATGCCATAGGATGGTTTTGTGGTGGATGCTATAATGGGGAACTGTTTTTTCAACAGACAAAATGCCTCTAGATAATATTACGCAATGATGAATGTCTATGATTGAATAATTCTTCATAGAGGATTCCTTAAATATTCTTTCAAGTGATATTGTTTGTTAAGTCTAGAAGACTTCACTTCTTCTATTGATTTTGATGAAAGTCAAATAATAATAATAATAGAAGTGTGTCTGTAACACCCCCTCACCGTAGGGTACACACCGGGACGCCCGTAGGTCATTCCGATACATATCCTATGATAAGGGAGTGCTACGTGCAATCACTACAATACTCCACATGGCATCA
>JAOQMS010000001.1:24969178-25012594 GCA_027563885.1 Erythroxylum longipes | reverse complement strand
GAAGTTTTTGTCAATAGTATTTAAGTAAGGTGAAATATTTTATTTACTAAATTTATTTTATTTATATTTTCTTATTTAAGTTAATATTTTCTTATTTATAAATTTAAATTTATATGATTAATAATATATTTTTATGAATATTTTATTTACTAAATTTATTCTATTTATATTTTTCTTATTTTAATTTAATATTTAATATTTTATCATTTATAATTTTAAATTTATATGATTAATAATATATATTTTTAATTATTTATACAACAATTAATAGTTTATTAAATTAATAGACTTTTTAGTCATTTTATTTCTTTTCAGCAACCGCAACCGTACTTACCAAACACCTATTTTCACGCTTCAGCAGTTACCAAAACAGCAATTCTAAACACATAAGTACTTATTGAGAATAAGTACTTATCATTTTAGCAAGGTTGATTTCAGCAGATTATCAACCGCTACCGCTTCCCCAAATCAAGAATAAGGTAGGTCGAGAGTAATTATCAAGGAAAGTGCGTAAGAATTTTAAGAAAAGCTAAGAATAACTAAATAGTAAGTCATTCTGCCCACTTCCGATGGTCCTGATTTATGCTTCTTTCTTCTGTTTCCCTATAGAGAGCTTAAAATTAGCTAAATCATGTGTCCGCGGAATAAACAGCTTAACTAAAGATAACTCCACAGCGGTTGATGAGCTATTGTTTGTTCCCAGACATGGAGAATGGATATCATCTACCAAATAGACATATATTGGCTTTAAAATTTACCTTTACATTTTTACCCACAAAAATAAGTACTTACATAACCAATCCTGGCAAAATCATGCAAATTGCCCGCTCACCTCTTCAGCATGTTTCCAAACAGTCTCTCGTACGTACACTTAATTAATTAGTCTTTTATACATATGAACGCTCACACACTACGCTCCTCTCAGTCTTTTTCTTACACACAGGCACAGCTCGTATATGTCAAAGCCTTAAATATCCGTGCAAATTTACAAAGTGAGTAACATATCAAAACCGAAAATTACAGAAGATTAGGAAAATATATATGCACTAAATACAGCGATATGTTCAGCTAATATCGCTGACAGTCTATGACACTCCACACAATCCTCATGCGCGCACCATTTCTATGTCTATAATCTTGCTAGATCACTTTACAGGAGACAAAGTGACAAACAACACTGTTTTCTCCAAAGACATTAAAAAGAAAGGGACTCGGGTGCTTCTAACTTTTAAACTATTTATGGAATGTCCAATGCTCGTACGTGAGCACGATATTTAATATTGTATAAAAACAATTTGTTCAATCCACTCCCTGCTTAACATAATTTATTAAACTTATTATTTATTTTATACATGCTTGTTTAATTAACTAGCATATAAGATAAAGTTTATGAAATAAAAATGCTTTACAAATAAAATCATAATGAAATTTATATTGTATTTTATGTATTATCCCTAAAAATTTTCTAATTGTTGATTTATTAAAACTAGACATTAATAAAGCAAAATAACAAGCATAAGAAACATTTTTTTTCTTATGGATGAAATAGTTGATCTTATATACTACAATATTATGGAGATATCTAAACAAACGCATGTGTGCTTATTAGAGAGTAACTTTACTAAATTGACCTAATGTAAGAATTTCATATGAAGTACTACTTGTGCATATATAGAAATGCTCATTGTAATAATTGCATAAGTGATCCCTTAACTTGAAATTTCTAAAATATCTCATATAGAAGTTATGGTATTTAAATACTGCTTATAAGATATCATAGTCAAGACAAGCTTACTTGTCAGTCATTTGATATGACATGAACTATATGGAAGTTATTAAGTGATGAATATAAAATTCGTCATCTTAAAGTAATTATGAAGAATGCTCTATTACTATCAATTAATATTGATTTGAAAAATATTTGGTCAAGATAAATTGATATTTTGAAAATTTTTTAAAATGTTATTAAAAGAATCAAATATTAATGCTAAAGAAGTAATATCATTGAATACAAAAGACTAGTGAATAATTCCATACTTTATATCTAATCATAATTGTGTATAATGAATATATTGAATTATATAAAAAGATTAGTCTAAACCACATTAAAATAATTAAGAGATCATGATAATTTGTTAAAAGTCAATCTTGATTTATGAATAAAAAATGTTTAATTATAGAATTAGGGATCAATTAAAGGATTTCAATTTATCTAATTTTTAATTTTAATATATCTTATTTTAAATACAATTTAGGTTTGTAATTTATATGTAATATGATGCATGTATTCTATTAAAACAATACTAAAAAAATAACTAGGCAAGTACATAAATCATTCTTCTAGGATAGTCTAGTGAATACGAGTATTAGTCTTTGAAGACTATAAGTACTAGTACTAACTATATTTTTATTATTTAATTTATCAAAAAGAATGACTAAATTAATAGAAAATATTATTGAAAATAAGGTTACTAGTGTAAGATAACAACAAAGCAATAGACAATAATGAATAAGTTGATTGATAGTCAAGATCGAGATGGAGAATCGCCCTAGAATCATTCTATACCTGAAATTTTCTTGATTTAGTTATTAACCTTAATTTCTTATATTAATAGAAATTCCAAAGTTATAACCATATTCTTTCTTAAGAAATATAATACGTATCCTTAAGTTGATTGATTGAAATCTCTTATCTAAACCCCTAAAAGCACATTAACATGTTCTATGAATTTTGTTTGATAGATTTTACTTTAACCTAAAAGATTTATATGGTCCTATCTTTAAGATTCCATTCTTCTTATTCGTTCCATAATAAATTCATAAATATGATTTCTTATTTCATATATATGAAATTTGAAATTAAATCAAAGTGTTAGCATATTTTAATTTAATATATGGTATACTAATGAATAATTCACAAGAAAAATTGAGTCTTTATTAAATCAAAGAATCAATACAAACAAATAGTTCTAGGGTATATCCTATTTAAATATATTCTAAATTAGTTCATAATAAGGTAAAGAAATCTATCATGTAAGAGAGGAAACAAGAAAAATAAGTCTTTCTCTTGATTCTTAAAATTTTGAAGTTCTTTAGTTAAATCTTACTGAAATCCCTTTCTTTGTTTATGAAGTTGCTCCTTTTATGTCCTAGGACAATCAAGTTCGACTACTTTTAACTACTTTTATGTCCTATATCCCTTTCTATCTTTTTTCATACAACACTTTAAAATTTTCTTAAGAGTTACTGCCAATATGGGACCAATGCATATATGTTTTTCACTCATTGTCTTAATAACTCAATAACTAAATGTTAATCTTACATTTGTGGATTTATCTTGGGAATATAAGTCTGACCATGTAAACACAAGTCCATATTTATTCATATGGAAAAGTTTTGAAGAAATGAAATAAACCATTGGCCTACACAATTAGAACATTGTTTGTGTTTGACTCATTTTCCTTTAAAATCATATGAAAACTTCTCTAACATGACTTTAACTTGCCATATTTTGTTTGTTCTTTATTTGGAAGCTAAAACAAGGCCTTTAAATGAAATATGCTCCTTTTATGTTACAAAACACTTTGGTTCAACTCTTTATAACTACTCTTCTCTCATATGTCCCTCTCTATCTTCTTTTATATAAAACTCTAGAATTTTCATAAAAGTTACCACAAATATAGGAACAACATCTATTTGTTTTTCAAACTTATTTGCTTAACAACTCAATAACTAACCCAAAATTATGCATATGAGGATTTATCTTGAGAATATGAGTCTGAAGGAATAAACATGAGTTTGTATTTGAGTCTCATTTATGCATATAACAAATTATTAAAAAAAAATGAACCAATTCCTTACACAATTAGAACATTATGTGTTTATGACTCTTATTCCTTTAAAATCATATGAAAACTTCTCTAACTTGGCTTTAACTTGCCCAAATTAATTACTCCTTTATTAGGGCGATAAAGTAAGGCATTTAAATAAAATATACGTTACATTAAGTACCAAATCTAATAAAAATCATCCAAAAACAGGCAAAATGCTCACAAAATAATGTTAAAAATCTAACCTAATTAGCACTTATCAATATCCAATGCCAATATATTTAATGGTAGTATTTTATTTTAACTGTAAATGCATGGTATAGCTACAGTAACCACTAGCTAATACAAGTAGTATTAGTTATCAACTACTAATTTCATACAAACTTAATTATTTAGATTATTAAATATGATTGAGAAAAAGAAAAAAAATGAACAATTGGTAATTCTAAAACACCAAATTAGAATAGTGATCAAGGTTTAAAAAATCAATAGATAAACTATATCTATGTAAGATATTCCCTAAGACTTTCTTTTTTTTTTTGCTTCACCTTAATTTAATGAACAATGCTAGTTCCTTAGATCATGACGAAGGATTTACCAAACTACATATAGATGATTCTACTTATGAAGATTTAGTAAGTGTTACATATCAGTAGAGGCCATCTATGGATAACCAAGGGAAAATATGGAGAACAATAGGGAAACAATTTACTAAGGGAGATTTTACTGAGCTACTAATGTTGGACTCATAAAGAAAACGAAGAAAAACAATTCCTTAAAGATCCTAAGTCAAGCTCATATCACCATCGATCAAAAGCCTAAAGCATCCCTAAAAATCGTGGAGAATATGTACAAAGTAGGCACCTTAAATTCCCTTAAAGTGCCAAACTCTAGTAGCCCCTTGGTATTTTGGTAGGCATCGAACACACCAAAAAGTAAAACTTAAATCTAAAAATTAAATTTGAAGTAATGGTGAGTAGGGGTTGTATTTATAGAGAGCGTGTATCTAGCTTTTGCAATGCATGAATCGGGTTTTAGGATATAAAGGGGGTTTGTGTGGATTCGATTAAGAAGATTAAAGCAAAATTGAACTAATAAAAACAAACTATGTTAAATGGTGCAAAAATGATAAGATTGATGAACCAATTTAGAATTCAGTTCTCAGTTCAATCTAAGCCTATACATGGATTGGCATACTTAGTCATTATATTGTTCTTATACTTCTCTTAGAAACTATTAATCGTAGGTTAACAATATGCTCTATTAACCCTAATTTTACTTTAGGTTGTACCTAATCAAAATAAGCTCTTTGATTAAACATATCCATCAAACAACCTAGAATAAGCTCTTTAGATTTAGTGTGATAGCTACATTATAAACGAGGAAAATAGGTTAATCTAGGAAACAATAAAATAAGCTCAGGTCATCTAACCTATGCTATGTTATTCCAAATGAACACAACCATTAGTTTACCCCAAATCAATCAATGTTACAATGATTACATACTATAATATAGATTTTAGCAATGGGTCCATAGATAAAATAATCTATTAAGAATGATAACATTAAGCATTCATACATGAATACCCAAAATATTAAGCAAAGAATAGCACAAACAATTTCCAAAGAGAGAGAATGAGCAAAAGATGAACATATGCCTAAATGTGTTCGTCAACATTGATTTCCACTTTTAACTAGAAGAAGAATGCTAGCTCTCTATAGATCATAAAAAGTAAGAATTTTGCTAACTTTCGTGCATTTAAAACTCTTCATTTATTGTTTTGACTCTTAAATGTCCTTTTATATAAAAACTTAGGGTTCTAGGATGTACATGGTCACTTACATGCCTATACAGGTGACCGTGTGTTTCATTTTTGGCCAAATTTGTGAACTTACACGGTGTTAATGAGCTACAGAGCCATTTACGTGGGCTTTCAGATTATTTACACGATCGTGTAAGTCCACACATGATCTTGTAAGTTGTAGGAGAGGTTAAAACTAATTTTTGATGCTCCTATGCTTTTAGTGATTTACATGATCTCCCTAATTCATCTGTTTCTTGTTCCATAAAGGCTCAAAGGATATTTTTTTGCTAATTTTGGTTCTTGTTCTCCTAACTTGTACCTAAAACAAAATATTAACCAAAATAAGTATCTTAATCACATCATACATTAATCACTATGTATTAGGGAGTAAATATATAGTTAATAAAGCACTCATCAAGTTCCCCCACACTTAGCTTTTAACCGTCATTGGACAAAACATAAAATCAAAATCATAATCTAAAACACTTCCCCTTTTTCTATATTTCCTAAGAGGAAACAATTATTATAAAAGAGGAATAACTTTCAAAACCATGAAAATAACTAAACATTAAATGCTTTCACTCATGATCAATCAACAACCATTCCCTTTAAAATCTTGCCAATCTCGGGGTAGACTTTGATAATATGTGTTAAAAAATAAAATAAATCTATAAGTACACTCAAACACCATTCATGATCAAGACATTCCATAACTTTGAATATCATTTAGATTTCCACCACTAATATTCAAATGCATAAACATGAATCAAAGGACTTTTAAGGTTGTAATATGGGTCAAGGTTAAAGAGAGAAGTGCAAAATTAACATTCACTCAAAATTGGGTATCGATAAATGCGAAAACTATATTTCACAAATTAGATGCAAGCCTTCACACCATAAACCACTCGAAGCACAAGGAATTATAAGGAATCAATCATAAAAATTGATGATAAACTATATGTTGTAACCATGAGGAGTGACCCTTCAAATTAACATGTCCCTCATTTGCATCATAATCAAATCACCCATTCCATACAACTTTAGGAAAAAAAGACTAAAATTAATGATTTTGCAAAACAAATGAACTTCCTCCTTGATGATTATTTAAATAGATAATTTTTTTCTTTTTCTCTTTTCTTTTGTCTTTTTTTAACAAAAATTGAATTTATTGATAAGAGATCAACAATGGAATTTATTGATAAGAGATGAAATCACATTTCATCAATTATAACCAACCTACATATATGCATACCCCTACCTTTATACTTTTGTGTATCCACAAACATCAACTATCGAAAATGCTCACATTTTCTTAGGTTAAAGGTTTGTAAAGTGGTCAGCACAAAAAGAAAAGGCTAATGAAGCTCTGGGGGGCTTACAAAAGGAAAAATCATATTAATAGGTAGGCTATTTGGCTAATGTAGCTTGTAAAACAAAGAATGCCTATATCATTTGCATGTTAATGCATGTGATAAAATGTTGTAAATATACGCATATTTGACTATATTTATACCTCATATTGATCTATTTTTGCTTGATATTTTATTCTTTTATTGAATATTTGGTACTTAATTTGCTTTAACTGTGTTTATAGGTTATGACTGCCATCACAGACTAAAAGAAGAAGAATTCAGATAAAGACGTGGCATAAAAGGAAGTTTTAAAACAAATAAGGGATACTCAACTATGTCTGAGGCATTGTACATCTTTTAGCCTATGTAGAATCATAATTTATAGAGGTTTTGGGATATACATGGTCTAGTACATGATCATGTATCAAAATGTGTATCTCCTATAAACACTAAAAATTACCATAAAAAGATGTGAACAGAGGCAAAATAGGAGAGTAGACTTACAGAGGTGATTCTAGATGTAGAGATCATTGGTGATAATGATCCAGAGACATGGAAAAAACAAAGAAATCATTTACAAATCCAATAGAATTTAACATCAAACCTTTACCTTACAAGAACATTTGACAGAAAAGAAGGGAGAGTTATAATTATGAACTATTTATTTTCTATTCATTTTTCTTCTTATTTATGCTTGATTTCATTTTCTATCACGAGTAACTAAACCCCTTGTTAGTGTCTAGGTTTAATGAACCCTAGTTTTTTCTATAATATACTTTAACTCTTTTGTTGAATGCAATTGTTTTGGATTGATCTATTGTGAATCAATTATGTGCTTAATATATGTTCTAAAAAATTTGGAATAGTAGTATATAACTAATTTCATAACATAAATATTAAGAAATCCTATGTATGAGTAGATCTACCATAATTGAAAGGAGTTGGTCAACATAAATCCTTTATATTAGGGTTAGACCTAATAGCAGAATTCATGAATTGATAAAGCAATCTTAGAAACTTTGGCCTGAGTAATTTGGTTCATAAACCTAAGATTAGTTGTTAGTAGTCTCAGGTCAGTTATTAGCATATGATAGGAATTTCCAAGGTCTAAAGGTCAATAAAACAATTGCATAAAATAAGGTTAATTATCTAATGATTTTAGGGCGATTCATTTCCTAGGCACTAATTCTTGATAGTGATTGTTTTTAAAGTGATTTTCTCTGTTCTTTGCTCATTATTTTTTCTTGTTTATTTTAATTGGCCTATTCATTTAGTTATCTTTTGAACTTCTTTAAATTAATAGTGTGTTTGTGGTTTATTTTAAGGATTAAGGTTTAACTTCATCACAATAACTCATAATGGAAGGATAAAGTAGATGATACTCTTATGAGTGCTACGGTATATGTTAGCAATATGTAATATCACCATATAGAAAGAGAAGTTTTCTCACATGTTTTTGGAGGCTCAACCAACATCCATGTTATGTTGTGACATTTGAGGGAGTAACCATTACTATCGTGAATTTCAAGCACCAACCTATATATGGGAGCAATCAGGCATGCACAATCAACCTCAAGGTACACTATACAAGAATGGTTATAATTTAGAATTGAGCAACTATTACACTTATGGATGGAATGATTATGCTCTAGCTAAATATTTACATTACTAAGTACCTCAAATTAAGGAGCCAACATTGGAAAAAGCGAAGGCTAATTTATTTAAAAATCAATCATGAGGTATTAGGGAATAAAGGTTCATATACAAAATAAGGTGAATTAGATCGACCATCTAGCGGAGATAATAGTTGATGATATACAAGGGAATTTGAAGAAGAATAAGAAGAAGAAGAAGAAGAAGAAGAAGAAGAAGAAGAAGAAGAAGAAGAAGATGAAGAAGAAGAAGAAGAAGAAGAAGAAGAAAGCATTACAAATAAAATAACGAAATGCCTTGTCAAACTTAAAGCTAGCTGATGCGAATTTGAAGAAAGAGTTTATTCACTTGAATATCTTATGCATAACACATAGTCCTATTTGAGCCTATTAACATAGTATGGTGAAAACAAGATAAAGGTTGGCTTCATGGATGAAGTGGCATTCCAAAAAGATAAGGAAGTTATTGCTACTATTGTAGAGGAGGATGAAGATATGACAAAAGTAGCAGAACTAAATGAAGAGGAATTATCCATCCAAGAAGAGGAAGTAGAGTAGTGGCAAATGATAATTAAAGAAAAAGAAGATCCATAATCCTTTTTCTAGGAAGAGAAAGAAGAAGGGTGGAAAAAGGTAGTTAAGGAAGAACTGGTGGAGGAACCCTATAAGGAAACAATTGATAAATCATTGGTAGTCACCTTGAGTATGGAGGGTTCCCATTTCCTTAAAGACAAACTATTCAAGTCAGCATATGATTCAAGAATTTTTGTTATTCCTTATTTTATTAACATTTTGTCATTAAAAAAGGAATTAATGCATGTGATTGGATTGATTAATTTTATAAATTATGTATTGATGATTACCTTGCAACAGGTGGCTTGCTTGCAGGCTACAAAACTGCTTTGTGGAGAAAAGGATACAAGCAAGCCACTGATTATAGACCCAGGATGATGGTAAACATGTAGGGTATGCCGAGCTAACAATGTTAAACAAGTGCTGCATGAGAGGTAACTCATGAATTAGGATAGGTTTTGTTTTGAATTTTAAGTTATCTTTATTTTCATATTTTATATTTATTTTCTTTATTTTTATGGCATTTTCGTTTATGTTTTGCAAGGAGGTAATATCATATTAGATGGATCAAAAATAAGAAAAATCATTATATTCAGGAAACTACCACTAAACACCTTCTAACTTTTATTATATACTTATACTGTGCATATTGAGGACAATGTACAACTTTAAGTGTTGGGGAGGGATTAATGATTTTCATGATTTTCTTAAGCTTATTATGATAATGGTTATACAATTTTATAAATTGATCTGACTTAATTGAAATCTATCCACCAATATTTTATTTCATTATTGAATACTGATTTAAAATATTTTAAGCTCATTTATTTCTTTATGTGTGTTATCATGCATAATGGAATGATTTTATAACTTGTTTTCATTATACATATTGAGATCATATTTTTTTTGAATATAAAAATTAAAGAGAGTTCGCGGAGAGGGTTTAACTCTCCTTAGTATTTAATATCCAAAGCCAACTTAGAAAGACAACATACAACAACACCTTTTGGAATGACATTGTTACATCAAAAGCCCATTCATTTACCAAACAACGTCATTTGAAAATGAGGTAAGTATTTTCCCATTTTATGCATCAAATGTTCTAGCATTACCAAATTAGAGTTGTGATAAAAAAGGAGGTATGATCATATGAAGTTTTGCAATCTCATAGGTGTGTGTTTATCTCCTCAAGGGAAATCGGCAAGTGACAAGGGACTCGTGGAGATTTGGTGGTTTCGATTGAGCTGGGTTAGTTGATTAGGTATTTTAGTTTACTCTTTACTACTTTTATTGTACTATATTTCCTTTTCTTATCTTTCATACATATGTTTACCTTCCAATCGTAGCTTCTAATTATACATTTAGTGAAGCTAAGATAGTTGTGTTGCATGTTTGATTAAGGTTATAACGTAGAATGAGCTCTCTAATTTCATAGAGGATCTCAGATACGAGGAACTCTTTGGGCGTGTTGGTTCCACCAAATCGTCTGAGGTTTCTTTGCTTCCATAATCCATATACACAGAGTCCTAGGGATAGAACATGGATCTGTCTATTTTGGTTTGGAGGGGTTATATGGTTTGTCAATTTTTGGATCACCTTTGTGATAATGTTCCAAGGATTTAGCCATATGCATATGTTGGTTATAGATTCCCATACATTGCTGCTATAAGCGCATGTGAATAAGAGATGATCTCTTGTTTCCACATGGTTCTTGCACATTGGACATGTTATGTCCATTTGCAGATAGTGAATTCTATCAGCAATATTCAACCTATTTAGGATTGCTAACCATAGTTTGAAAGATAACCTTGGGTTTAATACTTTGCTCCAAACAAATTTGTGCCATTTCACCTTTTGTTTCCTACATCTTAAAAGATCTCTCGTAGCCTTGTTTGTGAGTTTAAGGATTAGGTCTGCCAGTAGAAATTGTCCAGAGAGTTAGGTTAGTGAAGATATGATGGTTGGAGATGCCTTAAGTATTAAGGAAAATTTCAAGTGCCCTCTGTGATCATTGAGCTAAGTTTAAGTTTGAGTGAAGCAGTTTAAGGATTGCTTAAATTGCTATAACGATGTGTAAGAGGTCCAAAGTTAGACCAGTTGTCAAACCAGACATAAGTCAAGTTGCCATTCCCAATTTTGCAAGAGATCCCTTCTCGGACTTTGTCCCTCAATTTCAAAATCTTGTTGAGGAAATGAGAGTAAGAGATTGATTTTTGATGCTCTGTAGGCATCTTTCCTTGAGAAAATAAGAGTGTAGCCATTTCACCTAAAGAGAGTTTTTATCCATGAGGATCCACTATAGTCTTTTTAAGATTAGGGCTTGATTTGTGATTTTGATAAGAGTTATGCTTTGCCCTCCTTCATCCTTAGGAAAGCAAATATCAGCCCATTTCATTTTAGTTGATCCATTGACACCATTTGGGTGATTCCATAGGAAGTTCTTAAGGATTCTTTCAATGGTTTTGATGATACCTTGAGAAAGAAAGATGTGAGATCTCCAGTAAATATGAAGAGAGTTTAACATCGATTTGATGAGTTAAACATTCCCTACATAGGATAAAGACTTATTAAACCACGAACTGATCCTTTTATGTATTTTCTTTAGGAGTGGAGAGCATTCCACATATGAGAGTCTTTTAATAGAAATTGGTAATCTAAGATACAATAGAGGTGTTTGTTTAAAAAGCATTCCAGTTGTTTAAGAGATGTGAGAAGCCAAAGCAGTAGCTTATTTGGATAGGAGAAAATGGCTCTTTGTTGGGTTGAATTGTAGTCTAGAGAAGCTTTTGAATTTGATAAGTGCTGCCACATAACTTTGTATGGAGTCCATCAAGGCCCTACAAAATAAAAGTAGATCATCTGCAAAGCAAAGGTTAGTCAAATCAATCTTTCTACATTTAGCATGGTATTTGAATTTTGGGTTTTTGAGCACTTCGCGCATGATGAGAGAGTTAAGAGTCTCCATACAAAGGATGAAAAGGTAGGGGGATAAGGGGTCCCCTTTCCTAAGTCCTATTGCTGCCTTAAAGAGTGTGGTAGGAGTACCATTGATCAGAATAGACAAGGAAGAGGTTGATATACACTCTTTAATCCACTTTATGAAGATCACTGGAAATCTGTGAGCCATCAGTAAAGTCCATAGGAAATCCTAGCTCACACTATCAAAACCTTTATGGAAATCAAATTTGATTATGCGGTTTGGAGAGTAATTTAATTTGGAGTAGCCTTTTAGGAGATATTTTACAATAAGAATGTTGTCTCCTGTATGTCTGTCTTGCATAAAAATGCCTTAGTTGTCACTGATTAGAAGGGTTATTTATTTAGTTTTGAAGCAAGTATCTTAAGATATGACCTTGTAAAGGAAATTAGAGCATGCAATAGATCTAAAATCCCTAAAATGTATAGGATTGGAGAAATAGGGAATCAAATAGATAAAGATTATATTAATCTCTTTGAGTAGGATCCACTTAGAAAAGAATTCTTTGATTACCTCTATAACAAATGGTCCTATCTCACTCTAAGATTTTTGGAATAAGTACCCATTTAAGCCATCAGGGCTGGGAGCTTTGGAGCCATCTATGGAAGTTATAGAGTGGATTTTGTTGTTGTTTTTCCATACAAGAATGGAGTTGAAAAGGAATCTAGTGCAATTGTCCCCAACTTTTAACGAATGTACTCTATCTCTTTATTGCAAAAGAGAGTTATGATTGTGTGTAACCTTCAAGAATTATGATAACACATTCTTTTATCTTTCAAGTAGAACCGGATCAGTAGGATAAGCAGCAAGGCTAGCTTGGATAGCTTGAAGTTCAAGTCTGGAGGAATTTATTTAGGAAGTTGTAAGCCTTTGTAGAGAATTTAGGATCTTTAATTCCTGTTTGATAACTTTCAGTTTTTGGACACAACAGAACTGCTTAGTACCTTAACAACTATGTATTGCACCTTTTATACATGCCTCTACAAACGTTAGAACATTCACTAGGAAGTTATTGAATCGGAAAGGATAATTCTTGCTAACTTTTTGGAATAGGTTGTCCATTATAAGGGGGTATGATTTGAGAAGAGGGGGTCTTTGAATGTAGTAAGGCTGTCCGAAAAGGTCCTAAACCAAATATCCTTTACCAGTGCTCGATCCAATTTTTTCCTGATGTGCCAAGCAGATTGTTGTTTGTTGGACCAGGTAAATGTATTAACAATATACTTAAGATCTGTCACCCCTAACTCCTCCACCATGTCTTTCAAATAAGCTGTATAATTCCTTAGATAACAATGTCCTTGTGCCTTTGAGGGGTATAATATAGAGTTAAAGTCTCCATATATTAACCAAGGAATAGAGACAATGTTGCTAAATGATGATAGGTTGTTCTATAGGTCTTTTTTTTAGATTTGAAAATTGCTTGCATAAATGAGAGAGACATTTATCTGGATGTACTTCTATAATAAGGATAGTTTCAAATGCTTGGCTTGTTCATTTGAGTCTAGTAGATCCACCTTGAGTTCATCCTCCTTGTAGCATATTATTATTCTACCTAAAGCATGATGATGGTGATTGGTAATCATATTCTAGTGGGAACAAAAAATGTCCAGTTTTGGTAAATTTTCGAGTCTGACTTTTGGCTTATAGTAATTCGAATATGAGAGACTTTTCTCTTAAAACAAAGTCCCTTAAAGCTAACTGTTTACTAGGACAATTTATTCCACGTACATTCCATGAGATTATAGACATAGGGTAAAAGGTTTGGCTTGTGTTGCCTTTCCCTTTTCCCTATTTAATCTCCTTCTCTCCACTGTATGGAATTCAGCATTTGCTACAGTTTCTTTAAGAGCAATAGGAGATTTAGGAGTTGCTATGATATCAGATCGGATAGGGTTAATATTACTCACCTCTGAATCTCCTTCAGTACTTTGCACAGTCACTGAAGTAGTGGTTAGGATGACTTAGTCAATGTTGGCTTCAGTTTGAGTAACATGTGTTGTATTTGGTGCTTGAGAAACTTTTTGCTCTACATTGCTTGTTAAACTGTGCTCTTTAACTTTTTATATGTGTGCTATTTGAGAAATTTACATTGCCTCACTGTTTTGTCTTTCCTCATTTTTAGGCAATATATCATCAACGTCCTTTTATAACATGATGGGCTTGGGTGTCAAGGAAAGGGGGTTTTCCAGGGTTCCTATTTTAGGTAACTCTATATGTTCTTAGTAGCTTCTTGTTTTGAACAACTTTCCCGTGGCCTTTCAAATTTTGTTAGGGTTTATAGAAGGTGGTTTCCAATGGTATCAAGTTTTTATTGTATCTTCCCATAACTTTTCTTCCTCTCTTAACCTCATAATTGGAATTTCTTCAAGGAGTTCCTATGAAATATTCACACTGATGCAAATCCGAGCATACCCGATTTGCTTTTTCTTAGCTGTGTTTTCATCTATTCATAGCGGCCTTCCAATGTAGCTGGCTAAAATTCCAAGGCCTTGGGTTTTCCAAAATTCAAGTGGGATATTGTGGAAGTTAATCCAGAGTTACTTTGGATTTTAAGAGTTTCAAGATTCAAGTGTGGCTGCCAAGTTTGTAGGAAGATTGGGTGGCTTGTAATTTGCTAAGGTCCTTCCTTTATAATCTTCTGGGTATTTGAAGTGGAGGTGAAGCTGAAAAGGATCAAGTTCTCTTCAGAGAGAAGAATGTTTGTCAAGCCTCTTTACGTCCATATTTTGTTGGCCCATTAAGAGACTAGAGGAAAAGATGGTTTTTTTCCAAAGAAGAAACTGACCATAGTTGATTCCCAATCCCGAGCTCCCTCCTTGAGAAGTTCAATGTTGGGGCAAACCACTAGCCTACCATCCATATACTTAGGTGGTGAGTAGGACAAGGTCAAGGGAGATTCTTCCTTTACTGCTTGCTTCCAAGATCTAGGAGGAACATCCAATGGAGATGGAGTTTCTGGAATTCTGGAAGAAGGTTTGAGGATAGAGGAGGGTAGAAATGGAAAATATGAAGCGGAAGGGATTGAAGTGTTAGAAATTGTGAAAGATGTTTCATAAGAGACGTACGGTTCAGCTTTAGGTTGAGAAATGTCAGAAAAACTGCTTAAAAAGGAAAGAATGCAAGTCGGGAAGGACAAATTTAGTGAAAAGTCATTTATAGCCTTGGGTTGTCGGTTTGGTGAGGTTTAGTAGGTTCGTTATTGGACCCCATTTCCGGATCCCAAAATCGGACATGAGATCATAAAGCTTGAGCATAGAGGAAGGCTTAGAATTTGGAGATTTGAAAAAAAAATCCTTCGGAAGCAAAGGCAGGCTTCGCCGCGGCGAATATATGCCAGTAAACCTTCTTCGCCGCAACGAACATATGCGAGTAAACCTCACTGACCCTTCGGGTGAATTACATCGTGGCGACTAGTATAACTTCGCCAGGGCAAAGTCACCACGAGAAAATCAGAATTTCCTTCGGGTGAATTACGCCGCGACGAAAACCCTTATGACAGAACCCATAACCCAAACTACTTATCTTACTAAACTGCAAATTTAAAATCCTTCAGCCACATTCATCAATTTAACCCAAAAACAAAATGGATAAGAACATAACCACAAATAGTTTCTCAAAATCTTTATCTCATTTCCATAATCGAATACTTTGCGAAAGCATTAAAAATCATAGACAAAACCAAACATATATTTCATTAATATCAAAAGTAAGAGTTTTATAAGGCTTTAATGGCATTTCAAGCCACAATACATCATTTGCTTCATAATCCAAAAATACAAAAGATATTTGAAATGCAGTTAAACCCTTAAATTCCCAAAACCTAACTCAAAATTCAAAAGTATGCAAATTCGGAGTGATGCCGTAACCCTTGACTACTCGATCTCTTGCTCCTCACCAAAAGATGGTACAAAATGGGGAGGGGGTGAGCTTAAAGCTCGTAGGTAACAATTTTATAACCAGTAATAAGCAAAACTATTGAAATAATTTACATTGAATCATAAGCACATATTTCTCAAATTTCCTTCATGCAATCCAATTCACAAATAACATGATCTATGCATTCATCAACTTGTTCACAAATTATAAACACGTAGGCACATCCAAAATGGTTTGGGTGGATCCAAAATAGAACGTACTACACATTTCCCATAAGGGTCCTGTGTAGCTGTGAACAGAACGTACTATCGCAATCCCACTTAATGGTCTTGCATAGCCGTGAACTTATGGGAGTCCATGAAGGAGCTCTATGCCACTAGCGGGCAGGCGGGCAGGCGGGCAGGCGGGAGAAGCCTTTTGTCAAAGTGCACTTCACTTAACTTAGGAGACCACCACAATCCCATATAATCATCCATTTCACAACTTGTAAACATATTGCCTGAACGACATTTTTCCAAAACTTGATTTCATAACCATAATATCATTTCAAAAATCAATATCCTTTCAAAAAATCATTTTCATCATTCATTTCATAAACCAATAACACAATTCGTATACAAACATGTGGCACATTATCAAAGAATTCAAGAAGCCTTAACGACACATTTATAACACAATTGAAAACATTTTAAACTTTCTTGGTTTGGAAGAAACATTAGGGGCTTATTACTTAATTATAAAAGTGTAACTCACCTTGAAATCCTTGTTTATAAAAGTGGCTTAAGGATGTCCTTCCTTTTTCTCTTCTTGCCTCTCTTGATCACCTTCTTGATTTCCTTTAACAATAACCAAAATTCCATTCAATTTGGTTTAGAAATTGGAAAGTCATACCTCAGCAATTTAAACTATTTCTCATGCTGAAACAAAATTCTATATTCAAATTCCATCCCAAAATTTAAATTCTTATATACTGAATTTAGACTCAATTACTCATACAATTTGTATCCCTATGTCTCTAGTTTACAAGAAATCAAAAATCAGTCCATTTGGATAACTACACCAAAAGTTATTCCCAAAATACCAAAGCATGTTCGTGTAGGAAAAATAGAGTTAGCCGCGGCGAACTTGTCCAGAAACATGCTCCGAAGATGTGTTCTGCGACTTTTTTCAGTTTTTAACTTCCCACCTTTTTCATAAACCCATCTTAACCCTAAACCATCTCTTCTACTTCATTTTCAACTTCATTCTAACCTAAAATCATTCACAACAAATTCATAATTTACTTTTGATCATTAACCAAACACTAAAACATTTACACAAACCATTTATCAACAACTACCTACACATATTCACTTTATTTTCACTTCTAATCATCACTAAATATGCTTCATCTAATAATCAAAAAGGTGTTAATGCTCATACTTACTTGTTTTAGCCTCAAATTCTTTAAGCTCTTCAAGAATCTCCAAAACCCTAGCTTGTTTTTCTTCTTTTCTCCCTTTCTCTTCTTTCATTCCCAATTTTGCTTCTCTAAAATCTAAGACTACAATTTCTTCTTTCACTAATACCCTAAATGAATGAGAAAAGTCCACTATGCCCTTCCATGTAATGCCTTAGCCTTTTAACCTTTAGTGATCTTCCAAAAATGCCCTTATATCACCTTACAACATTAATACTTTAATTCCATCAATCCATGAAATAAATCCTCCCAAACTTGACATAATAATTAAAATCCAAATAAAATGATTTATCTAACAAGAACACAAAATTTATTCAAATCATGCTTAATAAAATCAATAAAACAATTTGGGGCCCAATATTCGTGAATCACCTTGCAGGATGATTTGTAGAAAAAATGAAGATCAAGGAAGCACAAGCTATGCTGCCTAGGAAGGACAAGGTAGTAGTGGTGTTGTGAAGAATCTTGAAGGTGAAGAAGGTCAATGGCAGATGGAAGAAGGTGCATAGCTAGATTGTAGTGAGAAGTAGGGGAAACTCTCTCTCATTTTAACTTGCTCTTTTGTTAAATTAGAAGCATTGAAGTGATAAAGGCACTTGGATTCAACAATTTTCTTTAGCTTATTTCTTTGACAATTACCTTACCTAAAATTTATCTTTCAGAATAACCAAGTTTGAGCCATATCCTTGTTGATTAATACTACCCACATATTAACCTTTATCCTATTTTTCTTTGAAGCTCTTTTATTGTTTTGAACCCTGAAGGTTATTTACATTATTTGCTTGTTTAAAACTTGAAAATCTTGAAAAGTTCATTATTTCTTTAATTATGGTACTAAATGCTTAAAAATTATTTTAAATTGATTAAAAAAAGAAAAATGAGCATGGAAAAGAAAATAAGAAAAAAAGTACCATTGGTTTTATGACGAAAGGACCAATATACATCGTAAAAAAGTTTCCTGTAATGATTTTTTAATAAATTTCCTTCAATTAAACCTTCTTTATTATCCCAACCATACCATACCTAAACCCCATTATAACCCGTATAAAGACCTTTTGATTTTTGTTTCCAGTTTATACATAAGTGGTGGAGTGACATGTGCTTAATTAATTGTATAATTATTCCATAACACTTAGCGATTAATGACATGAAATTGCTTAAGATACTCACTTTTATTCATATGTAGTTTTAGGCACAATTTGGAAGCGGAGTTAAAGTGAGTGAAAAGCACTATATTTGGGCCGTTTTTCAAAGAATCATATTCATTTATATTCATGGAGTAAGAAGAAGAAGATTAGAGCAAGAATAATACAAGAAGAAGAGTGTGAAAGTGAAGAACAAAGCAAGGAAGCAGCTCAGGGCTGTGTATGGAAATGCATTTTTTTGTGTGCAAGAATGTGAATTTGATGGCTATATGGTTGGATGATGGATGACTGTAGTAGGTGGACAAAAGAAGACCAAAATGACAACAACAGTGGGAAGCAAATGAAGTAAAATGGCAATCTAGTAGGTTGGAAGTGAGTAAAACGCAATGCATAAGTAAGAGAATGTTGGACTAAAACGGTAGTGTCATGAGAAGAAAACGCTAGCAGCCCAGCCAAGATGAATTTAAAAAGTTGAAAGCAAGAGTATCAAGAGACAAAGCAAACAACGTTTGCGTTAATAGCTAAACCAAAATGCAGACGTAGTACAATAAAAAAAGAAAGATGGTTTTAAGATGCGTGGGTTTTTAAACAAAGAAAAAAGAACAGAAGGAGTCTTCATTTGAGGGGGAGTCTTTGGTAGAGGTTAGGGGCTAAAGCAAAATTATTTTGGGAGCTCCTGGTTTCAATAAAGAGAAGGTGCAAAGCTCTCAACTTTGAGAGACCTATGGAGGGTAGCTTTCAGATGCTGATTTGGAGGCAACTTCAACGCTGACAACCCAATTAAGCATTCCTTCACTATTTTTGTTGTTTCTTTCTCTCTTTAGAAATTGCTTGTGTTATCCTATGCATATGGATTTGTTTTTTGTGTATAGATAATCGTGTTATTGTAATAGTTCGATTATTTGTGTATGAACGCATTGGGTATTGTGAAAAGATGATTTGAATGCATTGATTAGATCGTTTTATTATAAACCCATTGCCAGAATTTCAATATAATATGTAATTTTTATATTTGAACTGATGGTTCGTAATCATTAGGGGTAACATAAACTAGGTTAAATGACACATCATATGTGGTTGTTGCCGTGATTACTCAGTTTTCCTAATTCATAATGCTAATAACCAATTAAATATGGAGATCGTATCCTAGGTTATTTGGTAGTTAGGTTTAATTAACAATCGTATCTTGATTAAACACTACCTAAGGGAAAACTTAGGTTAATTAGTAACCTATGATTAATAGTTGCTAGGAGAGGTTTGAGAATAACAAATCAATGAAATATGTTTAATTAAGGAGTAAGCCGAGTTGAACCAAAGAACTGGGTCCCTAACACATTTATCATTTTTTTACATGTTTTCTTTAATTTTTTTATTAGGAGTTTCATTTTATTTTCTTGTTTGATAAACCAAAAACCCCACAAACCTAAATATTGATTAATTTCATTTCAATAACTTTACACACACTCTCTATGAGATCGACCTAGACTCACCACTATTATAGTAGTAGTAGTCTAGTTTATTTTGACTAGCGTTACAATGCACTATTATAGAGATGTGATAATTTTGCAAGCTACTGGTAAGAGTTTTACTAGGCATTGATTGAGAGTTTGATACTTTTCACCCTAAACACTTGAGTGCACTGAGTGGAATATTAGTGAGGGTGTAAAGGTTTATGCTTTTGATGTCAATGTGATTATTGATATGATTACTATTAATATTGCTTAGGAAGTTAATTTTAGGATAATTTGATTCTAATTATATATTTATTTGATTCAATATGACACGATGATTTATAGTATAAATGGATAGGTTAAGATTAATGACGGATAGAAATTGTAAAATTTAAAATTTTGATTATGATTTGCTTGAGGAAAAGCGAAAGCTTAAGTGTGGAGATGTTTGATAGATGCATATTTGATGATATTTATACCTCATAGTTGATGCATTTTTACTTGATATTTATAATTTAATATATATTTGTTACTTAACTTGATCCTAGTGCATTTATAAGTTATACTTGCCTTCATGGAATAAAAGGAGTAGAATTCAAATGAAAACGTGGCATAGAACAAAGTTTTAAAGCGAATAAGCAATATACACGGGCCTTGTTTGAGGCCTTATACATCTCTTAGCCTGTGTAGAATCACAAATTCTAAAGATTTTGAGATATACATGGTCTAATATATGGTCGTGTATCAAACTGTATATCTCCCAAAAACCTTAAAAATTATTATAAAAAGATGCGAGTGGAGGAAAAAAAAGGAGAGTAAACTTACCGAGGTGATTCCAGAAATAGAAATTGTTCAAAAGGGGTGATGTTGATCCAGAGACGTGGAAAACATGAATAAATCATTGATAGATCTAATAGAATTCAACATCAAAACTCTACATTGTACGAAAATTCAATAGAAAAGAAGGGAGATTTAAATTATGAACTCTTTTTTTTTCTATTCGTTTTTCTTCTTATTGATGTTTGATTTCATTTTCTATCATATGTATCTAAACACCTTGTTAGTGTCTAGGTGTGATGAACCCTACTTTGTGCTATAATATGTTTCAACTCTTTTATTTAATGCAATTGTTTTGGATTGATCAATTGTAATTAAATTATGTGTTTAATATATGTTCTAATAGATCCGAAATATTGGTACATAATCTTATTTCATAACGTAGAAATTGAGGAATACTATGTATGACTAGATCTACCATAATTTAAAGGAGTTGATTGCAAACCTAGAGATAGGTTGATATAAGTCCTTTAGATTGGGGTCAAACCTAATAGAGGAATTTACTAATTGGTAAAACAATCTTCAAAACTTTAACCTGAGTAATTCGATTGATAAACTTAAGATTAGTTATTAGTAGTCTTAAATGAGTTATTAACATACGATAGGAATTTCCATTGTCCAATAGTCAATAAAATAATTTCATAATAAAAGGTTAATTATTTAATGGTTTTAGGGGGATTTATTAACTGAGCAGTAATTCTTAACAGTGATTATTTTAAAAGTGATTTTCTTTTTTCTTTGCTCATTATTGTTTCTGTTTATTTTAATTGTTTAAAATTTATTTTCTTTATTAAAACCAAAATTAGATTATTAAACTAGATAGTAGGATAACGATAATTACCAGTATTCATTGTCTTCATGGGATTTGACCCGTACTTATCTGTGATAGCTACAGTTACGCCATACACTTGCAAATAAATTAATATTGGTATAAAAAATAAAACAATCAATGGCCTTAAATAGAAAAATCAAATCAAAGTCAAGATGTACATGTCATGAAGGTAATAGATAATCAAAAGACAATAAGAGTGATATGGATGTGTAAGTCTAAAATTGCTTAAAATCTAATTGGTTTATGTTTACCCGCTAGTCACTACTCTTTTAAATATAGTGTACATTGACCAATCACAATAGTAAAAGTGCATGCTCAAGTTTCCTTGCATTTTTTCTAGTTAATTATACTCTCTAAATATGACTATATAATCCTAAAAGCAATAAAAAAAGAGAAAATGTTTATTTGTTTGATTTGATTCTTATTTTTAATATTCAGAAACATATAAGAAACAAACAACTTAAAAATAGACATGATAACCAAGATCCTCACCTCCAAACTTGAAACTTACAACGTCCCTAATGTAACTTCAATTTAAGAAATGGAGAATTCAACAAAAAATGCAAAAATGTAAAGGAAAAGGAACAAACTTTTGTTGGGTTGCCTCCTAAGTAACAACTTTGTTTATTTTTGTTTGCTTGACTACATGTTTTCCTCATCACATGACAAAATTATGGTCTTCAAGTGTCACCACTTTTTCATTTTCCACTTGAGATTCTTCAGGATAAAGCTTGAGTTGATGACCACTCATATTTCAATTTCTTCCCTATTTTCAAACTCTTAATCTCTAGTGGATCCCTGTACTTTTGAAAAGTCTATAATATCTATTTAACCTTTTCCTCCTTACTCAATTTCTCTAACTTGCTAGAAGAAGGTGGAGGGTTAGTCTTAACTGCAATTTAGGAGTCAACATTTACCTTTGAGCTAAATGATATATCCCTTTCTGCTTCAAGCTCCTTCTCAGTTTCTTCTTCACTAGCAATCCTTTGAGTAGTTCTTTCAGGATTCTTAAATTTTTTATCACTTGTGAAGATTAGCGTGTTAATATTTTTTGGATTTATCTCATGTTAGGATCAATGTTATGAATACCGTATTGACATTGGTACCGAATTGAGTTCTGATACGGTACTGTACCGATACCGATTAATACTGGGTATTCTTTCAGGTAATTTTTTAAATTTATGAAATAGTCCCTAAATTTTTTAAAATTATAAAATAGTCTATTAGTATATTATACTGTGTATTTTATAATTTTATATCAACCATTTCTCCAAAAATCATAATAATAAAGATTTAAAATAACAACAATTTATTTATTTTTATTAACATTAATTTTCACATATTTCACGTATAAATAAGAACTACAATTAATATACAAAAATATCATTTAATCATCATTTAAGTATAAAATTAAGAACAATATAAGGTATTTGAAATATTACAATTTCATCATATAATAAATAAAATTACATCAAAATATCAAATTAACAGAACAATAAAGATTATATTACAATTTACAACTAGAGTTCGTGACGAGTAAATAACCAAATAGAAGTGAAACCTGAAACAAAACATATATTATTTAATTTACTATCAATTAAATATATTATTGAATATCTTTATTATTAATAAGAATTTAAACAATTTAATTTAATATTATATATTTATTTAATTGAAATTAATTGTTTCTAAAATTATAAATAACTTAATTTAATTTAAAATTTAATTTAATTTATAAAATTAATTTAATAATTATTAGTAAATATAATTAAATTAAAAAACCTTTTTTGAAGATATAAATTTCAAATAAAATTTGATTTAATAATTAAAATGTATCTAAAAATAAATATTAGTTTATAATTTTTTAAATTATTAATTTTAAAAAATAAAATATTTTATTAATAATTTATTAATAAATATTATATAAATGATTAAAATAAATTTAAACAAAATAATTTATTCTTAAGTTTTATTTAATTCATAATTATTATTAGTAATAAAATATTTATTTTATTTTAAAAATATAAATAAAATCAAAATAAAAGAAGAACTAAATAAGTAAATAGCTAACTAAAAAAAACTTTGAAAAAGGGGTTGTGTTAGGGAGGCAGTAGGTGGGAGGAAATTTTTAAAAAAATTTGAAAATTGTGCTAAATATTTCCCTTATTTTTCAAAGTTTTCGATATTAACCAGTACTATGTGAAATTGTCGATACTGTTTAAACATGGTTTTGTACTGTTTTTGGTCGGTACGGTACCTTCCTGCCGGTACTGGCTGGTACGGTATGAAACGCATAATGTTGGTTAGGATGAGAACTTTCCTCTACTTTGTAATTCTAAGCGGTTGATAGCCACCACCACCTGACCCATCTGGCTTTCGAAATTTTGGATGCCAGGTCTTGTATCTTGGAATTAAGATCCTGTCTTTAGCATAAATTGCTTTACATCCTGCTAGAAATGTAGAGAATTATTGGCAAGAGAATTAAATATGAGAAGCTTAAGATCTTTGTGGAAATTACTGTGTACCTTGCAACCTATTTAGGAAGTAATTTTGCTGGTTATTCCCTCTATATAATTAAGGTTTGGGTGATCTCTCCAACCTATTTATAGGATTGGGAATATGGGTTAGGAGAAAAATTTTACCTAATGACATTGACATAATTAAGCATTGATAGATTGCCTTCACAATGTCCTTTTGATCTTAGCATTACATTTTGGGGATCTTTTTGATGAGATCTCGTCACTACTATACACAAATACTAAAAAAAATAAAAAGATCAAGAAATAAATGTGAATACTAATTATTAACAAATATATGAATAAAAAACCAATTGAAATCAAAAGAAAAAACAAAATCACTTCACTCTCGAGCAATGACGTCAAAATTCTTGATGCACGTTGAACACACCATAATAGAAAGCCTAACTCTGCATACTAAATTTGAAGTAATGGTGAGCAAGAATCGAATCCACAAAGAGTATGTGTCTGGCTTTTGTAATGAGTGAAGCGGTGTTTAGGATATAAAGGGCTGTTTGGTTGGATTCGATTAAGAAAATTAAAGTAAAATTGAACTAATCAAAGCAAACAAAGTCAAATGGTGGAAAAATGATAAGATTGATGAATGAGTTTAGAATCTAATTCTTGGTTTAACGTCATCTTACACATGAATGAGCATACTTAATCATTATATTTTTCTTATACCTCTTTTAGAAACTATTATTCGTAGGTTAACAATAAGCTTTGTTAATCTCAATTTTCCTTTAGGTTGTACCTAATCAAATTAAGCTATTTAATTAAACCTAGCTATCAAACAACCTAGTATAAGCTCTCTAGATTTAGTATTATAACTCCATTATATACTAGGAAAACATGTTAATCTAGGCAACAACCATACAAGCTTAGGTCATTTAACATATGTTATGTTATCTCTAATGATTCATAACCGTTAGTTTCCCACAAATGATGCAGGCTACAGTCTAGATTATGGAAATGAGACCATACATAAATAATCTATTGAGAATGAGAATATCATTCATTCATACATGAATAGGCAAAAACATTAAGCAAATAATAACATAAACAATTTCTAAAGTGAGAGAAAATGTGCTTTTTAGAGTTGATTTCACCTTTGAACTGGAAGGAAGAAGGCTAGCTCCAGCTAGTTCTTAAAGAAGTAAGAGTTATGACAACTTGAATGCTTTTAAAACCCTCTATTTTTTTCTTGACCGCTTAAATGTCCTTTTATAGAAAAAATTAGAGTTTTGGGACATATACAGTCAGCTATATGGGTGTGTAGGTGATAGTTAGTGCCATTTCCCCCCAAATTCATGAACTTATATGGTCTTGGTGAGCCACACAGAATTGCATAGCTATATAGGATTTAGGAGAGCCTGAAACCGCTTTTTCGATGCGCCTACATGCTTCCAGTGAGTTACAATGTCTCATACATGACCATGTAAGTTGCAATAGCTTCATTTCTTTCACTATTTGTTCTATATTCACCCTAATTGGTACCTTTCTTGTTCCACAAAGGAAAATAAGATTGAACATTGATAAGATGGTTCCAAGGATATGTTCTTAGATCATTTTGGGTCTTGTTCCTCTTACTTGTGCCTTAAACAAAATATGAACCAAATTATCTTAAGCAAATCATAACATTAATCACTAAGTATTAGAGACTAAATATATAGTCAATAAAGCACTCATCCTATTTGCCGGCAACTTAGATGAGAAACTGTGACGCTCTTATACCCCCCTGGGAGGATACAGGAGTGCCACATTAGACTCACAAACAAAAACAAATAACAGACCGATGCAGAAGCATTTAAAAAATGTACTATACATTCTTTATATGTATCTTCAGTAACTAAAACAAACATGCATTTTAAATCATTCCAAACTTGTTCAAAAAATACATACATTATATCACATGAACTCAATACAAAATTGTTCTAAAAATCGAAACTAGCTTGAAACATAGTTATAACAAAAACTTACAACAAATCGGAATCATACATTTTATAAACAAACCAAAATATATTCAAAATACATTTTTATCAAAACAAGACTCAGACTCCATTGGCCATTATAGTTGACTCATCCCAGTCTTTATAATCCTCGTTTTGAACCTACGCAGGGCAAATCCATCGTGCTAAGCATATAGCTTAATGAATAATAATTAATCTATATATAAAATGATAACTCATCGTACTGAATCATGTAATAGCATAAGCATGCATTAACAAATTGGTTTAACAATAAAACAGACATAATGCATTTCAGAACAAATTTTGTAGCTAACAGAGCTGAATATCAAAAGAGGGTATAAACCCTTCAAAATCAGAATACAACTTTGTTTATGTAAGAATCAAACATATATCAGAACACCAAATCAGATGATTGCTAAGCCATTTAAAGAAGCGAGTAACGGGACTTATACAAGAGAGACTGAAGTCTCGAAACTGAAGTGTCACAAGAGAGACCGAAGTCTTGACACTTAAGTGTCATAGGAGAGGCCAAAGTCTCAACACCAAAGATTACTCAAAGAAGCTTCCTTATTGCTTATTGCCTCGAAGTCTCGGCAAATTTAGAAGTGGTCATTCTATGCGTTCCTCTATAACATTTAACACATATACAAAATCACTATTGTGCATGATTAAGCATTCATTTATGTATACTGAATATGTATCATGCATGTTCATGAAAAATTCTCTTGTATGTTTCCTTACTAAACTGATGTAAACATCAAATGTACTTCAAAAGTTCCAAAATTCATACACTCATTCATTAATCACACACTCATTCACTATTCCAACTTTTGCTGAAAGTATCCCATTCTGGTTAACTTTGTATAAGCAATAAGATCAAGAAAATGATGTATTTCTATAATTCTTTCTTCTATATAATTGTTTCTATGTGTCTTAAGTTTCTGATGACACCAAAATCATGCAGTTTAGTTTAGTATTCTGCAAGTTATACCCAAAATACAGTATACTGTTCCCCAACAATGACAGAATCCTAATTTCAACTTTAGGACAAATTTCATCATCTTTAGGATTAAAAAAAAATTACATTCCTTAATGAAAGTTGTAGGCATATGAGTGTAGTTTAATCCAAAATAAAAATCACCCCATTTGGATTTCTTTATAGCCTAAAAATCAACAACTGTTCAGTGAAATCAGTACAATTCATTCACATCTTACACTATCAACACTCTTACTCCAACATTTATCCTTTTTACCACAATTCCACCTTATTCATGCCCCAATTACACATCCATTTCATATCCAGAACTCAATGCATCAACAAATCAATACACATTATATCAAATCAAGCATCAAATACTTCATAAGATAACATGCAATCAAGATTAGTATTCCATACCTTCTTTAACACAATTTCCTCCTTCAATGAGCAAGCCACTTTAGCCTTTGAAGCAGAAATTACAACTCCAATATTAAGAAGACCAAGAGGACAGCAACACAGAACAATGGCAGGATCTAGCTTCCCTAATGCAGTAGCATGCAATTTCGTCAAGTGAAGAAGATGACCTAAAATGCAAGCAGAAAATCCAGGAGGTGTGAGTGAGAGAGGAAGTTTCGGTGGTGTGAGAATAAGTTGAAGAACTCAGCAAAACAGAACACCCCAGTAGAAAACTTGTCTTCTTTTCAATGCTAGGTGTCACCAAATGGTAACAACATGTGTCTTCTTGCATGTTCTACACTTGTCCCAATTAGGAGCTGCCATTTGTCACAAAGAATTAGTCCCCATATTAACCATCAATAAAATGTTTTGATTTAGGCCGAATTTGACAAAGTTATCTCATGAAAGTTGTATCTTATCCTCTTAGCTTTCTAACGATATAAAGTTTGTAATTTTTGGACATCGGAATTAAAAGATATGGCACTTACAAGTTGGAGTATCACATTGGTTTGCAAACAAACACTAGATGTCACCATTGATCATGCGAAAAATTCACTTCAAGCTAGGATTTTTAAGAACTTTCAAGCCTTCTTTTCAATTAATCATCACCCAAACCTTGTGTAATGTATCCATGACTTATACTCCAAGACCCGGGACCAACATTAATACTTTAAGTCTCTAATGAAGACAACAAGTTCCAATTCTCTAAGTATGATTCTTTAAACCATAATTTAAGACATATGCAATACATGTTCAATGAAACATGCCTACTAGGGTACAATTTGGGACTTATAATTTTCTCCCCGTTAAAAGAATTTCATCCTCAAAATTCATTTCTGATCAAAATAGTTGAGGACACTGAGCCCTCATGGTCTCTTCTGGTTCCCATGTTGCTTCCACAAGTCCACGATATTGCCAGAGTACTTTCACCAACGATGTTTGCTTGTTCCTAGGTTGTCTGACTTCTCTGGTTAATATAGAAACAGGCCCTTCTTTATAAGACAAATTTGTTTGTACTTGAATTTCTTGCACAAGAATCTTATGTGTGTCATTAGATCGATATCTTCTCAATATAGAAACATGAAACACATTGTGTAATTTGGCCAATTCTCCAGGAAGAGCTAATTAATAAGCTACTGGTCCAACTCTCTTCAGAATCTTATAAGGACTAATATAACATGGACTAAGCTAACTTTTCTTCTTAAACCAAAGTATTTTCTTCCACAGTGACACTTTCAAGAATACCTTATCACCAACCTGATACTCAATAACTCTTCTTTTTAAATCAGCATAGGAATTTTGTCTATCACTGGCAGCTTTCAATCTTTATTGGATAACTTGAACTTTTTCTTTAATATCTTTCACAATTTCAGGCCCGATAATCTTGTTTTCATTCAATTCGGTCTAACATATAGGAGTTCTACACTTCCTACCATACAACACTTCATAAGGCGCCACGCTAATGCTTTTCTGATAACTGTTGTTGTAAGCAAACTCCATCAGAGTCAGATAATTATCCCAGCTCCCAGGAAACTCTGACATACAACCCCGTAACATATCTTTCAATATTTGTATAACTCGTTCAGATTGTCCATCTGTTTGGGGATGGAAAGCAGTACTAAACTTAACTTGAGTACCCAATGCTTTTTATAAACTTTTCCAAAATATCAAAGTAAATCGAGGATCACGATCATAAATGATCGACAATGGTACTCCATGCAATCTCACTATCTCATTCACATATAAATCTGTGAGTCTATCCAAAGAATAGTCAGGATAAACAGGCAGAAAATGAGTGGATTTGGTAAACTTATCCACAATCACCCATACCGCATCATGCTTCCTTTGAGTGAGAGGAAGTCCAGTGACAAAATCCATGGTAATGTTATCCCATTTCCACTGAGGAATAGAAATAGGATGTAACAAACTAGATGGAACCTGGTGCTTAGCTTTAACCTACTGGCATGTCAGACATTTTGCTACATAATCCACAACGTCCTGTTTCATACCTGACCAACAGTAATACTCCTTCAGATCCTGATACATCTTGTTTCCCCCAGGATGCATAGTAAAGATTGTATTATGGGGCCTTAAATAACAACTTTTTCTTCAGTTCATCATTAGCTGGCATATATAATCAATCTTTATAATACAATTCACCATCTCCTTTCACAGAAAAATCAGACTGATTACCTTCCTGAGTAGCCAAGATAAGTTGTTGTAACTTATCATCAGCTCTTTGAGCATCACAAATTTCTTGTCTTAAGATAGGCCTTACTTTTAACTGAGTTATTAAAGCTTCATCAGATACAAATTCCCATTCACTTTGCTTAAGTGATAATGCTAAAATGGTCTTCTGACTCAAGGCATCTGCCACAATATTAGCCTTACCCGGATGATAATCTACAATATAATCATAGTCCTTAAACTGTTCCAACCAACGCTGTTGTCTCAGATTGAGTTCTTTTTGGGTAAGAAAATACTTCATACTCTTATGGTTAATGAAAATTCTACACCTTTCACCATATAGGTAGTGCCACCAAAATTTTAAGGCAAACACTATTGCTGCAAGTTCCAGATCATGAGTAGGATAATTTTGTTCATGAGTTTTTAGTTTCCTAGAGGCATAAGCAACTACCTTTCCTTCCTGCATCAAAAAACAACCCAAACCAGTTCCAGATGCATCACTAAACAAAACATACTCCTTACTAGAAATAGGTTAGACCAATACAGGAGCCTCGGTAAGTATAGTTTTTAGTTGGTCAAAACTACTCTGACATCTATCAGACCATTTGTACTTCACTCCTTTCTGTAACAGTTTAGTTAAAGGGGATGCTATCACTGAGAACCCCTGAACAAACTGACGGTAATAACTAGCTAGGCCTAAAAAACTTCTCACTTCAGTCACATTTAGTGGTGGCTTCTAATTAACAATCGTTTCTATTTTACTAGGATCAACTTTAATTCCCTCAGAAGAGACAACATGCCTTAGAAATGATATCTCCTGAAGCCAGAAATCACACTTACTCAATTTAGCATACAACTGTTTTTCCCGCAGGGTCTGTAATACAATTCGGAGATGTTCAGTATGGTCCTGCTCATTCTTAGAATAAACCAGGATATCATCTATAAACACCACAATAAACTGATCCAAATAAGGCTTGAACACTCTATTCATCAGTTCCATAAATACTACTGGAGCATTAGTTAACCCGAATGGCATTACTAGGAATTCATAATGTCCATAACGGGTCCTAAATGTAATCTTCGGTACATTCATATCCTTGACCCTAAGCTGATAGTACCCTGATTGCAGATCTATCTTTGAAAACACTCCTGCATTTTTCAACTGATCAAATAAATCTTCAATCATTGGAAGCAGATAATTATTCTTCACTGTAACTCTATTCAATTGTCTATAATTGATGTACATCCGTAGTTTTCTATCCTTCTTCTTAACAAACAACACCGGTGCTCCACACGGTGACACATTGGGTCGAATAAACCCTTTATCCAGAAGCTCTTGTAACTACACCTTCAATTCCTTCAGTTCAGTAGGAGTCATTCTGTACGGTGCTTTGGATATAGGAGCAGTGCCAGGCATAACTTCAATAGATAACTCCACATCCCTTTTAGGAGGGAGTCCAGGCAATTCCTCTAGAAACACATCTGGAAACTCATTCACCACTGGAATATCTTGAAATTTACCAACCTCCTTCTTAGAATCAATTTCAAAAGCTATATATGCTTCACATCCCTTCCTGAGAAGCTTCCGAGCTTGCATAGTAGATACCACATTAGTTAAAGAACTAGTGCGAATGCCATGCAATAGTATCTTAGACTGATCGGGTCTCCTAAACATAACTGTCTTAATATTACAGTCAATTACTGCCCGATGCTTAAACAACCAATCCATACCCAGAATCAAATCAAATTCATGAAAAGGTAATCTGATCAAATCTGTTATATAATTATTTCCTTGGATCATAATAGGACAGTTCTTATACACCTGATTAATCTACACACTGCTACCCAGAGGACTGGTCACATGCGTGTCATACTCTAACTGATCTATAGGCACCTCCATATCAAATATTTCCCCAACACAGATATACGAATGAGTAGATCCAGGGTTAATCAATGCACGCATTTCAGAATGAAAGAGAGAAACAATACCAGCTATAACATCTGGTGCATCCTGATCCTCATGAGCTTTCAGTACATAAGCTTGAGCCGAAGCAGAAGGCACAGCTGGTCAATTTATAGTTTTTGAGTGGGAACTCAGATTAGTCCTGTTTTGATTATATCCTCCTCGACCTCTACCTCATCCTCTATTCCCAGCGGATGCATGAGAGACCTCTCTACTGACTTGTGGTATCTCAAATTGTCTCAAAGGACAATTTGCTATCATATGCTCAGTACTGCCACAACGGAAACATGCACCTGTAGCTCTTCAGCAGACAACTCAATGAGGAACAGAGCAATGAGGGCATTCTGGGGCACCAGAACCTTGGCCCCTAGAGGAACCCCTACAAGAAACAGCAGATGTGGGAAAGTTTTGTCACCTTCCCCAAGTCACAGATCTTTGAGCAACTTCTGGTGTAGAGGAAGTACCTTCCCGACTTCGTTTACCTAAGGACTGACCTCCTCTAACAAAACCCCTCCATTGAATTCTTTCTCTCCTGACCATTTCCTGTCTCTCAATTTTCATTGCAGCCTGTACCAGTTGATGGTAAGTCACTTGCTACAATAAAGTAAATGCAGCCGGATGCTCCCTTGATGGAATCATGCAATCCATCCTCGAACTGATGATATCGGAACTCTTCAGTAAGTACAGATTCAGGGGCATACTTACTGAGTAGGTTGAACTCCTGATCATACTCAGCAATCGATAAGTTTCTTTGTTTCAGACTTAAAAATTGCCTCCACTTATCCTTTCTGTAAGCCTGCGTAATATATTTTTCTTGGAACTCTTAGGTAAAGAAATTCCAAGTCAGAGGCATCGGTAGCTGAGGACTCCTTAGAACAAACTTCCACCATTCATAAGCTACTCCCTGTGGGAGGGAGACAGTACAGTGCATCATATGCTCTGTTGGACAACTGAATCTCATCCAACACCCTATTTACCTTCTCTATCCAGAATTCAGCTCTCTCAGATTCCTCCAGAGATGTCCCAGTAAATTCCTCTGCTCCATACTTGACAGCTAATCAATTGGAGCCTTGGGTGCAGTCATATGATGCAACAACGTCATCATATCTTGGGATAGCTTAATCAAAGCCTCTCCCTGAGCTGGAGGAGGAGGTGGCACCTTAGCTTCACCTCGATTGACCTCAGAGGGTCCAGATATTACAGGACAAGTTTGCTCCGTCTGATTGCTCTCAACAACTTCGTCAATAGCATCGTGAGATCCTTCCATCATTAATTCTATAGACAAAATATGGGACACCACATTAGGCCAAAACACAACTTGTACGCTCAAATAGAAGCAATAGTTAAGCACTAGTTAAACTAGAATCACCTAAACCTACTCTGATACTAAAAAGGTGTGATGCCCCTATACCCCCCTGAGAGGATACGGGAGTGCCACATCGGACTCACAAACAGAAACAAATAATAGACCGATGCAGTAGCATTTCAAAAATGTACTATACATTCATTACATGTATTTTCAGTAATTGAAACAAACATACATTTTAAATCATTCCAAACTTGTTCAAAACATACATACATTATATCTCATGAACTTAATACAAATTTATTCCAAAAACTGAAACCAACTTGAAATATAGTTATTGCAAAAACTTACAAAAAATCAGAATAATACATTTTATAAATAAGCTAAAATATATTCAAAATACATTTTTATCAAAACAAGACTCAAACTCCATTGGCCATTGCGATTGACTCATCCTAGTCTTTATAATCCTCGTTCTGAACATACACGCGGCAAACCCACCGTGCTAAGCATATAGCTTAGTGAATAATAACTTATCCATATATAAAGTGATAACTCATCATACTGAATCATGTAATAGAATAAGCATGCATTAACAGATTGATTTAACAATAAAACATACATAATGCATTTCAGAACAGATCTTATAGTTAATAGAGCTGAATATCAAAAGAGGGTATAAACCCTTCAAAATCAAAATACAGTTTTGTTTATGTCAGAATCAAACATATATCAGAACATTAAATTAGATGACTGCTAAGCCATTTACAGAAGCGGGTAATGGGACTCATACAGGAGAGACCGAAGTCTCGACATCGAAGTGTCATAGGAGAGATCGAAGTCTCGACACCGAAGTGTCACAGGAGTAACTGCAGAACCTTCTAGGCATGCCTATTTACCCACAACTAGGACTCAACAGTTTTAAAACAAAACAAAGTCATTTCAGAAATTTCATGTGCAAGGAAAGTAATTAATCATATTCTCATGCAAGTAGCACTTCCAATGATATAAACATGCATCAAATGCCTCGGACAATCATCGTTTGGAATTCCAACACAATCAGCTTAAATCAAATTCAACAAGTAGAACAAAGTAAGGTGTGACCATATAAGATTACTCATAAAAGCTTCCTTATTGGTTATTGCCTCAAAGTCCTGACAATATCTGGAAGTAGTTGTTCTATGCGTTCCTCTATAACATTTAACGCATATGCAAAATCACTATTGTGCATGATTAAGCATTCATTTATGTATATTGAATATGTATGATGCATGTTCATGGAAAATTCTCGGGTATGTTTTCTTACTAAACTGATGTAAACATCAATTGTACTTCAAAAGTTCCAAAATTCATTTCATTAATCACACACTCATTCACTATTCTAGCTTTTGCTAAAAGTTTCCCATTCGGGTCAACTTTGTATAAGCAATAAGATCGAAAAAATGATAATACTTTCTTCTCTAAAATTGTTCCTATATGTCTTAAGTTTCTAATGACACCAAAATCATGCTGTTGGTTTAGTATTCTACAAGTTATACCCAAAATACAGTATACTGTTCCCCAACAATGACAGAATCCTAATTTTAACTTTAGGCCAAATTTCATCATCCTTAGGGACAGAAACAAAATTACATTCCTTAATAAAAGCTATAGGAATATGAGTTTAGTTTAATACACAATGAAAATCACCCCATTTGGATATCTACAGGTCAAGTTATAGCCTAAAAACCGATGATTGTTCAGTGAAATCCATCCAGCGAAACCAGTACAATTCATTCACATCTTAAACTATCAACACTCTTACTCTAACATTTATCCTTTTTACCACAATTACACCTTAGTAATGCCTCAATTACACATCCATTTGATGTCCAGAACTCAATGCATCAACAAATCAATAGACATTCTATCAAATCAGGCATCAAATACTTCACAGGATAACATGCAATCAAGATTGGTATTCCCATACCTTCTTTAACACAATTTCCTCCTTCAATGAGCAAGCCACTCTAGCCTTTCTAGCATAAATTACATCTCCAATATTAAGAAGACCAAGAGGACAACGACATAGAACAATGGCAGGATCTAGCTTCCTTAATGTAGTAGCATGCAATTTCGTCAAGTGAAGAAAAAGACCCAAAATGCAAGAAAAAAATCCAGGAGGTATGAGTGAGAGAGGGAGTTTCGGTGGTGTGAGAATAAGTTGAAGAAGAACTCAGCAAAATAGAACACCTTAGCAGAAAACTTGTCTTCTTTCCAATGCTAGGTGTCACCAAATGGTAACAACATGTGTCTTCTTGCATGTTCTACACTTGTCCCAATTAGGAGCTACAATTTGTCACCAAGAATTAGTCCCCGTATTAACCATCAATAAACTGTATTTGTTTAGGCTGAACTTGACAAAGTTTATTAATAAAATTGTAGCTTATCCTTTTAGCTTTTTAACGATATAAAGTTTGTAATTTTTAGACATTGGAATCAAAAGATATGGCACTTACGAATTGGAGTGTCACATTGGTTTGCAAACAAACACTAGATGTTCCAATTGATGATGCGAAAAATTCACTTCAAGTTTTGATTTTTAGGAATTTTCAAGCCTTCTTTTCAATTAATCATCACCCAAACCTTGTGTAATGTATCCATGACATATATTCCGAGACCCAAGCCCAACATTAGTACCTTAAGTCTCTAATGAATATAATAAATTCCTATTCTCTAAGTATGATTCTTTAAACCATAATTTAAGACATATGAAATACATGTTCAATGAAACATTCCAACTAGGGTATAATTTAGGGCCTTACAGAAACTCTCACAAAGTTATCTGAACGAGATCAAAACAAGTTCATCAGGTTTAAGTAACTTTAGTTAGGTGCATGAGTTGAAGATTTAGGAGAAAAAAATAAAAATAAAGGCTCTAAAAGCCTTACCAAAGACTAATGACCATTCTCACCTAGAATATTGGGGTTGTTAATTACCATAAAATATAACAGATGCTTAGAGAATATATAAAGGAAATAAATCCTATGTTGATAGGCCTTTTGGAAATGAATTTCAAGAGTGATATAAGTAAGAAACCCCCTTTCCTAAGGAATAATTAGAGGGACTTCTCATACCACTAGCATCACTATTATAAATGCATCATAACATCTTATAGTTTAAACAAAATGGAACTTTAACCTTTTCAGTGCATGTATCTATATGTTCTTGTTGATGTATACCTGTTTTAGGAAAAGAAAAGGTTTTTAATTGCATTCATTTATGTATCAAGCTCAAATTACCAATGGATGTCCTATGGAAAACATGACATCACAAAGAATCTTACTAAAGATTAGTAAGAAGATCACCTCTTCACTTTAATAATTACTTGAAAGAAGTAGAGGGGTTTAAGTAAACAATTTATAAGGGGATAGCTTCATCAATGCAAGGTTTCATAAGTTTTATTTGTGTGAAGAAATTATCCTTGGTAAAATAAGAACTAAAGAAACTAAATAAGTCCAAGTTTCCAGATACTCAAAAGGTCACTACAGAAACTCATATTAAGTTGGAGAAAACTTAGGCCTTATTGTATGATACCTTAGGGATTCATTAAGAATCTTTAAGGATAAGCAAGCTCTAATATAGTACTTCAAAGTCTTATAGGTTCACAACTCCTTACTCAAGAAGAGATCTACAAACGCATTTTTCTTCCATTAAAAATGTCAGTAAGGAGAAATACTAACAAAATAATCTCTTTTGTAAGGAATAATAAAGGCCAAGAAAAAACACATGATGAGTTGAAGAAGGAAACTTTCGAATTCTTTGAGAACACCCTGGATGAAAAGGCACCAAGTTCTTCTTCAACTGGACTTCTCAAATCTTTCCTCTCTAGTAAAGTTAATGAGGTTAAGGCATATTCTCTCATCTAACCATTCGATATAGAGGATTTAAAATGACAAGTAAATCATATAGCTATAATGGATTAAATGCATTTTTCTTTTAAAATTTCTAGCATATCATAAAGGATTTAGTGAAAAAAATCTATGCATAAATTCTCTAACAGTAGTAAACTACTAAAGGATATCAATAAGATCTATATTTTCCTTGTTCCTAAGATAAAATCCAAACTCCGTCATAAATTTAGGCCTATATCTTTTTGTAACATTATATACAAGATAATAGAAAAAATTTTGGTTTCAAGGCTTAAACGGGTGCTAAAGAATCTTATAAATGATAACCAATGGGAGCTCATTTTTGAAAGGATAACTTGGGACAATATTATACTAGCTCAAGAGTTATTTAAAGAGTTCATATATAGTGATTATGAATAGTGAGCACATTAATTTGTTTAAAGATAGGAAAGGATTAAAGTAATGGAACCTACCTTTCCCTTTCATCTTCTTCCTTTACATCACCCTAAATGCAAAAAAATGAGGATTTCTAACCTAGAATTAGCATATGAATTAGTAATATTCACCAAAGCATATGTCAAATAATTAAACATCTTTTGATAGCTCTTCATACCTTAAAATATATGTCGGGGTTTGTGATGAATAAGAATAAAATCCTTCCTAATGGTTCTAAAGGGATAAGGAACCTTAACCCTTGACAATCAATAACCATAGGTTTGCCCATAAAGGAACTTCAATTCACTTACCTTGTTTTACCAATTACCATAAAAAGGCTTAGATATGGTTTAACTTATCAACCTTATTCTCAATTATATACACATTTATTAGACCTCAAACATATTCCTCTCTAATCAATAAATAAAGGACATGGAAAGTTTGATTAAAAATTCCCTTTCATTAAACAATCTCACTAAGAAGATCTTTTTCCATATCAAATGGATAAAGATTTGTCCAACTAAAGAAGCAAGTTGTCTTGGAATCAAAGTTTTAGTTTTTTTTTCTAATTAGATGGATAGAGTGAGAAACTTCTCCTCCTTCTCACTAGTTCTCCTAATTGCTCCATTTTTCTTCTCGTCTATTGAGATTTTGGAATCCTTACCCATTATTTTTTCCTTCCTCTCTTCTTCTTCCTCACCCCATCCATTTCTCTTAACTTTTCTCATCTCTCCTAATGCTTGCTTTCGGATTGTTTACTCTAACTACTGAATAAAATTTTTTTAGTCTTTGTTCTATTCACTTTTCTTTCGTACCTTGACAAGTTTCTATTTTTGGAATGCTTTTTTAAACTTTCTCCTCTAAATCCCTGATTTTTTCCTATTTTAGATAATGTTACTCCTTAATTCAAGTAGTAGAAAAATAAAAATCTTGTAAGCACATCTCCACCCTTCCTCCCTATCCCTTAAGCATGATTATGGCAGAGTGTCCACTCCCTCCTCTCCTTTAAATCTGTCTTCACCTATTGCTTCAAAAGGTACTTCCACCACAACACACCCACCCATACTATTGCCTTTAGAATAGTGCCCTATCTTAAGTACCACCTTTTTTCCTTGGTTATAAAAAAGGAGAGATAAGACTTGGTACCGAATGGTATGTAACAACTATGTTAATAACAAACTCTCATTTATTTCTCAATCTTAAGATAATGAAATTGGCATTCGTTACATGTAGAAATCCTATAAGTTAGAGCATTAAAGTGATTAGGGAGAAAAGATCATCTTTGTTATTAACGAAGTCTTACGCAGAAGGAAAATGGATCGATCTTAAGTTGGAAAGGTGCTTAATAACTAAAAGAACATTTTCTACTCTCTAAGCTCAAAATCCATTGTAAGAAAAGTTCTCAAGCTAGGCTTTTGGCAATATGAGGCAAAATCCATCATCCTTCAACCCTAAAACGTTGGCATAGAACTAGACAAGATCTAAGTTAATACGATTCTAATTTGGCTCAATTTTACAACATTTTTTTAGAATGTTAGAGTAGAACTAGAGTAAGTTACTTAGCAAGGTGCATTGGAAAGCCTTTGTTCATTGATAAAAAACTGTATCTTTAGGTAGAATTATCTACGTCAAGATCTATATTGAAGATGGAATAAGCAAGTGATAGTTATGTAATTGCATGTGTTGTGTAGGGTTGAATTTGTTATTTATTTAGTGTGAATTCGAGCGGTGTGTGTGCATTTAGGGTGTAATTATAGTAGTTATGTGTTTTTATGATTAAGTCTTTGAGCTTAAATGTTATATTTTTGAGGTGCTGTAATGTGCTTGTTAGTGTTTCAGGTTAAACAGGGAAGAACAACGAAGATTCGAGGAGTTTCGGCCCAAAGCCATAGGCCATGATTGTGCACAGTAGGCCACAATCGCGATAGAGAAGGAAGAACCAGTAATAGCTAGGCCATGATTGTGCATGGCAGGCCATGATCGTGATAGACAGCGTCAAGTCAGGACATGATCATGCACATTGGGCCACAATCATAATAGAAAGATTAAACAGCAGGCCATGATCATGCCCTACGTCAGGCTGACAGAAAAACTCAATTTTTGTGAGATTTTGTGGACCGTTTCGACCCCAACTTCAACCCAGGGCTTCCATAGAATAAATAAAACATGATGCGACATCCATCAGGAGTTTTTGGGAAAGCCTAAAGAGTCATGCAAGATAGTCTTCATTCCACCAATTTCGAGAAAAACATAGAGAGAGATCAAGAGATTGAGGAAGGAGACGAAGGAAGAGAGACACAAAGATGAGCTAGACACGACGTACTTCCTAAGATAGGTGGTTTCCCGCTGTCACCGTTCTTGAAATTCCATTCCTGATAGTATTTTCCATTTATTTCAGTTTTATTTATGTATATAATTGAAATAGGTGTTGAGAATAGTTACGTTTAATGTTGAGTTATGTTTATACTCTTGGATTTTGACTCTTGAGATTAATGAAGTTTTCTTGACTGTGTTTTTATTGATTTGATTATGATTTCAATTCTGTTCTTAATAATTTGGCAACAAATTAAGATGGTGAGCCAGGTAAAAATCATCAATTTGGGCTAACAAGAGTTAGGTGAATTGATACATAGAGAATTGAATCAAACCGGTAGAGTCGTGTAATTTAAGATCGAGCATAGATTCCCAGTAGGTTAATAGACAATTTTAGAACTAATTTAAGTTTTGGGCCAATTGCGAATCGAGAGATTGCAATTTCCATAATTTGAATTGGGGATTATCAACTAGGGTTAAGAGTTATAACTAGAGAGAGTAATTCACCCTAGGACCGTCTAGACCCGTTAATTTAATAATTGCATAATTGGTTAGATTTTCTTAGTTTCAAATTAAAATCCCCTTTCTCTCACTTGATGATTTCTAGGTTAATTTAGGGTTGGGATGTGTGATTGCTATTTTGTTACTCCTTGGCACTTTAAATTCTCATATTTGATTATTGATTGATTAAATTCTACATTAGCTAATTGTTTAGAATTATTGTAGTTTATGGCAACCTTAGATTTAGGACTAGTTAACCTTCCTTCTGCGATCGACACCTTAGGTACTACGTGAACGACCCGTGCACTTACGGAATTTACCAAGGTTATAAATAGTAAAACTTAGCGCGTATAACCTTATGACCAAGTTTTGGCGCTGTTGCCGGGGAAGGCAATTTAGTTCTATATATTAAGGTGTTAGGGTAGTTTCTAATTTTTGTTTTTATTTCATTCGTTTTACTTAGGAATAGTGATCTTGCATAAACACAAGAATCACGAGAGTATCGAGTTGTGCAACTGAAATGATAGATTTAGATATAATGCGATTAGAACAAACCTTGAGGAAAGCTCGGCGAGGGGGAGAAAAAGAGATCGAGAAATCACAAATGGCCGAGGAATTTCAAGGAAATATGGATTAGGAAGTTAACCCTGGGAGGCAACAACAGAGGACCCTCATGGATTTTATGAGACTAGGGTTTAACCCAATGAATCAAGGAGTGGCTAGACTGCTTATTTAAGCGATCTCATTTGAAATTAAGCCAGCCCTCCTGAATATGCGTCAGCAGAACATCCAATTTTATGGATTGGTGAATGGAGATTCGAATGCACACATCATTAGTTTCCTCAAGATCTATGATACTTTCCAGTATCACCAGATCTCGGAGGATGCTGATAGGATTAGGTTGTTCCCTTTTACACTTAGGGACAGAGCGAAGGCTTGGTACCACTCACTAATCTCCGCTAACATCACTACATGGGAGAAACTTGTGCGTGCTTTTCTAGATAAGTACTTCCATTTAACAAAGACCACAAAGACCATAAAGGAAATTACCAATTTCAAACAAGGTGACGGGGAGTCAATTTGTGAAGCGTGGGAGCGTTATAAGGACCTACAAAGGAGATGCCCACACCATAACCTATCGAGGAATTCCTCCTGCAGACATTCTACAATGAAGTAAACCCACCTACTAGAGGCATGATTGATGCAGCGTCAGGAGGATCTTTGATGCGTAAGACGGTCAATGAAGCAAAGGAGTTAATTGAAGAGATGGCAAGCAATAGATATTTATGGGCGAGTGAGAAAAGTAGGCAAACTACCTTTATAAAGCAAAAGGGAGTTATCATAGTCGATTAGATGACAGAGATGCAAGCTAAGATCGACGATCTAACACGACAACTCGGTAATATGAAGGCGTCATCTTTTGCTCTAGTTAAGGCCATGTAAGCGAAGTGTGAGTTATGTAGTTAAGTAGATTATGATACTGTGGACTACTATCTGATGAGAGAGGACAACTAGGAGCAAGTGAATTACATGGGGTGAAATTTGGATGAGGAGGGGGTAATAATCCCTACTCTAATAGATATAACCCCGGGTGGAAGAATCACCCCAATTTTTCCTGGTCAAACAATAATAATGGAGGGCAGTTTAGGACTTAAGGGCAATTGGGTTTCCAACAAGATAAAGCAAGCTCACTGGAAGCCAAGTGGGACAAAATTATAGGTAAGCTTAGAACTTTAGATAATGTGCAAAAAAAGTTGGAAGATAAATTTAAGCAAGTCACCAAGTCATGCATCTTCCATTCACAATCTAAAGGCCCAAGTGAGTCAACTAACAAATGCCTTTTCTATGTGGAATCTTGGAAATGTTCCTAGCACTTTAGGAACAAAATAAAGGGAGCAATTAAAGGCTACCACACTTCAAAGTGGGAAGGAAATTGAACCACCCACAAGAATAATAAAGGAGCCTATCAAGTTAGTTGAGAAAGATCAAGAAAAGGAGAAGGAAGTAGATATGAGTTAGTATCTACCTTATGTTGCACCTCCACTGTACCAACCCAAGATACCTTTCCCTCAACGATTACAAAAGAAGTTAGATGATCAATTTGCAAAGTTTGTTGAGAGACTATAGATAATTCTCTCATTTGTTGAGGCATTAGAACATATTCCTAAATACAAAAAATTTTTAAAGGACATTTTATTAAAGAAGCGTACTTGGGACTACAATCAGATGGTAGCCCTAACTAGTACTTGTAGCTCTATAGTCACCAGCCAAATGCCTTCAAAGTTAAAAGATCTCAGAAGTTTCACAATACCTTGTGTTGTTGGTGAACTGGAATCTACAAAGTGTTTGTGTGATCTGGGAGCTAGCATTAATCTTATGCTTTTATCGATATTCAGGAAGTTTGGACTTGGAGAGGTTAAGCCTACATTAATATTAATTTAATATGTTGATCAATCCATTAAAAGGTCGTTAGGAATAGTGAAAGATATTTTGATGCAAGTAGATAAATTCATTATTCTCATGGATTTTGTGGTTTTGGATTTTGAAGAGGATAAAAATTGTCCACTGATTTTAAATCTACCCTTTATGAACACCAGAAAGGCCATAATTGATGCTCACGAAGGTAAATTTCCATTTTGAATGGGCAAAGATCAGGTTGAATTCAATATGAATAGGGCCTTAAAGAATCTAACAACGAGTAGTGCATGCATGAGAGTTGAAATCATGGATTAAAGTTTGCGAGAACAAGTTGAGAGCTACATAGTAGAAGTGCAGTCACTAGAAGTAGAAGTTGACAATGAACACCAAATTTCTGAATCTAAAGAAGATGATGGGATGGAGGAGGCAGATGTTCCAGTATATCAAGACAAATTATTTTAAACTGAAGCACCTACGCCACCATCTTCAGAGAAGCCTTCGACATTAGAGCTCAAGCCTTTACCTACACACCTCAGGTACACCTTTCCTGGTGAAGGTCAAACTCTACCTATAATAATTTCCAATCAATTATTGGAGTTATGTAAATATAGTGCCTTGGAAAGCAAGTGTATTTACATGTAACTTTATCTTCTTCAGTTACAGTTTTGTAATGAAAATATTTATTATTAATAA
>JAOQMS010000001.1:24901969-24913346 GCA_027563885.1 Erythroxylum longipes | reverse complement strand
TATTAAAATATTATTATTAATTATTTGATAAAATTTATTCTATTATATGTGATTTATATTTAAATTTTATTTATTTATATAGAATTATATACAAACAATTAAAGAATTTTTATATATTTTCTATTTTCATTAATAAAAATTTTATTAAAAATTTTATTTTCTTATTAATTATATATAATTTTTATTAATAATATAAAAATATCATTATTAGGGTAAGGAGAAATAATATAAAGATATTATTAATTACTTACAAGGTGTTTGGGTTAGAAGAAATAATTGGTATTAAGAAAAATTATTGATGGTATATTAAATAGTATGTTTTTATTAGTTTACGTTCCATCCTAAACCTTCTAAATCAGAAGTTTCTTATTTTTACTGTTTAGGATGACATGGAACGTAATATAAAACCCTCCACTTTCGTCTCATTCCGTTTAATTCCATTATGAAATCCTCATCTAAATAATGAAAGTGTGTTACGTTTCATTCTGTTCTATTATTAAATAACAGACCCTTAGCATTGGCAGTGCCTACACCCGTGAATTTACTGTATAAATATACAAATACGAATGCTAAAAGAAGAAATAGTTTCACAAATTTTAATAATAAATCATATCTCTAATTACCGCCATTAAGTAGTTCAATTCGCACCTTTTCACAGGCAATTTTCACTTGTTGGTCGAGAGGCATATACGTACCAAGAATCCAAGAACCCATTTCCAAATTCTCTGCATAAACACAGTATTGATTTCCGGTGAAGTTTTTTCCCGATTTAAAGAGAGCTCCATTATTCTTGGAGAAAGGAGAAAGCAGAAAGTAGAAACAAAAACTAGATAAGCATATATATATATATATATATATGTATGTATATATACGCAAGTGCCTGGAGAACTAGAAAGTGTAATCATTGATACCGTCAACGTTGATCCAAAAGGACTTGCACAAAAATCTCCTAGACCTGCCAATCCGTGCCCGAAAAGAGTCAACAAAATAACTACACTTCCAATGGCATAAGCAGCGTAAGATAAATATTATTACCATGAAAGTATAGGAAAGGAAGGGAATGAACAACGGGGAAGAAGAAGAAGAAGAAGAAGAAGACGAAGAAAGAAGTTGACAAAATGAAACGGAAAGAATTTGTATACTGAGTGCGTAAACCGTAAAGCCATAGTTGATATCAGTGCATGAGAAAATGAAGACTGGAGAACAAAGGGACTCCTTATAAGCGGGAGGATTGATCGGTAGAGTTAAACTTTTTTTTCTGATACCCGTCGTTGACCGAAACCATCATTTATACAGAGGTTGCGTATGCGGTATGATAAAGATAAGTATTTATCTACCGTGATTTTCAAACGCAGTCACATATTTGAAAGTGTTTTGTTCACATCGAGCTGATTCACTCTCTTTTGATTCAAACTACTACAAATTAATCTTCGTTTAGTTTGGAATTTATCTATTAAATATATCAATTAGACTTTAATACTACTTGTTTGAATCCTGTGATCCAATTTCATTTGGTGAGCTTGTGGAGATCCCAGTCATGAAGATATCTATGTAATTGTTTAGTAAAACTAGGACTAGAACAAATGAGTAAATATTGAGAAATACCAATTTAATTCTTCTTTTTTTCTCTATCTGACTATATAATAAGAATAATTAATTATTAATATTTTATTATTATATTTATTTGTCAATTTAGTTAATTTTCAATTATTTTAATTGAAATTTTAATTATTAGAAATCCAGATATTTGTTAAGAAAATAGATAAATAAAAATTAGGATGCATCTTGAAGGCTTCCAAAAAAACTCTTATTGAAAAATAAAATTCATTATGTAAAATAAGATTGACATTAAGCAATTATCACAAAATCAATTAATATTTACATTATTAATAAAAATTCAGAGATTTAATTTAGCACATTCTTTATTATTATTACGGGGCCTTAAGAGATTCGGTTCGCATGAATATTTGATTATCTTCCTTGCGTATGTATAAGACCGAATCCATTCGATTTCTAAAAAGGATTAATTAATTAATAAAGTTTGAATTATAAAATGTCGTTAATTTTTAGAGGTTATTAATTTATTTAGAGAGTTTTTTTAAAAATTCAATATAATTTTATAATCCAACTAGTTTTTGTTTTAGCTAATTAAATAACAAGTAATGAACTAGTGTACTGAAAATGAGTTACTACAAAAATGAATTTGAAGATATTAATATTTCAAACAAGAAGTATCGTGTGTGTGTGTATAACTTTCCATGTTCATATGGTCCAAGTCTCATTATGCATTCTATGTCTACCCTTGATTATCTCCAAGATTTGGAGCTTCATTCTATTATCGGAAAGTTTTTAAATTTCTAAGAAAAAATTAGCCGTTGGAGGAAAGAATCTTCAAATACCCTTAAGATGAATGATCTTCTTATATTGATCTGATACTGCAAAATCTCCAATTGGATATCAAGAACTTAAGAGAAAGATTGAGAGAATCTCTACAGATAGATAACAATTCTATTTAGATCTTTTGAGAATGATTTCAGGTCGTTGTGCAGCTTGTAAGTATTTGAGAAGAAGATGTGCTTCAGATTGCATTTTCTCTCCTTACTTCCCCGCCAGCAATCCTCAAAGATTCGCTTGCGTCCACAAAATCTATGGAGCCAGCAATGTTGGAAAACTGCTCCAGGTAAAACATAAAACCTTGGAAAGTGGAAACACTTTGGACAGTAAGACATATATACTTCAAATGTAAGAGAGTCTGAAGATCAATAAATATATACTGACAGATTAGTGTTCGTCTGTTCTGATATCTTTCTACGATCACTGTATATTATACTCTGATATTTCTCTTTTTGATCACACACTCAGCAACTTCCTGAAGATCTACGAGCAGAAGCAGCAGAATCAATGTATTATGAGGCACAGTGCAGGATTAAAGATCCTGTTTATGGATGTGTAGCCATTATCTCTCTGCTACATCAGCAGATACACATTTTAGAGAGCCAGTTAGCTAAAAGTCGAGCTGAGCTGGCTGTTCTTATGATGCCTCAACCAGAAGAAAGTGAAATAGGACATGAAACCAGTTTTAACAATTTCTTACTTGAACAAGTTGGCAGTGTTGCTCTTTCTGGCCAATATTCCATGCAAGACTCTTCTGGTTTTATGTAGAGATTAGTACAAAGTCAGTGACAGAAACAAGAGCTAATCAGGAATTTCACGAAATTAGATTTATGTGTTAAGGAGGTGTTCCTGCAATTCCTATATTTTGCATGTAATCGCCATATCTCTTGGGGGGGCTCGACTTGATACTAATTTTGAGACTTGTCTTTTATTTTAGCTTCGAGGTTATTAACATTTTAATCATAGAGAAACCATATGTAGCTAACTAAATGCTTCATTAATTATATCAGCTACAAGGTTACTACCATTTTATTTTATATAGTGGATATATATATAATTAAGAAAATAAATAAATGACTTCCCCACTTTTTATTACACTTTTCTTTAATCCTAAAATGAATATTTGTTTAATTATAAAAGGGTAGAAATTTATATACATTAAATTTTATAACTAAGACTCCCTTATTAAAAATTTGTGGGAAAATATTTTAAATAAGGTTAATAGATTTATGACTTAGTGTTCATCCATCATCAAGTATCTACGTGACACATTACATGTAAGTATATCGGAAATAATTTTTTTATTAGGTATGAATAAGGCTATGTATTATCTAATCTTTCCAAATTCTGCGTCTTAACAAAACTTCAACTGAGTGTTGATAATGAATTGATAATGATATTGTTCATCCATCATCAAGTTTTAGATTAAACAAACTAAACAATTTCTCACCTTGATCTTTGAAAATCAAACAAATGGAGTTTTTGCGGAAGTTAATTTACAGATAACACTTTGTGCCATCAGAATCAGAAATTACTCTTTTATCATCCGACAATTAGCTTCTGAAGTCACCGTAGTCAGGAAATTGAAATGTGATAATAAAAATAAAGAGCAGAATGTCTAACTGCGTCCATTGCTTGCGATACTGAACGACGGTTGGTCTAGTGTTTCTCTGACATTTGTAACCAAACCACATCTCTGTACGTTAATTTCAAGGGAATTTGAATATTTGATATGTTTTTGTACACAATCTACACAAATCAGGGAGTTTTGCAAATAACGCAATATACTTTTGAATTCCTTCTTATAGTTAAGGTGGAGAGAAGAACATAACTTGGACGCTTCAGACCCTTGTCCAGCTACCAATACAAGCTTTTATACACCGACGTTACAACAATCTATAGGACAAAGCATGACAATTCAGGCAAAAAAATTTATTTTTTGAGGGCATCAAGGATTTGAAAGATACAAATCACTGAGCCAATAAAGCTCACCGATGCACTAACCATTGTATTCTAAACTTACAGAGTCCCAACATGGAAAGAATATGTGTTGCATGGGTGTTTTTTCTTTACATAAGCTCCCTTGCTAACTTCACGGGCTTTTCCTTCAAGAAAGCAACATCACCCTTTGGTGTGGTTAGCAAATGGTGATCGGCATCCGCTCGTTCACTCTCCGCTGATAAAGATGGCGTAAGGGATCCTGATCGATCATCATCATCTGTATTCATAAAGGTATCTCAACAATGTAAGTAGTAGAATCCATTAAAGCGGCCAAAATATCAACTCCCTCCCCCAACTTCTAATAATGAAATGCAGATCTGTTACAAAAACGTCTACATGTTGCCATACACACACACACCTACACAGGTATAAAATCAACCTACTTGTGCACGAAAGGTGTTGAATAAAATCAAAGAAACACTGCACAAACAAACAGGGAAGAATAAAGATCACTATAGAAAGATAAGCAAAGGTACCACTGGGGACTCCAATGCCCAACACAACTCCTATCGTAAACAGAAGGACTCTCAAAGTCAACAACTCTTGTCCTCCCTGTAGCCTCGAGGGAAAAAGGATAGTTGAGAAATAAATGAAAAGAAAATGCCAGAGGAGTTTGAGCTGTTAAATAATGGCCATCAAAGCTTGTATTGATTGGTATAATGGCTGTAGCAGCTAAAATGGTACAGCAACAACACAAGGAAAACCATAACCCAGTTTCGCCTAAGTTGTTGAGTAACAAATCAACCAATACATCACATCCCAGCCATTGTTGAAGACTACCTGTGCACCATAGGTGTAGTCACCAGCTACAAAATGAACATAAAGTCAATGGCACTCTGGTTCTGCGACACTGTTGTTTGAGACGAGTGACAACCTATGCAGATAAATCAGTTCCTATGTTCTCAAATTTATCGCGCAAACAGAGAACAACACCTATATCCTTGGTAGATCACAAATCTGCCGCTATGCGCTAAAGCCTACCCTTCTGGTATAGTAGTCAATAATCACTATCTGAGCCATTTTTACAATTATATAGTAAATGAAGTGCATAACAAAGTGGATTAGTGATACACTCCCTCTACTACAGCCAAGAGGCTGGAGCTTCAAACATGTCCAAGCAGGGAATGGGCATTAAGATGCTATTGACCCTTGTGAGTCCCACCACATAAAAGAAAAGCATATCTTTACCAAGCAATAGGATTTATTCACAAATTTCAAAATCTTGGACAGTCAATGCAAGAAATTTTCTCATGTTAGGCGAGAAAAGTACATGATAAACTCTTGAAAACTCCCATTTTAGCAAGCCCCAGAAATACGGTACACAGAACAACTCACCAGAATATGCTGGACGGTCAGGATGATGTCTAACTGCAGTTACTTGTATGTTCTCCGGTAGTAAACAATTACAAAAAGAACCTGAAACCTCATATGAAGCGTAACTGATCAGATGATAAAAGAAAAAGCTAAAATGTAGAAGAAAGTAGACTGAAAAACCTACAAAGATAAAGTTAAGTTGTTTTAGCGCTATGCTGCATGGTGGACTTAAAACCACCATAAGACTTTTTGATGCAATGGTGCGAAACTATTTATGAAATCTTTTAAAAGAAACAAAAGGTTAGTAGTAATCTACAGTTTGTATCTCCTGTTGCTTCTGGATCAAAGCTTCGTCCTTATAGCACACAACATAAATGCGTAGAATATTTACCAAAAAAAAAAAAAACATGCGTAGAACTCATCAAACCAATAATTACACTATATCAATACAATAGTTTACTTTAGCAAAGGCCTTGCAACGCACCTACTCGAGCCAGCCGATTAACCCATCCAGGTATAGGCTTTCCAGTTAGCCGCAGACATACTTCATTAGTGAAGTGGTTACAATTTTTGATAATCAAGTGATAAGTATCCCCATGATATTTTGCAGAAATGTGCTCCATAAATGACCTAACTTCTGAATGAGACATCTTGGTATTGCCCATGAGAACTGACCGTCGAAATATGAATCCTGGACAATTTTTTGGTTCCACCTCAAACACCCCACTGGTGGGATACTCATGGGCTCCAAAGCCATACTCCATACCATTCACTAATTATTGTACAAAGAACAGATTTTGGTTAATGCTTCATAAATTTTAAAGACAAATATAGGAAAAATAGTTCATGAGCAAATTATCAATATTAAAAAACACACCAAAGTGTGCATGTAAACATATCTGGGCGACATGTGCATCATGAATGGCAAACATTTAACAGGTAGCATTAATTGTAAAAACAGACAAGTGCCTCGTCATAAATAGAATTGACATCTACAGTTAGGTAATTGTTTTTTATTACATTAGCTTAATTGTTTGAATATCAGACGCCTTTTATCACTTGATGAGTCAGCTTCTTTCATATTTATAAGTTACAGTTGTTGCATAGACTCTAGACTTAGAGGATGGTGCTTCCCAATCTGTGTTAAAGAAATTGAAAGTTAACGAGGATAACTCTCTTGAAGTTGATCATTAAAAAAAAAGTCATCTCCTCATTAGAAAAGAGATTCACTCAGAATATCCTATTCTGCCAGATCTTATATCTGCTTCATCTTGTACTAATTATTATTGCACCTATCTCAGCAAGAATTCTCTTGTTCTTATGTAACATTTCACCAAAATCAAAAGCATAGACTTCTAATGTCAAGCACCGTGAGAGGAGTGACATTCTTATCATCGCAGTTTCCCCTATGTAGAAGCTCAATGACCTCAAAAACACCGGACCAGTGAATGTTTTAAAGGAAAGCTCAATAACCTAGCAAACAAACACTCTAATCAAAAGAAAAATTTTAACTTAACAAACCAGGTAGTTATTGCGCCTAATCAAATTCTTACAATTATCAATCAATAACACAAGGACATTTCCTAATTCCATTTCGTGTAGTTCACCTAATAAATACCCTTTAAATCAGAGAATACTAACAAGCTTCTACGCAATTACAACTAGAAATTTGACCCAAAATTGCGCATAATTAAGCAAACAAGGAACTTCAATTTCCTTACCTTCTATACCAGAATGGAAGATCCCGAGACCGACCCAGTAAAGATAGCTATTTGCAGGGGAAATATCATACACATTGAGATACAACATCCCTCCGTTGCTCTCCTCAGCATTCTGCTCGTCCGAGGTTAAGCTCAACGGAAACAACCGCATTGCCTCACCAACAACCAACACTCTCAACAAATTCACAACCCCGTCATCTTCTGCAAGCAACAACATGTTATCGATAATAAACCAAAAGAAAAAATAACCTAACCCTAAAAAAGAAATTTCCAAAAAATGAACGAAAAAACTAGAGTAACTACCCGAGAAAAGCAGGGAATTTGACTTTACCAATGATCCAAGAGAGAGAAAATCCAGAAGCGATCCTAGAAGGGAACCCAGGAAGACTAAGAATTGAGAAAGATTTCCCCTTTTTGGTGTTCTCGAATTGGGGGCTATTGAAATTGAAAAGATTTGAGTTAAAGAAACAGCTTTGTGGCTGTTTTGGTGATGGAGGGAAGAAAGGGAACGGTTTGTAATTATTAACTAATACTTTAATTAAAGAGTTCAATATTAGTTAGCAATATTACAAAAATGCCCGATTTTGCAATTTAGTGTTTCATTATATTATTACATTAAATCCTGTCACTCCCTTCCAACCTTATTTTCTTAAATTTCATTTATATATTTATGTAAGATGAAAATATCATAATCAGTACAAAAGATCTGATCCCTTTTATTCCATTCTTTTTTGTATCCTATAAAAATTAAGTCATTTGATCAATTTAATGATCAAAAAAACAGTAATTATAGTACTAACTATTGAACTCTTTATTTAAAATATTCCATGAATATTAGAAGAAATTTTCCAAAAGTTTGTATGTTACCTTTTTTTATTTTGGGTTAATTAAAATTTTTTCATACTTTACGAAATTATATAATTATAATCCAAATTTAAAAAAGTGATAATTAAATAATTAAATAATTATTTTTTCAATTATAGCATCACGTTAATATTTTTGTTAAAATTGTTGATGTAGATTCTCACATAAGACAAAAACTATAAACACTCTTATATGTCATACTTAATTAAGTTTAACTAAAATACGTCAAACTACACGATGTCAGTACAAGATAACAACGATACTCTTTCATGCTAATATTGCAAGCTGACCGCAACTAGTTTCTAACAATCTGAGTTAAATCTCAATTTGCTAGTCTAAGCCCTCTTTCTTTCTTCGAACTGATTTATGATTTTCAATTTTAGCAATTTTAGCAGCAAGTTTATATAAAGATTTCCATCTCAAAACAGTTTAGTTTAATTAAACTCAATTAATTCTAACTTGAATAAGTGTTTGTGGTTTATATTTTATGTGGTAAGTAATATCGGCAACATTAACGGAAATACTAATATCGAACTAGAATTAAAAAAAATTGAAAATTTGAGTATTTAATTGTCACTTTTTAAAATTCAAACTATAATTAAAAAATTGAGTAAAGTTTGAAATTTTCTAAATTTTTTAATTAACCCTTTTATTTTTTAATTTTAGTTTTTAGTCAAAATATTTATTCTATAGTATCTCTATTTTTAATTTTTCCTTGCAAGATTTGAAAATTAGAAATGAAAAATTTTCTTATAGATTCCATTTAAATTTAAATTTAGTTGTATTTTATTAACCATGATAGATAATTAATTTTGAAAAAAACCAAATTCATTAATGTTTAACTTCTTAAAATTTTTATAATTTAATTCATTTAAATCACATCAAGTGTGAACTATAGTTACAACGTTTAAAATTTTTTAACTTCTTTTACTATCAAAACCAATACTCATGAGAGATTTAAAGCAATCTAATGAATAAAGTCACTAGAATCAATTTAGGAGGGACATGACTTATCAATTTAAATAAAATACAATTTTTTGTATTTTAATATTTTTATTTCAAGTTATTATATTTAAAAAATTACTACTTAATTTTATAATATTGTTCAATAATCACATAAATCCCTTAAATATGTTTTATTAATTTTTATAAATCATTTTATTTAAAATAAATGTAATATTAAAATTTTTTAATTGAAGATAAATTCTAATTTAAGAATTGTAAATAAATAAATATACAACAATAACAACAACAACACTCATTGAGAGTTTCGTTGAGCACGGAGTCTAGGGAAGTTCAATAATACGCAATCTTATTCCTATCAGGTAGAGATAGAATCACATGAATAATATGTGTGTGCGCGATAAAATAGTAGAATACTAATATAAATATATTAGTGTGAGTGCGATACAATTTAAGAATTGTAAATAAATAAATATACAACAATAACAACAACAACAACAACAACAACAATAATACTCATTGAGAGTTCTGTTGAGCGAGGAGTCTGGAGAGGTTCGATGGTACACAACCTTATCCCTACCAGGTAGAGATAGAATCACATGAACAATATGTGTGTGGGATAAAATAGTTGAATACTAATATAAATATATATTAATTAAAAATAGACATAAAATAATAACGCTGATAGTATAAATAAAATTTAGAAATATGTAGTAAAATACATAATATAATAAATGTAGAGCAAGAATGCAAGATAAAGAATAACAATAAAGTATAAAATAAGTAAATAGATACACAAAATATAAAGAAGATAGGTGTAAGAATAATTCAAACAAGTCGTTACAAAAAAATAATTAAGCTAAGCAGGGAACTATTTTAGCAAAATATAAGACATAATACCTAAAAAAAGGTTTCAAAAACCTAAGAGAATGAGAATTAAAAAAGAACTATATGATATCTAAATGATATATATGAATAAACAATAATTTTCAGAAAATATAAGGATTAAGATTAACAAAAACTTATTTTAAAAAGCAAGTTCTCAGAAAAGAAGCCTTCCTCTGTTAAATATCAGAAGCAACTTCTGTGCATTTTTCCCATATCTGTTTGCTTTTGAACATAACTATCGAAGAATGAATTGGAAGCCTTCTCTTTAAGATGTTGTCCACCAACAAGTTATGGCAAAACTCTCCATTCTTCAGAATATCTAGGCAGCATGGTTTGTTGGGATACAGAGAACCCATGAAACTAACGTACATCTCTCTCCCACATTCCAACGACACACCTTCCATGCAATCTTCCAAAGCATTGCCAGAAGGTGAAGAACTATTTTCCAAGTACGTTGTCTCTGATACAGCGAAGATGGTCGAGATTAAAATGATTAAAATTACCATTTTCGACAATTTCTTCAAGCTTCCCATGATACTCAAGGAATGGTAGATCTGTTCATCTTCTCCTTTCAGGGATTATGTATATATATGGAGAGGCATAAAAGCTTAAGTATGTTATAAATGTTTGATTTTAAGTCTCCGGAGGTTTTCTTTTGCTATTTATATCGTATTCGTTAAATAATGGATCGACATGTGTTGAAATTTAATGAAGTCTCAAAACGTTTAGTGATGATAATTACATTTTATTTTCAGTAAAATGGATTTTTGAAATTTTGACTTAATAAGTATTTAAGCCAAATTTGAAATTTAAGTGAGGTTGTGTTTCGATCTGTGGTGCAGTAGAGATAAGTATTTATTAACTGCAGTTTTCAAACACAATCGCATGTTTGGATCTGCGGTAAACAATCGGAGGTTGAAGAAAAGTGCAGTACTACTGTAAAAATCAATAAGCAGAGAGAGGGTTACGGTAAGAAACTGCTTTTGTATTAGAAATTTTATTTTCCATTAATAACCTTCACTACAAGTATTGTTTTTTATTATACGAGGTTAGAGAAAAATGCGGTACTACCGTAGAAATCAATAAGCAAAAAGAAGGTTGCGGTAGGAAACTGCTTCTGCGGTAGAAATTTTATTTTCTATTAATAACCTTCACTGCAAGTATTATTTTTCATTATACTCTTAATTAATATGACTAATAATATATTTTTATGAAATATTTTATTTACTAAA
>JAOQMS010000001.1:24874409-24895953 GCA_027563885.1 Erythroxylum longipes | reverse complement strand
TATTTTCTTATTTTAATTTAATATTTTATTATTTATAATTTTAAATTTATATAACTAATAATATATTTTTAATTATTAATATAACAATTAATAGTATATTAAATTAATAGACTTTTTAATCAATTTTTTTAGCAACTACAACTGTACTTACCAAACATTTATTTTCACATTTCAGTAGTTACCAAAACAGCAATCCCAAACACATAAATACTTATTGAGTATTTTTATATCTTAGCAGTTACCAAAACAGCAATTTCAAACACATAATTACTTATTCAGCAAGTTGTCAATCACCTTTCTCTCATTCCAAGCCTAAGTAGTTAAATAATATTTTCAAAAACATGATTATGCTTATGATGGTAAAGTTGGAATGTTGTCTTCAATAATCACAAAATATATTGTTCAATAACACGAGTAAAATGGACAAAGAAAGAATAGAAGGAAAAAGCTCAAGACGAAGCCTGCGTTGTTGATTCGTGTATTCGCTCAAACTTGCAGCCAATGTCTTGTGGCATGGAAGATAGTGAACAAGTTGATGACGATGAGTAAAGCAAGCAAAAGCAGACCTCACACCGTATAATGAGGATTAACATCAATGTCTAATCCCTTCAACTTGGCAAAGGATTCTACTCTTCCTTTCAAAGTGCGAAGCTCTCTTAGTCTGCAACGTATCAAAAAAACCCAGTAAACATAATCTTTTCTTTGTAACGAATGTATCACAAAGCAGAACGTTCAAGGAGCTCGTCAAGTTTTGGAGTGATAAGTACGTGATTGTTAGCTACGTTAAGGAGGGAAAGAGATCGAACCTTGCGATTTCAGCTCGTCTCTTGGCTTCTTCGGCCATGACACTGATGTCCCCGAAAACACCCTTTTCGAAGGATTTTGGTTCTGCAGATTGAAGACCGTGAAGTGTCCTCTGCTCTGTTGCCCATGCAGCTTCTCTAGCTTCCTTGCCAAAATCCTTTTGAGCAGTTAATGCCGTCTGATCAGGAAAAACAAAAAGTTCTTATTAGTCAAATGATCAAAACCAACCAACCAACTCGAAGATTCCCAGCTGTTACGACTTACTATTGGCTTTTGTTTCACTTACCCTTTGGTTGTATACCAAATTCCAGGCTTTATTGCTCAGTGCATATCGGACAGCGAACTTAATAGGATCGAGCAGCATGTAGGTTACAACGTTGTATGCCCATATAACGCCGCACCATTTCCATCCAATCTCGTGTATTCCTGCAAATGACCATGTCGCTGTCGCTGATATGACAGTTGCAATCTGTAATGTATCATCGAGCACTCGTTAGTTACTGTATGCTTATTTATATGTATAGTTGTAAGTTCTTTTTCTTTTTTGTCCAGTTAACCATTTACCAGCTGTGCTATGACGAAAGCAAAAACAAGAAGAAAACCAGGCCTCTCCATGAACGACCAGCTCCTTGAACGAGTCACAAATATTAGAGCCTGGCTAATGGTGCTAACTTGAAGGTACACAGCTGATGCTAGCTTCCCATTCAGGGTGTCTTTGACACGTTTGTCAGTGAGATCATAGAGTTTCTTTCTCAAACTTTCTACATGAAAATGATCCTGTGACACCAAAAAGTTTAGAAACCAAATTCATATAAAACAGATTCGAACCTGGTAATAGCATGCATAGATGGATTTACCGTAAAGAAATCAGTTTTATAAATTGCCCAGAAGAACACTACAGTTGCTATGGCGAGGTATCCACCGATTACAATCCCAATTGCAAAGATTTCACTGAGTTTCCAACTGTCTGGTATAGGTGATGGCCTAACTCTGTCTTTGGATATGGTCATGATCGTACCTGTACACATATTTCAGAAGTAATTAAGGACTTGCCATTCAAAAGAAAACTGATGTACTTAACTCACCGTCGTTGAGAATGGCGATGATGAGAACCATGAATGGAGGGAAATCAAACTTCCAGCATACAGTGAGCAACATAAATCCCATCTGCCATACAAATGCAAATTGCAGAACTAAGGAAGTAAAAGAGAGAGTTTTATTAATGAAGGAACACGAAATGGAAGACTTACCACAATACGTATTGTGATGGAAACTGCATATATCTGAAAGAGTATAAAAAGAGAATTAGAACAAGGATAATTAGAAGTTTTTGTCTTGTTGAACTTTTAAGCTTTTTGTTTTTTGATTTTTGATTTTTGTTTATCAGAACATCTTACTGTGTAATTCTTCATTCTTTGGAAGATTGCGCGGCTGGTTAAGACAGCACTTATGATCACACTCAGGCCAGGTTCTGTTAAGACTATATCAGAAGCACTACGAGCAGCATCTGTTGAATCTGCTACAGCAATTCCAATGTCAGCGATCTTCAATGCTGGTGCATCATTAACTCCATCACCCGTCATTCCAACTATGTGCTTTCTTGCTTGCAATTGCTTAACAATCTCATATTTGTGCTCTACAATGAAGAGAAAGGTTCAAGATTAGGAGAGTTCGCTACTAAAATTAGTTCAGTAATCGATATAAATTACCTGGAAAAACCCCAGCAAATCCATCAGCCTTTTCAATGAGATCGTCAACTGGCAGAATTCCAATTTCTGAGTCCTTGTTTTCTCCGAGCAAAGAGGATGACGGGTACATATTTGTTCCCATTCCGAGCCTCCTTCCTGTCTCCTTCCCAATTGCTAGTTGGTCACCGGTAATCATTTTAACACTCACACCAAGATCTAGAGCTCTTCTAATGGTTTCTGCACTGTCGTGGCGTGGTGGATCAAAGAGAGGGAGAAGACCGACAAACTCCCAGGCTCCACCAGAACTGTCTTTGGTACCTTCAGGTACTTCCTGGAAACAATGAATCTAATTTGATCAAATATCCTATTGAAAAATGAAATTCAAGAACACCGGGTAAAGTATATTGAGAGGCCATACTTGTCGAGCAACTCCGAGGGATCGAAGCCCACGATCGGCAAATTTATCAATGATACTGTGCACCCTTTTTGCAATATCTGATCTATTCCATGCTAGATTGAGAATCTGCCACATTACAAGGAAAAAGAAGGACATAAGTTTATAGTTTGGTATGCACTGTACCCTGATAGAAGCTGAAGGCAGAAACTATTACTTGTTCTGGTGCTCCTTTGCTCACTCTGTGCATCTTTCCACTCTTGTCAAGGTATGTCAGTGCTGTTCTCTTATCCGTGGGATTGAATGGAAGGAAGTGGACTTCAGTTATCCCTGCTCGTGCCTTGCAACATTATTACAGAATGAACTCAGTTCAATTGAAACATGGTAAGCAGAATACATCAAACATGGGAGGTGAGGTTTAAAAACAGTGCGGGCACAATTCCGGAAAATAAGGTCACAGTTGCAACAAATCGCAGACAGTAAGGGGTCCGGACTGCAAGAGCAATATTGCAGACTGAATTTTAAAATCATGCATCCAGGTATAGCTACCACAAGTCGAAGTACTTAGAATTATGCCTCAATTAGCTCATCCATAAAAGAATGAGTATGATTAAACTACCTCCTTGGGATCAGCCAGCGTTGAAACAATAGCAGCATCAATAGCATCTTGGTTCTCCAACCGGGAAGCTCTTGCAGCCATCAATACAACCATGTCCTTATCCACACCATTAGCAAAAACCTGTGAAGAAATAGGTCAAGTGAAATGCAATCACAGATAGGATTTAGTTTAGCCTTGTTCACTAACCTACTCTACTGGAAACTTAGGGAAACGATCCAAGTCAGTACCTCTATCAAAGATTTGTCCACCGTCAGTTTGTTTAGAGTCAAAGTGCCTGTTTTGTCACTGCAGAGTACATCCATTCCAGCCATTTCCTCAATAGCAGTCATCCTTTTTGTTATCGCGCCCTGCACCGAAAATTAAGTTGTTTGTCTCTTATCCTGAGACTCAATTAACTTCTTTTCCTGACAGCGATTAGGATATTGGTTCATTGTCCCTGATTCAATATAGTTCAAAATACCTGTTGAGACAAGCGATGTGCACCTATGGCCATTGTAACTGAAAGAACTGTTGGCATGGCAATGGGGATACCACCAATGAGTATGACTAGAAGGTTATCTATGCCAACACGATATTCTCTTTTCTGTATCCCGTATATAACGACAATCTCGATTACCATTCCAACTGCGATCGAACAGATGCAGAAGTTTCCAATTGCTGTTAAGACCTGAAAATTTTGAGTTTAAAGTTTATCTTGCTAGAGCAATATCTGCTAGTGTTATAAGTGAAAATATCCTTCTACTCAAATTCCAGACTTGTCAATGTCCAAGTAGAAGGTTTGACAGTAGCCATATTATGATCTGAAAGAGTTCTGGGATTGACCTGTTGAAAGTGTCCAACATGTGTTGTTGATTCTACTAGATGAGCAGCCTTTCCGAAGAACGTATGTACTCCAGTTGCGATGACAACTGCTTCAATTTCACCTTGCTTACAAGTCGAACCGGAATAAACTCCATCACCAGCATTTTTTGTCACTGGAAGTGACTCTCCTGTCAGAGCAGACTGCAAAAGAAGAAATGTATTGGAAAACAATTGAAAGGGATCCATCTATTTAAGTTAATTTCAATGAATTTTAGTTGATTTCTGTTGCACTATCCTTAGTACATGCCTGATCAATTTTTAAGGGATCTCCTTCAAGCAACCTGGCATCTGCTGGAATAATGTCTCCCAATTTGATGCTAATAATGTCTCCAGGAACCAACATAGCAGCATCCTCCTCTCTCCATCTCCCATCACGTAAAACCTGTTGATGAGAATTAGATATGCATATATAGCCACTGAGTACTGAAAACTGGAAGATGTGAAGACCAAATAGATGGAGAAAAAGGAAAGGTTTTCTGATAAACTTTAGCTTTCGGTGCCAGGCGAGCCATGAGAGCTGCTGCTGCATTTCCAGCATTATTTTCCTCTATGAAACTGATGGTTGAGTTGATTATAAGCAGTGCCATGATACCAACAAAATCATGGAAATCTACCCCTTTGCCCTGTATAATGAGATTGCAGAAATATCAATAAATCAACCTTCGGCTACCATTGTTGCAATGGGATTTTTCTTGGATGAGATTGGCTCAGAAAACTTACCCCTCCATGAGCAAGGACTATGGCCATAATTGCTGCTGCTTCCATGACCCATGACAATGGATTCCACATAAATCCTAAAAACTTGAGTATTTTGCTTTCCTACATGGCAGATAATAAAATTAAGTTCAGTTACAAAAGGGATGCAAAGGCTAACGATAAATAGGTTGCTCTCAAAATTATCAAAGGAAAGCATTAAGAAAAGGGCTGAAACAAGACTTCAGAGACCTTTTTCTCTTCAAGTTTGTTGTAGCCAAACACATTCAGACGCTTTTGAACCTCGTTATCGTTGAGTCCCTCGTTTGTACATTGCAAGTGCTCAAAAACTTCTTCAATAGGAATGTTCTCCTGCAAGAATTTAACTTACAGAAATATCAGCAATTATATTTCTGTGCGGGGAAAAGCAGGAAGTGCACTTTTAATCTGCATTTAATTGGAAATCATGCAATAAAAGAATGCATTTATGAATGCTAAAACAACAGAACATGCAGATAGTCCTGATTACATACCAAATCAACAGCTTCCTTGCTGATGGCTTCAAGCGAAATCATACTTTCTGTTGAAGTACTCCTGCTTCAGCTTTCAACCCCAATTCAATATCAGTAATCTGATACAATTATTTAAGACACCATTAATAAAAATTTGACCGAGAGGCAACGAGACTGCTTGTGCTTGGAATCTGGTGTAAAGTAAGAAATGGAAATGTTTCAGGTACCTCTACGGCTTAGGTGATACAATTCTTTCTGCTGAAGAATTCCAATGGCATTAGTAGGATGAAATGATTTTGCAATGAGCTGAATTGGATGGATAACACTTGCTGGACAGAAGAGCAAGAACAGCATCTGAATGCTATATATAAACTGAAACAATAGGAAGGTACATGATTCACATTGACGTAAGAGACAAGGAAAAGGGATTGCCTCTAGGAACAACAACTAAACGGAGAGATAAGCACATAAACGAATAAAATACACAATAAAAAGACTTGACTTCAAAAACTCCGCCATTGATTTACTCGTTTATGAAAATGGTCACTGACAAATTGTGCAGTTTCCAAAGCTACGCCTGTAAACTAAGTTTGGACAGTAAAGAACTACTTGGATTATACTTTTGTTTCGACATGAATGTTCATTAGTTCGGTGTTATATTTTCTTTTTTTTGTTAGCCCATGAAGTACTACGGGAGGTCCTAATTATGAGAAGGCAACTTTAAGTTATCTACACTCAGACTAATCTTCGCTCGCACTGGGACAGTCCGTAAGGAATAAAGTATTAGTCAAACAGATTTTTTTATTTTTATCGAACTTGAGACCTCTTATTAAAGAATGAAAGTGTTGAATCACTTACACTAACCATGTTTGGTTCGGTGTTATATTTTAATCGCCCGACGATGGTTCAAATGCAGCAAGTAGGAGGAGTTTGAAGTCCCAAGACCACCTGTAACTCTTTGTTTCTTAGCTACTTTGCCAAAATCTAGGACATTTTTCCGGAGAAAATTCCAACAACCATAATCCTGTTAGAACCAACCAAGTCCTCTGTGCGAAAAAAATGACACAACTGTGGTAATTTATTAAGATACTGTCAGGTAGGAAGTTATAGGTCAACCTGAGCCGCCATATCGGCAGTTCATTTTCAGACCTGACGCCGCATATGAATCCATTTTTTCTTTTTCATAAAAAAAATCATGGTTTGATTTCGAGAAATACAGCCGGAGGATGAAACAACAAATGGTATAGAACAATTATACAACACGTTATCAAAACTAGCTGTTGCTTTCTGTGCCATGAACTAGTCTACGTTACAATTTCCGACATGTCCAACTGGTAAGGAAAGAACAATGAATTCTAAGGTAGTCAAACAGATTGACGTGAAAATGGACATTAAAAGGAATGGTTTTGTCTAAATTAATCAGCCGTACTCAGTTGGATTCTTCACATTAGAAGTTAAAAGGAATGGTTTTGTCTAAATTAATCAGCCGTACTCAGTTGGATTCTTCACATTAGAAGTTAAAAGGAATCGTTTTGTCTAAATTAATCAGCCGTACTAAGTTGGATTCTTCACATTAGAAGTTTATATTCTTCAAAATTGTATTTGATCGGGCAGCCGAGCCCAATCCAACTCAAAACCTAACAAGCTATTATAAAACGATGTTATTTTTTTAAAATAAAAATAAAAATAAAAAGTTAGGTTAGGCTTACACTAACCTGTTGTTATCCTTAAGAAAATTAAGTAGTTTAGTAGCGTTACGAACGATTAATCACAATAATCAAAGAAAAAGTACAGAAATAACAAACACACATAGATTTATATGGTTTATCAATGTTTGGCTACGTCTACAGGTGACTAGGGTTTTTATTTCACTGTGAATGTTTTTTAATGTTGGTATCCTACCAGGAGAATAGAACATATTTATAAGCCAAAGAGAATACAAAAGATATAACTACCCTCTCAATGCAAAGTTGGATCTGTAATTATGGGCCTGGTGTAATGTCCAAATATATTATCAGGCTCTATATCTCAACAAGTAGGATTTAAAATTATTTGATTAGATCTAATTAATTAATCTTTAGAACTAAATTAAAATTATGTACAATTTTTTAATAAAATAATATCTAATTTAATATATTTTTAATATATTATTTAAATTATAAAATCTTAAAATAAAATAATATTGTTTTACACAATAATATATTTATGTAGACATTTGCATAAATTCATATGGACACCGGGGCTAGGATTCTGGTGGCCTATTGAATATGTTTTAGAGGAAGGTTGAGGAGAAATAATATCACATTGCAATAGAACACATTCCAAGTTAGACCCATTTTTCATGGATGTGCAATCCAATTAGGCCTAATTGGGCTCAAGAGTTATATTTGGGTGACATTCAATCACAGTCTTTCTTATAATATAATAACAATTATTATTATTATTCAAAACAATAATTTTAAAATAATTTTATAATATTATTTAAAAAAATTCGAAAACAACTAATAGCCACCATCCGCCAGATTTGAGTTTTGATTCAGGAAAATTCTAGACGGAATTTTTCTATAAGGTCAGGCTGTCGGCAGCATGAAAACTGAACAAGCACTTTCTTCTGCCTACTTACATGATACCCTGTTAAGCAATTAAAAGAGACAATAAGTACTTCTTGTGGACACTTCCCATGTTGCGGGGTCTAGTAAGATGTATTTAGAGAGATTTTAGCAGCCGTTAGAATATATAAACATATATTTGCAAATTTAATTATTTCTATAATTTTATTGAGAGACGCAATGACATTAAAAGGTTAATATTAGAAAACCGTTACATATATATCTATATTATTTTTTCAAATTTAATTATTTCTATAATTTTATCAAGAGACTTAAATGACATTAAAAGATTAATATTAGAAAACTATTATATTTAGATCATCAACTAATATCGGCTTAGTTTAGGAAAGCGGTGAAGGTTAATAACCTGCTAAAATCAACCTACTGAAATAAAATGATAAGTACTTATTCTTAGTAAGTACTTATGTATTTGGGATTGCTGTTTTGGTAACTCCTGAAACGTAAAAATAAGTGTTCGACAAGTGAGGCTGCGGTTGCGGTTGCTGAAAAGAGATAAAATGACTGAAAAGTTCATTAATTTAATAAATTATTAATTGTTATATAAATGATTAAAAAATATATTATTAATCATATAAATTTAAAATTATAAATAAGAAAATATTAAATTAAAATAAGAAAAATATAAATAAAATAAATTTAGTGGATAAAACATTTAATAAAAAATATAGTCTTAGTCATATAAATTCAAATTATAAATAAGAAAATATTAGTTGAGGGTATAATAAATAATAATAATTATCATAAGGTTATTAATAGAAAGTAGAATTTCTACCGCATAAGTACTTTCTTACCGCAACTCTTTTTCTACTTATCGATTTTTACAATGATACCGTACTTTCTTATAACCTCTAGTTGTTCACCCGTAGAACCAAACATATAACTACGTTTAAAAATTGCAGTAAATAATTATTTATCCCCTTAGACTGCAGGTACACTCGCAGCCTTCATTTCGATTCCTACTTTTTTGCCAAAAACGGACATTTCGGCTACCTCAGATGGTAAAGAAGGCGATACACAACACATCACTTCTCTCTTTCCTACTTTTTTGCCAAAAACGGACATTTCGGCTACCTCAGATGGTAAAGAAGGCAATACACAACACAACGCTTCTCTCGAAAGAGAAAAATGCCTTAATGTTGTCTTACTTTTGACTTCCAGAAAATAGAATTATCCATTTTGTTGGAGTGTACTTCCCAAAGCCCAAAGGGAAAGGCGTATATGCAGTTTTCCCTGATCAAGAAACGTTTTTGAGTTATCATTTTCTTTATCTACTCGGAAAATGTTTGAACTGTGGACTTTCCTGCAAATAGTTAGTAATTCAGTCTTCAAAATCTAAACTAAAGTTACTGTCAAAACCGCTAATTAATCATATTTCAAGTTAAGTTCAAGTTCAAGAAGGTTAGATATGAAAATGACATTATATTTTATTAAATTTTAACAACAAAATATTATTTTATTTAGTAATCAAAGAACTAATTAATTAAAACGACTTCAGTTTATTAAATTTTAATATACAAGATTGTTTCCGATCATTGTCATGCCTATTAAAATATATCAATTTTGTTAAACTAAATCATTACAGTTATCTCAGTATCAATGCATGATATTAAGACATTAAAGTATGTATTTTCATATATTACAATACGTAAGACATTAACAATAAATATAATTTCTTTTAATCATATTTTAAATTTTTTAATTTTTTTAAATTTTAATATGTTTTATGACAGTCTAATGTTGGTTGAATCTTTTAAATATTAAACCTTTTATGGTGCCAATTTAACTTTTGGATTAAAAATTCTTTTTCTGTTGCTTTTTTTGAAAAATTATATCCTTTTCTAACAAACCGGCGGAATTTTATCTTTTAAGTTTATAAAAATGCATCAACTTTGTTCAACCTATTGGCGAAGGAAAAGATGTAGATACTCAGTACTGAACTCGGCCCACTTAAAAAGCAAAGTCTATAAGACATTTAACGTTATTTTGTAATTTTCCTTTGGTCTCGTTAAGAAGGCTGCTATTCTATTTTATATCTGCCTTGAACTTAAAGAGCCTGCTTAAGTTGACTATAGATATAAGATTTAGTTATCCAATGGACAAATTACAGCAGTTTAAATTAATATATGTTCGAGTATATCTAATTTTAAAATTGCATTTTTATAAAATACAAAAAGAAAGTTGCGTATAATTGATAACCTTCTTCTAATCTTTGTAAAGTGATAAAAACATCGCTTCATCCTAATATAAACTTTAAATTGAAAGAGATTTTGCTATTTTGGCCACCCCTTACAACTAGATGATTTGATTTGTCACTAACCATATTTAGTTTTAGTTTATTAATACTGATATGAACACAATCAATCCCTTCATCGATAATCACACTATCGAACATTCTATTAAAAGAAATGTTAACTTATAATCACGTGTTAGCTAACGAACCCAATCATGGATTGAACTTAATTGTTGAGTTTCAGAATCTTATCTGTTGCGTGAAAAAAGAATAGCAATTTGCTTGGATAAAGCAGACGATGAATTATTATACTTGATCAGAATGCTATTCCATTCGACCAATTCCTCATAGTCCAAAACAGGTAAAAATATAAAATGAATAACGAATAAAATATTTCACAGAAATAAAAGTAGGAAGTGTCCTGAAGGTTCCCAATCACGCACGTTTGGTATTTTGATGTATAAAATAAGTCCACTTACGTGGTGAGGTTGCAAAAGCTTGTCAAAGTTTCTAAGACGAAGAACTCAACTTACCACTTTGTCGTTTAACGAAACGTCTTAGGAGTTAGGACGACTCAAACATTGCGGTGCACCGCACGTGTTTGGGGTCCTAAAACGTTTCGTTAAACGACAAAGTGGTGAGTCATTGCGGTGCAGCGCACGTGTTTGGGGTCTGGCACAAACTTGTATGTTTTTTGACAATGGAAAGTCTTGATGTGAGAAATTTCTATGGTCAGAGCCAAATTTGACCGAGAACTCTGTCAGCTTCAGTTGTACTTTCTTTTTTTTTTACGTGTCCATATTCTCTTGAAGACTCTGCCAATTTTTTCAAACGTCAAAATTGAAAAGTAACATTGCCCGATTAAGAAATAATTAATTTTCAAGTCTGCAATTTTTAAGATTTTTTAATTCAGTATTCAAAATTTTATAATTTATAATTAAAGTATCACTTTCTTAAATTATAACACAACCAAGGGCTAATTATTAATTTCAGAGGGGCTGAATCACAAGCTGAAGCTCTAGCTACGTACCCTAACTGGATTAGTTAGACTAAACCTCCGATCTCTTACTTTGGGATCCCTGTTTAACACTAAGAGGCCCTCACTTTCAAACTTCAAGGAAGATTTACAAAATAGAATAGCAAGCTACTTTCATTACTGCCAACCAATCTTTGCAATTACTAGACATCTCATCTATGGTTCCCATAGGAGATGACAAAGGCCATAAATAGAATGATGAAAATATTTTGCGTAAAATAGTCATTTTTTCGTGACATTTATAAAATGTTAATTAAGAAAATTGATGAATAAATGATGTTTATTAATTATTAGAACTCTAGGGTTTGCCCAAAAAAAAATCATTTATTCTATGATCAATGAGCATGATTGAAGAAATTAAATATCTTAGGTCAAATATATTCTGTTTATCTAAGGATGGCATATGTGTTTGGTTAAGAATTTTAATTTCTTAATAATGATGAAATGTGACATTTATTTATGATTGTGTGTTGTAGTATGTACCCAGAGGCCTTCGATAATATACTCCAGTGTTTGATCTGAATCTATAATAGAATGAATTATGAGTATCTATGATTTATTTGGAGCAATTTCGCTTCATTCGCAAGCTTCTACTATTACCGTATTTAATGGTTTGAACTTATTTGAATGGAATGAACAAGTGAATTTTCACTTAAGTGTGTTGAATCTTGACTTGACACTTTTGGAAGAACAACTCATTGCTATTACTGATTTAAGCAATGAGGAAGAGAAGTCCAAATATAAAGCTTGGATACAGTCTAACAGATGGAACCTTATGTTTATGCGAATGACTATAGCGCATGACATCAAGACTACTACATCAAGACTACTATTCAACAAACAGAAAATGCAAAGGAATACCTAAAGTTTGTGGAAGAACGCTTTCTTTCTATAGACAAGTCACTTGTTGGTGCACTAATGGCATAACTTACGACCATAAAGTTTGATGGGTTGCGGAGTATTGAAGAACATACCATTGAGATGACTAATATTACAACAAGATTGAAGACATTAGATATGACTGTGGATGACTCTTTTCTGGTTCATTTTATTTTGAACTCTCTGCTCCTGAATATGATGCTCTTCAAATTAACTATAACACTATTAATGACAAGTAAGATGCTAATGAATTGACTGCCAAGCTTATTCAAGAGAAAAATAGGCTAAAGAACATGGGAAGTTATTCATATTCAATCAACCTAATACTTTAAGGAGCTAATAAAGCACTAAAGGTAAAAGTCAAAAGTTTTAAGAAAAATGAGTTAATAAAGCACCAAAGGTAAAAAAAAATAGAGACTATTTTATAATTTAAAAATTACTCAAAGCGGTATTCGATAATGATTGTTATTGATACAGTATCGTATCAAAACTAGATTTAGTACCAATATCGACATGGTATTTATAATATTGATTGAAAGTTGCATATTATTCTCAAAAATGATAGAGAAGACACCTTAAATTTATAAATATTAATTTAATTAATAATTTAATAAATTATTTATTAAAATAGAATATATTGTATTTAATGATTTATTTAATATAAAAATAATAATAACAAATTTTACTAATATATAAAAATTATTTTTTCACATGCACCTATCAAAACCATCAAAACAAGTCCAACTCACATGAAACTTAAAAGCAATTGGCAATGGTGAAAAATTGAACCGAACCGATCGGTTTGACCCGGTGAATTAAGTACGAATCAAACTGGTTTCTTGTTCAATTTTGACATGTGATCATTGTCAATAATAATAGGCTGATTTTCGAAATTGGTGCTTAATTTTCTAGTTAACCTAGCTAATTTGAAAATTCGGAATTTGCCATTAAGTCAATAGAGTCGGCAGTATTTTAGGTATTTGAGGATTATATTTTAAGAAATTATGATTAATACATTTTTATAATATACTATTATTGAAAATTCATTTTGATTAATGCTAAGACTTATTATTTATAACTTTTCGAAAAAGTTCTGCAAAATATGTGTACCGTCAGTTGTTAATATATTGTTTATTTTTTGTGATCATAGTGCAATAATTAATTATACTAAACAATTCTATACAATACTGCAGATATGTTTATTTCTAAGAACATCCATCATCTTGTGATATCTGTAATTCTGTATTTACGTTGCAAAGCAATGAATTTAAAGAGAAAACAAGAATAAATTTACTTAAAAACGTTTATAAGGTTCATCCGGTATTAGACTATTATAAAATTGACTAAAAATTGAATAAAATCAATGAATTTGAAATATGATTGAAAGAGATTGTTCTTACTCATCGAAGAATATGAAATTTAATTAAAAAAGATTGTTAAATGAAAATTAATTAATTAATTTTAATTTATCATAAATTTTAAAATTGACCGATCACTTTTTAACAATAAGAGTTATTAAATTAAATCAAACTAAAAAGTTGAACGGAGCAAAATTTTTATAGATGAATTGTTTTAACCGGTCGAGTTTTTTAATCAATGATTTTAAGAGAATACAAATAATATAAGAAATGCCATTTGGTATATTTTAAATATTATATCATTTTCTTCTGAAAATTAAAGTACGAGAAATATTAACCTTGCCTTAGATATTTGCAGCTCGGCTATTTTAATTCTACGAATGATTAGGTGATGGTAAGAGGAGTTTCTTCGGGATCAATTCACCTATTTCTGTTTCTATGTGTCACCATATGTCTATCCAAATCCGTCCATCCATATGAATAATTATGTGGTGATAAGAGGAGTTTTCTCATGATCAGTTAACTTGTTCTTGTTTCGTTGTGCCACCTTGTGCCTATCAAAATCCATTTGTCTTTCATATAAAAAATGACTTGAGGGATATGAGAAGAATAAACATAACTTTAGGATTTATACTTTAGACGGATCCAATTTAATCTTACAAAAAAGCCAATTTCAATTCAAGAAAAAAGAGAAGGAAAAAGTGAAATAGGTCACTACGTGACTCACCTTCCTTGAAGCCACTTGATGAAAGTGACCCAAAATGTCAATCAGGAAATGGCAGGGGCCACATCTTCACATATTTGTTTGCTTTTCCAATTTATGTTAATGGACCATTGACTTTTTACAAGACTTATCCACGTAGAAAACGTCCATGTATGTGTCTAGGAACATTGCATCGAGACTTTAACAAAAAGAAGAGCTTCACTATCAATCATTCTTTGTAAGGTTAATTTTAAAATTTTCTTAAAATACCATACTTAATCATATATTTTATACAAGTTCTTAACATATTTTCCTCCTATTTCAACTAATAGAAGCAAGGTTGAATTTTAAAATTTTAATATTACCATAATTATTATATGTTTTAGCTCAAAGAAAATATAAAAATCACAAATTAATTATGTACTAGCTAAAGATAAAACTGCATATTATTAAATCTTATGTCTCAATAAATTTTTTTTTAGTTGCCCATGAGGTATTTTAGGCGAATTCTAACTATAGAAAAACACCTTTAAATTATCTATACTTAAACTAATCCTCGCTCGAATCAGGTAGATCTCTTACAAGAGGTAAAACTCTAATCTTAAATTTTAAACGGCTGTATACATAAGAAAAATTTAAACTTGTAACTTTACTTAAGTCAAAAGAGCCCTTTATTAACTCACCTACACCCTAGGGTTACGTCTCAATAAAATTTTAATTGAGCGTTGAAGGCGATGATATGATTAAATCAACGACTATATATCTCCCTGTCGTGTTCTTCAGCCTCTAATTCGCAATTGAGACTAGTCGATAAAAGAAAAAGACAAGTTGATGTTGTAAAGACCCATGACGTCACCCTCTTTCCTTTTTTGGTTCATTTAAACACGTGACTTATTGAACCAAGCCTTCTTGTTATGAAACTTCCAAGGAAGCCCCCATAGCTCCCTCTTGGGAGAAGATCAAAATGCTCCACTCATCAATAATAAGGAGACTTAATGCTTAACCCTCCACTTGCTGTTGTTGTAACAAACTTCTCTATATATAACCCCTTCCTCAAATTAATTTGACACATTCTCTTCCTTCCCTCTTCTGTCCTATAAGATTCTCTATCTAGAACACACAAAGATCACAATTTTCTTTGGTAATTCGAACAAAGATCCCAACTTTCCGTTCTGGGTAGTCGAGAAATGTTCTCGCAGAGTATCGTTGAGTCCGATTTGTTGCTTCTTGAAGCAGCTCGGTGTCACTTACTCAATGAGCAAGCCACCTCTCTCCCCAAAACTACTGCTACTGCTGTTAATGGCGCCGGTTTAACTCCTGTTTATAGTAGAAGCTCGAGCTTTGGGAGTTTGTACCCATATTTAACAGAGAGCTGGGGAGAGTTGCCACTCAAAGCCGACGACTACGAGGATATGCTGCTCTACGGTGTTCTCCGCGACGCAGTGACTGTCGGGTGGGTTCCATCTCTTAAAACTGAGCCTCAGGTGGATTTCAATGATTTCCAGGCGGTGAAACTGGAGCTGCCAGAGATTTCTACAGTGTTGCCGGTGCCTCCAGCTGCGGTCCAGCAGGATGAGAGGGTTGCCTCGGCTGCGCCTCCCGTGGCGCCGCCGAAGGGGAAGCACTATAGAGGTGTGAGGCAGCGGCCGTGGGGGAAGTTTGCGGCGGAGATTCGGGACCCGGCGAAGAATGGGGCAAGGGTCTGGTTGGGGACGTTTGAGACAGCAGAGGACGCGGCGTTTGCTTATGATCGCGCCGCCTATAGAATGCGGGGGTCCAGGGCGTTGTTGAATTTCCCGTTGAGAGTTAATTCCGGTGAGCCCGATCCCGTGAGGATTACTTCCAAGAGGTCCTCTCCTGAGCCCTCATCTTCGTCGTCGGAAAGTGGGTCGCTGAAGAGAAGAAAGAAGGTTGTTGGTGGGTCGTCGTCTTCGGCTTCTACTACGGTGGTGGGTCAAGTTGGGTTACAGATGAGAAACCACCAAATGGCAGCTGAGACACTTGGAAACCAAATGAATGCTGAGACAATTGGCGAGCAGCTATTGGTTAGCTGATGATGACGTCATCATTTATCTCCAAATGCCAAAAGCAGAGAGAGAATTTTGTCGGCTGATAGATGAAAGAAAATGGCGAATGAAAGCAATTTGTGAATATAAGGATTGCATTGAATTTGATTGGTTGAACCTTTTCCTTCTTTCAAATTTCGCCCTTTTATCACTAAATTCTGTAATTCATACTCAAACTTCAAATTAATGAATCCTGAACTTCTAAATATTAAGAACGATCAAGCACCATGATCTTTCCTATTTAGTGTTTCTTCTGATCGGATCCATGTAAATTGTAATGTGAATTAATGAAATAAGTTAAATTACTAGTTATAATTTAATAAGTAATATCTATCATCAAGGATAGCAACAGGATGAACTAGGTCGAGCTAGAACCGTCGACAACCCGCCTTAACTTTGCCTCTAAGAGTATGACTTAAACCTCGTTTGAAATCTTGTAGAGTTTAAGTTATAAGATTCTAATTCAAAAAGACATATTTTTGACAGCTCTTTTTTTAAATTAAATATTAAAACGACATCATTTTATAACAAAATTCACGAGTTATTTGAATTGCTCTTTTTTAAAACTAAATATCAAAACAACGTCATTTTATAACAAGACTTGCGAGTTATTTGAATTGTACAATCAATTTTCAAACTCGAACCCAGTTTAAAACCTGAATTGACCGAACTTGACTCGTTAACTTTGAATTGAGTCATACTTTAGGCTGGCTACCATCTCATCTAACATCGAATGTCGGATACAATTACTAGATAGTTCTAATTGATAATCTCATAAGTTCAAACAAGAGTATAACTACATTAGGGGTAAGATTATACACCCATAACGAATTATAATATGTAAAAATAGGATAATTTGTTAACATATTTTGTAACATAATCACAATATACAATTACATTTTACAAAATAAAATGCTTTAACCTCTTAACTTAATGCTTTTAAATGCCAATATTCTTATAGCTATTACTTAGTCTAAGAAGTATTAAACATCAAGCCTCATCTACTACAATTGGTATATATAAACCATGATGAGCAAAGAAGACTGTATTTCTCTTGATATTAACTTTTTTTTTTATAATGATGAAATTCATATCGGTAATATTGAAATTTGGTATCATGTGCATGTAATAGTTCACAAATTACATACCTTAAATAATTAATTAAGGAATCGAACTCAATTCAATTGATATTTATTAATTTAATAAATTTGATAAAAATACAAAATGATATGTTTTTCTTTTATTGTATTTAGTCTTTTAGACCCTTTTTTATTAAATCTAATTATTATATTTATATTTTGGCTTATAATTTAATTGAAGGTGTTAAGTGCAAAATGAAATTATTGGACAATTCTAAACAATTTTGGCACTTTATTTAAACAGGCACAAGCATTGGGATGTGATTTATTAAAAATTAAAGAAGATTGCAAGAAAGTCTTGTAAAAAATCATATTTCTTGATTGATCATGATTTGATCTAACTTGGTATGCCAATCAGGGCGGCCCTAAGCAAGGGTAGCCTGGGCACCCGCTTAGAGTCCATCTTTAAAAACAATAAAATAATCCCTTTTTTAATTTTGTAAAAAATAAAATGAAATAAAATAAGACATGTTTTTGACCTTATAAAGAACAACAAAAGATCCATATTTTGCTTCTTTTATTTTTTATAAGAACTCAAAAATAAGTAAAAATAGAAACTTATTTTTTACTTGCCTAGGGCCCATAAAATACTAAGAACAACCCTGGCGCTAATCCGTGGTTAATATAAATTAAGTATAAAAGGAGACATAGTTTAAGCTATGATTGTATTAGAAAGACATAGTTTAAGCTATGACCGTATTAGAAACTATGTACTAATCTCAAAAGAAATAGTGAAATCCATAATTTAAGAGCACGAGGATACTAAAGACTAGGTGCAACGCCCATATAAAAGCAGGGAAATTCATGGTTTGACACAGGACCCTGAATTTAAAGAGTCAAAAACCTAATTTTTTAGAAAATTTTTCATATTAATTTTTCCTAGAGTTTGAGCAAATGGATGAATACCGTATCTTTCAGTCTTCACCTCTATCTCTTGTTATGGCCCAAGAGCAAGATGGTAACGACGTGAAGGGGACTGATGTGGATCATGACGCTGCATCAAGCATAGGAGTAGACTAGAATGTTAGTGGGCTAAGGCGTAGCGTGCGGATCCGAAGGGCCAGGTGGAAGTTAAGAGCGGAATGAAAGGACGTGAGACGAGGGGAGGTGTGGGGGCGATGAATTTGGAATTTCTCTCTAGTGCTTATTCTCTCTCTCTTCCCCTCTCTTTCTCTCTCTCCTGTAGTGGTTTCTTTTCTGCTTTTCTCAGTCCCGTACTGCGATTATGTTATTTGTGCTTGTAATTCTGAGAGGACAATCATTTCCATATAGCAGAATTGATTTGAATAGTAAATAATCGAAACTTTTGCTGTTAAATTCATAACAAAAGGTGTTTTCATTGAGGAAATGGCAGAGAACACACGACTGAAAAATCACCAGTGACCTTCGAAATCTGCAAGAACATGTCCCGAAGAGAGGCGTCTACGGTCAGGAGGGAGCGGATGGAAGTCTTGCTGGAGAAGTTAGGCACTACTTCAAACAACTGGATGAATCGACTTGAATCATCCATTGAACAATTAACTCGAGCTGTGGATGCGCTGGGTCGTAGGGGGGGGCATCAATCTGCTTCATCGGGGAACTCAGGACTACTACACATCGGTTCGGGAAGCACTGCTAGTGGCTCTGAGGATACACCTAAGATAACAGGTAAAAATCGATTTTCCCAGATTTGATGGAAGCATGGAACTGAACCACTTAACTAGTTGTTTACATCAGAACAGATTTTTCCTATTACGGGACCTTGGATGCACAATACGTAGTTTTGGCATCTGTACATATGGAAGGTATGGTGGTACCTTGGTTCCAAATGATGCAAAAATTTCAGTTGATTCCTAACTAGGCGGCACTAGCGCGAGCAGTTGAGGAGCAATACGGACCATCACGATATGAGAATCCTAGAGCTCAGCTATTCAAACTCTTGCAGGCAGATTCAGCTTCTAACTATTATCAACGGTTCACAATTCACTGTTCTAGCTAATAGAGTAGAAGGGGTGTCTGAAGATGCTCTTAAGGACTTTCATTAGTGGATTGAAGACTTATGTGCGACGAGAGGTGGTCTCTCGGAATCCTTCAACACTGCTGGAAGCGGCAACTCTAGCCCGTTTATATGATGAGAATTTCATAGTTCTTCCCCAAAGCGTACTGGGTCACGCTAAGGTGAGTTCGGCGCCTGCATCTGCTCTGAAATCTGTGGGAAACACTGATAGCTCTACAATGTCTTCTGCAGCAACTCCAACTACAGGCAAGGTGAACCTCCCACCATTATTACCTACACCTTCGCTGAAATCAGCATCCAACGTACGCAATCTGTTACCCTCTGAGCTCCAGTTACGAAGGGAAAAGGGACTCTGTTTTACCTGTGATGAGAGAGATTCTGCTTCTCACCGATGTCCGAATAAACAATATCTATGGTTACATGAAGAAGAGTCTGAGGATACAAGGCAAGAGACCCCCTCAGAGACTAAGCACAGTGAACCCGAGGGATAATCTTCGACTACCCATCATCTGTCTCTTCAAGCATTTCGAGGGTCAGGTGGGGCTGCGATGATACGATTTACAGGTTTTTAATGGAATGGAGGTCCAGATCTTACTAGATGGAGGAAGCTCCGATAGCTTCATTCAACCCCGACTTGTAAGGCATCTACAGATTCCAGTAGATACCACTGCCAACTTCAAGTTTATTATTGGAAATGGGCAATAGATGCAATGGGAGGAATTTATTGAAGGGCTCGGGACTCTTGGGTCTCACATTGCTGATTACAAGACATCGAGGTTCACGTTTCACAATGGTAACTCTTTTGTCACTTTACAGGGATATACAACTGCCAAAGCAAAACCAGCTCAGTTTCACGGCATTGCCAGGTTACACGAGACGGACGCCATTTCTGAAATGTTTCTCGTTAATGTGGATAGGACCGATGATCACGTAGAGCAAAAATTTATATTACCCAGTGAGGTACCCGAGGATTTACAGCAGGTTCTGCAACGCTTCCAGTTTGTCTTCGAGGCTCCTAAAGGACTACCCCTTGCTCGTAACCATGACCATGCTATATTATTGGAGCCAGGCAAGGGTCCTGTACCAGTACGACCCCATAGATACCCATTTAGTCAAAAAGCAGCGATTGAGCGCCTAGTAGATGAAATGCTCCAGGAGGGTATCATACAGAATGCTCCAGGAGGGGTATCATGCAGCCTAAAAGTCCTGTATATCTTCTGGATAACATAAATTAGATATATCTTCTCGATCAACAGGACTTTTAGAAAAATATGGATTATACAGCCTTGCCTTGCCTTACTTATGCCGAACAACCCCAAATATAAATGTGTCATAAACTAGATTTCCTTCATATTCATAATTTATAAGTTGTTTTAGAAATTGCTTTACTAGGAATCCTATTAATCAGATACGCAATGATTTTTAATGCATACATCCACAATGATAACGGTACAGTAATATATTTAATATACTCCTAATTATATCTATAAGAGTACGATTATGCCTTTAAGACACACTATTTTGTTGTGGTGTACCAGGAATTATATATTGCGCACATATGCCTCGACTTGTAAAAAACTTTGCAAATGGACCTGAACATTGTCCATCATCAAATTTTCCATAATATTCGTCACCTTTATCGGATCTCACTATCTTTACTTTTCTATCTAACTGTAGGCTTGTCAAAATGGACCCGGCCCGACCCATGGGCCGGTCAATGGTTTTTGGCTCGGTTTGACAGGGCCACGGGCCAAGTATGCATGGCCCACGGGCCGGCCCGTGGCCCGTGAAATAGTAGACGGGCCGAACCGCGGTGGCCCGTGGCCTGCCCACAAAAAAATAATTATTTATTAAAAATAAATAAATAATTTAAGTAAGTTAAAAATTTGTAATTAATGTAGTTCATAATTTTAACAATAACTTTTAACTTGTTAAC
>JAOQMS010000001.1:24853290-24865211 GCA_027563885.1 Erythroxylum longipes | reverse complement strand
AAAAGCATAAATACATATATGCATAATATACATATGTTGTAAATATGAAAAATAAAATAAAAAAGTTTATAATTTATAAATTTTAAAAAATAAAACAACAATTTTTTAAAATTATTTTTAAAAATTTTTATTTTAAAATTTCGGGCCAAAACGGCCCGTGGCCCAGCTGGGCTAGGTGGCCCGGGCCATGGGCCTCTCCGCTGGTTGCCACTTCAGTGGGCCATTTTGGCCCGCATGGGCTGGGCCACAGGCCGACCCTCTGCGGCCCGAGGGAAATTTTCAATGGGCTGGCCCGGCCCGGGCCATTGACATCCCTATCTAATTGTCTTTCTACCTCATTAATGAACACATCTAGGATATTCACAGACTGAGATTTTTCACGTAGCAGATAAATATATATCATATCGTGAGAAATCATCAATAAAAGTAATGAAATATTTTTCGCCGCCTCAAGAAGGAACGTCAAAAGGACCACAGATGTTAGTGTGTATTAATTCAAGTAATTCGTTGCTTCTTATAGCTGGATGCTTTGATATATGTTTGGTTTTCTTGCCTTTAATACAATCCACACTTATATCTTAGTCAACAAAATCTAATGAAGGTGAGGTTTCATTTGTTACTAACCTTTGTACCCTTTCTTTGGATATATGACATAATCTTTTATGCCACAAAAAAGCAAAACATTCATTTTGTGCAATACGTTTACTTCCTATAGTATAGTCAACATGAAACAGAGATTCAGCAAAATCAATATTAAGATTAAAATGATATAAACAATTAATTAAAGTACCAGAACTATAATAGTACTCGTGTTTATACAATAAAAAAACACCGATTCCAATTTTAAATTGAAATCCTACAACATCCAACTTTGCAACAAAAACTAAATTCCTAGTACAATTAGGAATATAAAGACACTTTTCTAAATCCAGATAACACCCAGTGTCCAAGATCAATCTGTATGTCCCAATGCCTTCTATCCATGCCTTCATTATGTTCCCCATATATAAGAACTTTTCAATTCTGTTTATGGTTTGGATTAAAAGGAATCCTTGTTTAACATGTGACACATGAGTAGTTGCACCAGAATCTAACCACTAGGTATTATTAGGCACGTAAATAAGACTTGATTCAAAACATACTGAGCTATAGTATGTACCTTTCTTTTCGAACCAAGCCTTTCTTTTAGGGCAATCCTTTTTGAAGTGACCAGGCTTTTTCAGAAGTGACACCTCTTATCTTTATAGATTCGACCCTCATTAACTTTACTGAGAGCTTTGTCCTTATCTTTGCCTTTTTTTCCTGGTTTGTGTTTGCTATTACTAGCTCCTAGATGAAATATGAAATGAACAGAGTACTCCTTCATTTTCTTCAATATCCCTTCCTCCTAAACCAACATGACTTTAATCTCTTGAAGATTCCATTTTTCTTTAATAGTGTTATAATTCACTTGGAACTAGCTAAACTATAGAAGAAGTGAGTTGATAATAAACTGTACCGGAAAGCACTCACTCGCATTCATACCTATAGATTTCAACTTTACACCTTGGTTTGAAATATGAGTTACATGATCATGAATGAGCTGTAACCATTCAAACTTCTTGGTCGTTTGCTTACTCATTAAAGTCCTTACTATGGACTTGTTAGCTATATCAGATTAAGAGTATTCCTTAAGTTTCAAAATGAACTCCTTTGCATTATCCGTCTTAGGCATTGATGACTTCATATTTTTTGCAATTATCATTTGCATCAAATTCAAACTTAACCTGTTAGACCATTCCCAAACCTCATAATGAGATTTGTCAGCTTCAAAACTAGTCTTAGTTATGACTGTAGGCCTTGCGTCTGAAACTATGGCCAAATCCAAGTTCATTACACCCTATTGGAATTTATTTGTAAATATGATTTTATCTCTTTTATAATAATAGATTAGAATGGTGAGTTTAGAAATAATAATAATAATAATAATTTAAAATCTCAAACTTTTAACTTTATTATGATATTCATGATTAGGAGTAAATATCTTAAAATTTTACTAGAAGTTGTACTAATTAATATTATTATATTTTATTTATAATGACAAGTTATAATTTCAAATTTTCATAAAAGACAAATACCGCGTACCAATCAAAATTTATGACTACTATTTTCACAGACGATGATAAAAATAAATGAGATATAAGATAAGAATAAATGAGATAAGAATGAATATTTTACAGGATGAGAATAAATGAGATATATGATTGAAAGGATTTAGATCATAGCTAGAACTGGAGTAATTGAACAATATTAATCATGAACTCTTGTTGCCATAATAATATAGTCATGGACATATATTATTTTTAATATATGATTGATATTTTTTTTAACATTTTAAATACTTTGTGTTATTCTTAGTTTTATATCTATAAGATATTTAAACAATGTCTTTCTTATCTATAAGGTAAGTCCATTAGATTTTTTTAAAACTTGATCCATAAACCTTTTCTTTTATTCTTTTTTATTCTGTTTATTATTCAATTATTTTAATTTTATTTACATACTTTTTTAGCATATTAATTTTACATATCTACTCTTTTAATCTGCATCATTTTTTTCATTGTTATATTTGTAAGTGGGTCTATCGAAAATAGCTTCTCTACTCTGTAGGAATAAGGTTACGTACTATCAGGCCTTCCTAAACTTTGCTTTATTGCGAGATTCTGGACTTGGTGTGATGATGATGATAAAACAATCTCTTTCTTATATTAATTTTGATTATTATTTGTATGTGAAATATATAAAAATTAATATTAATAAAAACAAAGAGATAGTTGTTACTCAAAATTATATTATTATGATTTTTTGAGAATGATATAAAATTAAAAATTATATAGTATAATATATTAAGGGACTATTTTAAAATTTTAAAAAATATAGAGACTATTTTAAATTTTAAAAAATTATCAAAAATAGCACCGATACCATCTGAAACCAGTATTGTACTCTATCAAAATTAAACCAATACGATATTTATAACCTTAAATTTGAGAGAAGTAGCTGCCTCTCAACCTCTCTCTTTCTTTTCCTTTTTTTTTTCTTTTGTCTTGTTCATACTCATGCTTAACTAATTTTTTACACTTGGTCAAAGAATACTAAAAACTATGAAAGGATTATACTGTGAGATCTGATATATGTTTATTATTTAATTTTTGTTTTGATCATAGATTGTTGTGCATACTAATTTATTGTTTATTACGGTTTATTACTATATTAAATGTCAAATATGAAATTGAAAAATTGCTTAAGCCCTCTATTGCTGGACTTGGGATTTAATTTACTGAATTAAATACAAACGTTGTTACTAATTTTCCTGTTACAACCATAATGGCTGCTCTCGTTTGTATAGTTCATTAATGGTTCATTGAAGCTGGATAAAGCACAGTTTACCAAAGAAAGAACTTGTTACTATCAATTTCTTGTGAATAACCATGTAAAACTATATGCAAAGAATGGATAAACCATCCTGTGGCAGTGGCACGAAAGACTACCCACCAGCTGCAATATTAAACCACCCCTGATAAGTAACAAAATATAAGACAGTTGCACAGGAATCTGCAGATTCAGAAATTTTACAGCAACAACGTCTGCGAGGAGTGTAGTGAGCATGATCTCATGCTAGATTGCAATTGTACATTAGACTAGCATGGTTTTTTGCCATATATGCGTAACAGGTATCTATATTTCGGATAGGGAAAAGGTGTAATGTTGATGATAGTCTCAGAATAGAGCTGCGTTTAGTCTACTCGTATTCATTCTTCGGTCATCAAAAGTATTTTGTATTTCTGTCTCCAACACATTACTCCAAGCATATCCTGCAATTTGGAGGTTAATGGCATAGAAGCATAGCAGAATTTAATGCATGATATGTAATCTATCGGGTCACAACGTATTATGGTGCACACAAAAGATTTATTGTTAATCTAAAGACTTCAAATCAATATAATTAGTAACTATTGCATTGAACTCAGATAAACTGAGTCAATAGACACTAGTTTTCAAACATGGCACTAGAATATCATGCACCAAACTACAAGATATTATTCTTGGATAGATGTTTCACATCCATCAAATTTCTGTTTTAAGTTAGCAAAATAACTGATATAATAGCTTCTAAAAGTTTCAGTCACAGCAAGTGAAGATAAAGTATTGGACAGACACAATTGGCAAACAGAATGAGAGATGCTACGCATGCCAGGCTTGGAATTTGATGACAAAATGTTCTGTTCATTTCAGCTATCTGGATTAGTTTCTAAAGCACTAAAAAAGTTGAAAGAATACCTCTTGCGTTTGGGAAAAAGCTCCTCACAGTCTATTGCTATATCAGATTCAATGTAACTGTAGACACTAGTCCAAATATTATCACGCTGCAAATTAGATTTCTGCCAAGAAAAGAAACAATAACACTTGCTGATAAATTCTCTTTATGTGTGCAAGTTGCAGGAATGCACAGCAATTCAATTGGTTAGACAACCACAAACAAAATAAGACCAGACTATCACTCTGCTTTTATGAGTTTTGATTCCATGATTGATCTTAGGATCATCAGGGCATCCACGATTCCACTAACAGAAAACTTGACAAAGATGTCTTGCATACTGATAGTAAACTTCTTAATAGATAGAGGGTTGAATATGGTGGGAACACAAGTTGTTATCATTTCATTAAAGGGGAATTGAACTAACCACTGCAGACACATGTTTTATCAAATTTTCTATCTTGTCTTTGAATTCCATCTGGCGATTCTTTTCCAATTGAGATTTCATATCAACCAGGTCAATCTTCTCTCGGACTAACGAAAGCAGATCATCAGAAGTTGCAAACCTGAGGTGCATCAAAATTTGCTTTAATATTGGAACAGCAATTTCCGAACAGAAATGTTAAAGATTAAATGAATCATAAAACAAAAACTGAAATGTGACAGCTATATATTAATAAAAGGATCATATCATAGTAAAATAAAAGTTAATTGTTTGGAACTTCAAAACTGAGAACAACCACTAGTGCTTAGAAATGTTGAGTTGAGACAGTTGAAACCTCCTTGTCCGGGTCACCAATTTATCCCAACACAAGATGATTGCCAATATTAGATCATATTAAAAGTCTGTTAACAAATTGATCAGCAAATAATGTCTTTGTAGGAGACTTTGGAGTTCACAACCTTCCCATCTAAAATTATTCCTGACCCCAAATGCAGGAATAAGCCCAAAACAATTCCCCTGGTGGTCTTTATTTTATCAATGACTTAAATGTGTTTCCTAGTTAACTGGATGAATGATTCATGATCATATGAAGGTGACTATGATTATGTGATAGCATACGTAAAAGCATATCATCTTAGGAAGCATGCATGTTCAAGTCTTGCAAGCTCAATAAAACTGACAGAGTCCCTCTTTGAATGCTGCTTTGTTGGAACCATTCAACTGAACTATAATATTTCACCCGAATATTAGAATCAAAAGTTGAAAGGAAGTAAATAAATATGTATATGAGTATTGATAAATGGACCAGACTAATTTTACTGTCAATTTCTGAATCAGTAAGTGTTAATTCAGCAATTTAATGCATAATATAGCCCGTAGCTGTTACGCTCTCTTTGCGCATATTAAGATATAAAACAGCTGAATCACCGGCATTTATTGAGAATAATAACAAACTACTTTTGACATAAACTCATTCACTGAGAAAAGACGAGACACGAAAAATCATAGCAACAATAACAGAATGAGCTCAAACATGACATTCCAATTTCCAAGATATACAGAAACCAGATAAATAAAAATGACCTTAAGCATTGTATATTTGACTAGAATATGCATACATGAATAAACAAAATGTCTAAAAGAAATGATACCAAGTTTCTGCACTTTCTATCATACTCGGAAGTTGCCCACGCATCACGTCCCTTCCTGCTGCAAATTCCACCTAAAAACAGAATCATCCCAAATACTTAACAATCAATAAATAGTATTTTAAGGATATCAAACCAATAAGTTTCTTTCTGTAAGTGAAGGATCCAACCTTAAAACATCGTTTGAACTGATTTAACTTGCCTTTCACTATTCCCTACATAAACACCATAGCAAGAAACTTGTGAAGAATTTAATTCAAACAAATGGATCCCATATTAAAAGAAGTATTAGAAAAATAAGGGTCGCTACCAGATATATGCACTCAATAAGAAAATCTTCAAGTTCTCGTACACTTGGTACCTCGAGTTCCTTCATCAGTCCATAATAGGAAAGCGTCTAGAAAAGTTCATCCAATAATTCAATCCCACTCATCACCACAAAGTACTTTGCAGTAGATATAACTTATATGAATCTACATAGAGGATTACCATATGAACCGGTACTTAAAACTGCAATTGCAGATTCCAACTTGGAAGAATATTTTTTTTTTCCATAGAATATGACAATGACAATCAATTTGAAAAGAGAGAAAGGGAAAAGTCATAATTCAAACGAAAACTGAGACGAGACTATTGTCAAATGATAAGGCCCTACTCTGTTCAATCCAGCAAATGTAATCAGACTCAGCTGTTTCAGCTTGAGGATTTGGTGATCGCTCAACTTCGGTAAGCCGGCAGAATATCCTGCCAAAAATAGTTTCACCAAAACACGAACAAACCCAATATAATATATCAGGCATGAAAGGAATCCATAGACGAGCACATAACCAAGTTATCAATCCTGTAAAGGCGATTTAAAGTAAAACGTATTCACACAAATTACCTATCATCATTATACACACAAATCTTCACATGCAATGTCATCTACAAACTCTAATATAACTGAAAGGAAATAGTTTTGTACTTCCGTAATCGTGCCATGTTCCGTACGCGAATAAGCGAAGCAGATTAACGTATACAGAATACTCCGTTTCTCCGAGCTGCATTCATCAATTTCCCAAATGAAACTACTAATAACCCACATACAAAATACAAGTAAAAAACAATATAAAACGCCAAAATTGTTGTTGAATGATCACTATTGTGGGTTCTTTAGACCTGGATAACATTTGGGAGAGCCAGAAAGTCAGAAAAAGAATAAAGAGAAGGGTGTGATGTGGCTTCAAGAATGAAGTTGGCAAGAGAAGAGTCATGGAGAGACTCCGCCCTCCTCGTTAGCTCTTGCACCAAATCAGCCTGTTGCTTCTCCAACTCCATTGGCGTGCCTGAACACTGTTTCTTGCTTGCTGTTTACTAACTACTCAGCCTATTGGTCAATATACACAAACACGCACATATATATGTGTAGTAGAAAACGATTTAGTATTTAATATATAATTGAAATTGCAAATTATTTCCTCACAAATTTTCAAGCTTATTGTGAGTTGGGAATATAAAATCATAAGTTAAAGTATAAAAATTCCTTTTTATAATTAAGAATAAATATGAATAACATTATTTTAATAAATAAAATTCCTTAGGACCTTATAATTGTACATATTATCTAACCTTTAAAAACAATCAATAATGCTAATAATTTTAATTTTATAATATCCATCACGTCAACTTTTATTACAAACTTTAAATATAAAGTTTCAAAATGATACCAAATAATGTTGCATAGTAAGCGACAAAATGGTTCGGGAATTTGAGAGTAAGCATAAATCTGAAAATTTCCGAATAGGTAAACATTTCAAACTATTACTTAGTGCCTATTTGGTTGGACTTTTGGAGAGTGAATAAGTACTTTTTTCTACTATAAAAACTTTTTTAAAAAAAAATGAGTGTTTGACTGTAAAATGAAAAAGTTCTTTTTTAATAAATATAACTTTTTTGGCAGCTAAAATACAGTTTTTTAAGAAGCTCAAATTTATAGCTTCTTAAAAGATTTTTCAGATCAATTAATAAACCTATTTTTTAGTCTCTTTTATCCTTATGTTTTACACATAATTCCCACGATACCCGCAAATACATCTTCACATTTATTTTGAGATTTATATAATATTATTTGACTTTTTTTTATATATTTTAATGTTTATTTTGATATTAATTTTACTTATGTTATAATCCATACAAAAGATTTGGTTAGATATATTTTTATTTATTTTCATATGGTTTAAAATTATATAATAATTAATATATTGTGAATATATTTTAAATAAAGTTTCTATGCATAAATAATTTTTATTTCAAAATAAAATATAGTTAAAATTAAAGGTGCTTTTTATTTTTATATTGCCAAATAGTCTATTGTATGAAACTCTTTCAAAAAAGCTCTTTTTAAAATGACAACCAAACAGTCAACTAACTTTTTAGAAAAGCTTTACTGATATAAGCTCATTCAAACAGACACTTAATCCATGAGTAAGCAAGAGAAAACCTAACAAACTAAAAGAGAAATTCTATTTAAGAGTGTCTAGTTAAATTTCTAACCGGATTGATGGTAAAAAAGACGAATGTTATAAAATTAAAATTATAAGAAATTATTTATAATTTCCCAAAGTCAAAGGATATATTAATAATTTGTCAAACTATCTAAGAAAATTTAACCCATTTTTAATTTGCTAAAATTCATAAGTTTTTTTTTTCCCTCGAAGTATAAATGAGAAAATTGATCAAACTCTAATAAACTAATTATTGTTTTTGGAAGTAGAACGTTATCACATTATTAGAAATTCATTCTTAACTCGAAAGCTTAGAATTGACAATAACCCGCAAGAAAAATCCAAGATGCTTTTATGGCTTTCCAAACTACCAGAGAGGTACCGTTGCTTTCTACACAAAACCATTCATGCCATTTATTAAGCTTAAATTGTTATTACACCTGAAATTTAGGTTGGCCGCAGCAATCTTTGCACTAACAAGGCATGTTCCCTAACAGAGATGCACAACTGAATCTGCTGCATAGAGATGGAAGATACTCTATCAAAGCTAATCCGCAGCTTTCTTTGAGATGGCCATTACATTAAAACTGAGAGAGTGGGGATTCTCCTGAATCATGCCGGCAATGACTTTAGCAGCATCCTGTTATGCAATAAGATATTTGAAGAGTCGAGATTAAGTACTAATTATCATCATCTCGGATAGTTGGGAAAAGTATCCAACATTTTACAAGGTTGTCAAATGAGACTTGAAATGACAACACAAGATTGGAATGAGATGATCAATAATGATTTATAGTTGGTTCTAACTTCCATGTATCCAACATTTCACAAGATTGGAATGACATGATCATAAGAAGATCAATAATAATTTATATTTAGATTTTACCTTGCATGAATCCAACATTTCACAAGAATGGAATGGCAAGAAGATCAATAATAATTTATATTTAGATTCTACCTTGCATGAATCCAACATTTCACAAGAATGGAATGGCAAGAAGATCAATAATAATTTACATTTAGATTCTACCTTGCATGTATCTAACAACACTTCACAAGATTGGAATGGCATGATCATAAGAACATCAATAATAATTTACATTTAGACTTTACCTTGCATGTATCCAACATTTCACAAGATTGGAATGACATGATCATAAGAACATTAATAATGATTTACATTTGTTCAAGTCACATGTTCATGTTCCATAAAATATAAGACTCATTATCATAAGCAAACAAACAAAGTAAAAAATTCGTATAACCATAATAACATCATTCTTGTTTCTAATGTTATTAAATATTCAATTTTCTTTTACCAATCAAGGCACCAATTAAGTTTACTATCATGTCACCCCAATCTCATGAAATGTTGTACATGCAAGATAGAACCCAGATGTAAATCATTATTGATCTTCTTATGATCATGTCATCCCATTCTTTTGAAATGTTAGATACATGCAAGTTATAACCAAATGAAAATCATTATTGATCTTCTTATGATCAAGCCATTCCGATCTGTTATTTCAAGCCTTCATTTGACAACATTGTGAAATGTTGGATACTTTTAAAGACAATGTTTCCCCATTGTCACTGATAGAACTAATTATCATTTTCTTATCTGGCTAAAAGTTTTGCAGCCTAACAACTCCAAGAAACCATGATGAGGGATGTCCATATACCAACCTGTAATAAGCTGCCAGGCGAGGTTGGACCATGAGATATTGGTCCTGACTTTCTTCCATCAAGCTCAAAAAGTTCCCCTGTAAGCAACACATCCAGAGACTGATTATGTTGTCGTGTGAACAGCAGAAGCAGTAGAACCATTCGCATCATCGACCATAAAAATATTTTAAAAAACTCATGTTTCATTTGTTATAATTCCAAACTCAAGAGTGTTAACAGATAATAAAACAAAGGAGAAAGAGAAATTAAGAAAATATATACCATCCACACAAGTGAAACAGATGAAATGAGTGTTCACCGTGTCTGAAGCCTACACAAAGAAGAAATTAGTAAGAGAAACACATTAGCCAAAAGAAACATACTACAGTTACAAATTACAATGTCCAAAACCTTGTTAGGTTTATCTATCACACGTTTAGTTTATCAATGGGCACATCGAGAATATAATCATGAGATAGGCCAAGGAGGACCACAGTATACTTATAATTAATTTTAAAAAAATGTTTAGTTATTAGCATTATTTTTTTTAACAAAATTATATCCAATATCGATATCCAGTCCATCACTAACCTCTGTCTCACCAGCTGTAGCAGCTACAGAATGTGCAACTTCCATTTCTCTATCATTCTCGAGGAAAACTGCACGCTAAACAAAGTGTACATAGAATAAACGAAAATAAATAAGGAGTCACCATTCAATTATCATGAGGATCTTTAGTTATGAATGCATAGGTTGCAGAGGGTAGGTATGGAGGGAGAAGGGGAAGGAATAGAAGTGAAACCTGCGATGGATCCATGCTAGCAGTGGCTTTGAAAAATCTATCCAAGTATGATCCCTCAGCTGAAAATAACAAAGTGCTAATCAACAATAAGGATGACACATATAATGAAAAACAGAATTTGACCAAGTCTTTTCAACCAGAAGAGAATAAGTACAAAATAAAAACAGCATTTTTCTCAAAATGCAAACACAATTTTCTAATAGTTTGAACCCTACTGTACTGCATTTTCTAAGTAGCCTTTTCCAATAGAAGTGCATAATTAGAAATTTTCCTTTTCGGTGATGAAAAAATGGTTTGCATTACCATCTGAATCTTCCAACAGCCATACGATTTGTATAGTTTTAAGTAGCTTATTAAAAAGTATGACAACAAACAGTGTCATTGCAAACAAGAATGCTTAGTGACAGAATTATCTTGGAATACATTTTAGAACTTGGATTTTCGTATATAAAAAGATCCATAATTTTTTGTTGTGACTATCACTGGTCAAACTCAAACTTTTTGTTAGTGGTAATGATCAAACTAGAGATAATTTTGTAATCTATTTTTCCCATTTTAATCACGACCTTCCAAATATGTTAAAAGAGGATGTAATCCTTAATGCAGACTCAATCAGTTCTCAAGCTGGTAGTTGTTAAAATGTCTATCTAGATATACTAATACGGATAGCGAAAATTGCAAAATTCTGAACTGACTTTGCGTTGGAAGCATTGATAAATGCGTATCAACTCAAAATTTATATAATATTATCAAGGTCCCCTATCAAATCTGCATAAAAAGGCTTTTGACCTTGATTGAAATATTAAAAGGTTGAGAAGTTGATTTGAAGACTATATTGAAGCTGATAACTATTTTGGTGGTTAATCCATTTCATTTTTATCCATGATCATTTGCCTCTTAAAATTCAGTACAGCAGATCCATAAACATCTTCAGGGTTTCCCCATGGTATCGATATGAACTACAATTCAATCACAAATTACTCAATATCAAAAGCCAAAGTTCGTTCCAAATCTTCTTCCATTAGTGCATCCAATCATAATGCAACTACAATATCATCAGGTCCACTTAAGCAAATAAATA
>JAOQMS010000001.1:24826967-24846498 GCA_027563885.1 Erythroxylum longipes | reverse complement strand
CATGAAGTAAACTTTTCTGTTTGGTTCCTGTAGCCAAAAGACACAAGCAAACAATAAATGCTTGTGAACCAGCAAGAGTAAGAAATGCTTCCAGGCACTTTTCTTCTCCATAAAAGCAAATTTCAACAATGTGTGAAGAGGGAACAATCAATTCAATTCGACGGCAAGTATTTAGAATCAATCTAACCTTATGACGCACCCTCATTTCAAAATGCAATAATTTGATGAAACATACAATTTTCAAACACAAAATGCTCCTGGATTAGGTTTTCTGATGAGCACATGCAACTCAAATGATATTCAGTCATTTAACGAGATGCCGGTATATTGAACTTTCTGCATATGCTCAATGATTATATATTACTGCACTGACCTTCATAACATTGTCTTGCTGTATTCTCTCTGCTTCACTCTGAGAAATTAAGGAAAAGCAGCCAAAATCAGTAATATGGGTCCCTCACTATAAGAACCTTCATTGACTTGCTTACGCAAGGCTACTTCAAATTTATGAAAAAGTTATGGCAGTTTACAGTATAGATAATACATTGTTTAAGAAGGAGGAATGAGTTTTATATAGGGACATACAAAGAGAAAAGCAAAGTTGGAAAGGAAGGGAGCTTAAGAATGACCAGCATCTAGAAATTAGGGTACAACAGATTAAGAATAGACAAATGTCACCTTCTCAGTAATTGGATAGAGAAAAAGAACGGCAAGAACAGGCTTTGGCACAAGTTGCAATAGTTCCTCATCCAATCCATAAACGTCATAGCACTCGGCCTCAGTATTAGGAAGCCCTAAACCCCAAAGAAACTAGACAAGAAGATATTAAAACAGGAAAAAATAAGAAAACCGAAAATCACATAATGTGAACTATACTCGGCTAAACCATGAATCTGGTAAGCAATAATATTTCAGAGGGAATGAGAAAATAAGAGAATCTAGAGAAGAAATTTCAGTAAAGTAGGACAATAACAATCAACCAAAGGTGCGTTATTTGGAAACCCTCGTTGGGACCATTAACAAATATTTCACCAAAATCTAAGAAAATACTTCTAGAATTCAATAAAAGCAGGTATTTACAAAACTATTCTCTCTTAATTATCGTCCCCTGTTTTCGACTCATATTCTAAAATTTGAAAACCCACTTCCCCAATTCTCCAAATCTGAATATCAACAAGTACACAATACAGTTTTCCCGAACTTAGTCATATTTTCAGATAACTAAGTGTGATTTTCAACATTTTCCATCGTTAGGAAAAGAAATTGGAAATCTTTCCCAACATAGTAAGACCACTCTTTCTGTTCCAATCGTGTCAATTAGCCCACTAATTCAAGAAAAAAAATCAAAAGGCGAGTCAAATATCCAATCTGTGGAAAACCTTAAATCTCTCCATTTATAAAATCTCAGCAAGCAAACAGAAAGATTAAGAAGAAAACCATGGATGAGTTACCGACCTGATTCATGACGTCAGGGTTAGCTTCAAGAGGAATCCACCTCTTAGCAGACGGAGTTACACCTACAGTTGCCATTTTCTTCCTTTTCCACTTTGACTTACTCCTCAATGGGACTGAAATCGACGACAATGCTTCCCTTCGACTTAAGCCTTCGATTTTATTTATAGGTTTTGGGTGGGCCTTTTTCCTCTTGTTGGCCTTTGGTCCACCGAATAGCATTTTTATTGCTTGTACCATACGAAAGGAATTTTTTTTATATAATTACATCGGAGGCTTAATGGCCATAAGCAAAAGTACAATGTGTCCCTAATTTTGGGGGTGCTGGCCGTTCATCAGCGGTAGCTGGATGTCAAAAAAAATTTTCAGCCCTACGTCTTTCCCTAATAACAGTTCGATCGTTATTATTAGGGCAAAAGTGTATTGGTGAAGAAGTGGGAAATCGAGGTGGGGCATCATTGGATAAGCCGCCAATAGAGTGTGGGCGTTGAGATGCAGCTGGGTTGGACCGGCTGACGAATTCATTTTGGTGGCGAAGCATGCTCACCACGGAAGGCGGCAATGCGTGATGAATGCGAGTATCGAAATCCGGTAGACTCAGAGCAAGCTTGGCCATTTCATCCGCCGGTTGATTTGTAGGTCTGGTAGTATAGTTGAAGTGGATCTGCCGAAATGTCGTTGCAGCTTGCTTGATTTTGCAAGTAAGGGACGAAGATTCTGTGATTATCTGTTGTTGTTCACTTGTGATCATTTCAATACCAGTTTGGGAGTCCGATTCGACTTCAAGGTCCATGAACCCAAAGTCGGCTGCTATATACAACCCCCGTAGGATTGCCCAAAGCTCGCAATGGAGGGGATTGCACCGTCTGATCCTTTTAGTAAAACTAATTAGGTAGGATCCTTTGTCATTTATGATTAGGCCACCTACCCCTGCAAGAGAAGTGTGTCGGCATACCGCCCCATCTACGTTGAGCTTGTTATAGTTTCTATGGGGCGGTTGCTCTAGCTTGTGCTGTGCGTTTCTCCCGATTGTTGTGTGAAGCGTGTGAACCATTGAGAGATTCATTGCTGCAAATTACTTCTTGGATTGCCATTGTTGTTTTGATCAGGAGGGTTACATCATTTGTTGGAATGTCTTTGAAAATTTCACCATTTCTGATACTCTATAATGTATCACATATGATTGCGAAGATTATATTCCAAGGAGCATGTACCTGCTTTCCAGCGGTGCCTCATCGAGATCAGAGTCAGAATGGTGAACCTCCACAATTGGGTTGGTAAAATTTTCCTCATAAGCCTCCACGTATGGCTCCATGATATGCCCTGCAATGATCTGTTGAGGAGGATTATGCGTTTGGATTTTTATTGACTTCCTTACCTGAAACTCCTTTATGTTAGGTAGACCGGAAAAGAATTTGTTGTGTTGTAGATCAATATCTAGGAAGTTGGCCCTGAGTGTTTTAGCTGGATTAGGAATTATAGTGGCCGTATGTGATGATGTCTCCTAATGATCTACATTGGTGTTTTTTGACTGATGTGGTGATTCGGTTGTAATGTTGGGGGACTACTGGTTAGGTGCTGTTTGGGCTGTTTCTGCTGTTGACTGATTTGCTGTTAAGGTGCTCTCTTGTCGTAGGGCTATTGAAGAAGTTGGTACTACTGTTGGGCCTGTAACTCCTTGGATCTGCTTCTTAACCCAGATTGGGTCTCTTTGAGTAGGAACGAGTTTCCTTTTACTTTTGACTTTTAAGTTTGTTTGAATATTAGGCTTGAATTTTGGTTTATCAGGTTCATTAAACTTAAAAGTCGTTTGTTGCTGAGCACGTGAGGGCTCTAGGTCTTCAGGCGTCTGAAGTACACCAAATCTTGTAAAGGTAGGGATAGAGGGTGCTTTATTCTTCTGGGTCTTTCCCGTTCTGTCCTGCTGAGTTGACAGTTCTGCCTGAGTGGGTTGCGTCTGTGAGTAACGTCTTCCTCCTTTCCTCTTCTCAGCTATGAGCCAAGGGCCTGGTAGAGTGAGATCTGAAGTGATTTGAGATTTACCTGGAGGTGGCCACGTGGAAGAGGACTGGGGAGGAGTTTGGTGATGAGATGTATGAGCAGATGGGCCTGGCGTTTGTAAGTGGTTTTGCGGGGGTTTTTCTGATGTAGTTTGGCCGGAATTTGCTTGATTTGTTGCAGGTAATGTTGTTCCAGTTCCTACTGATGGATTGGGTAGATGCCCCTCTTGTTTGTTGCTACGAAATTCTTCGTTTATGTGGCTATAGTGTCCACATGTGAGGCAAATTCTGTGAAGATCTTCATAGGACACCTGGTATGCAGTACCATCCACCCAAACAATAGGCACTAGTTGTTTACGTAGATCCAATCTTACTGCAATCCTAGCGAACTAACCTCTAAGTGATTTGCGGGTGTGTTCATCAGTTCTCATATATGTGCCAACTTGTTTAATAATTTCTCGTAAAAGTCCTTCATGGAAGTATTTTGCTGGTAAACCCAGAATTCGAATCCATGCTGCCATTGAGTCAATGTGCGCTTGTTTTGTGTTGAAGTTGTCTTGCCATGGGAGGACTGTAATATAGTGTCCTAGTATTGTCCACGGACCATTTAGGAGCACTTTATGATAGTCATCCTCGCAGCCCAACTTGATTAGGAAATAGCCATCGGCTATGTCAATAATTTGAATGTCCTTTTTAGGTTGCCAGAGAACCATCAGCCTGTGGTTTAAAGTTCTGTAATTGATGTTCCTGCCCAATGGTCTGATTATGACTGTGTGAGCCATGTTGTGTTTCATCTTTTGTTGAATTCTATCAGAGAAAGTCACAGATGATGCTCCGTCTCTGAAGCCATGCTGCACATCTTCAGGCTCAGGGATGATCTCTTCTTGTTGTACTGTTGTGATGCCAAGTGCTTGGGTCTGAGATTGCAAGAGTGTATCTTTGAATGAGACGCCAGTGGATGCATTCCAGATTCCAAGAGGAGTGTTGATGCCTTTAGTGGGAGCGGAATGATTGGTATCTGCAGATGCAGGATGAAGGTGTGGGTGGGTGGCTTCTTCAATACCAGATGACGGAGTGGAGTTTAAGGTTGCAGGAATGTGTGATTCAGGAGTGTCTTTATTTTGTACCTTTTGAGTGGCCAACTCTTGCTGGCTTTCCTCCATAGGCGTGGGTTGTTGTGTAAGATCAGTTTCCATGTCCATATTAGACTTACGAAAGGAATTTAGAATAAGAAAAAACGCTTATCATAGACACCAACTTTTACAATTTTTTTTAACGGAAAAAACCGCAGCGGCTATCCCTTGAATACACATTGAGTAAATTTTTGGATTGACGTAATAGCCTACAAATTACGTCAATCGGACACTTCGCACTAGGCAAACCCTATACGACAAGTTCGATCAAGATAGTATAAGTAAGGGGATTCCAACACAGGATCTTTAGGCCTCATGGCTCCAACTCCACCAACTCGACCACCCCTAAGGCACCAACTTTTATAACATTAAAACAAAATCTACATGTATATGGTTAGGTTAAAAACTAATTCTAATTAATTTATTATCGTTTAATTTTTTATTTTAAAAATTGATTCATTAAATTTAAATATTAGATGAAGTATAGTGTATTTGAGATATATTTTCATTTTTAATTATACATTATAGAGTATTTATCATAAAAATAATTTATTTAACATGTGAATTTAAGATAAACTTAAATCCACCTAAAATTATTCGATAATAATTGGCTATTCTCATTTTTCCAATCTATTTATCAAATTACACAAGTTTATCTTTTTTTTATTAGAATAATGATGAAAAAGATATTTTTATAGAACAATTTACTCATTGTATTGATTTATATAACTAGATTGTTTAATATTATATATTTTTTAATTTAATTCTTTATAACTCGATATAATATCCAACTAAACGAAGGATAATATATAATCACCGAGCCCCAGCTAAGCCTGAGGCCCGACTAATTTTTAGAACAAAACGAGATGTCATTTTAAGCCATGAACATCATTTTTTTAGATGAAACAAAATGACGTCATTTTACGCTTCAGTTTCTCACAAAATAAAACGATGTTGTTTTACACTATTCGTTTTATAATAGGTCTACTTCTCTTCTAATTTTCTTCCCCTCCCTACCGGCCACTATAACAATCCCTTTCTCTCTCTATTCTCTCTCTCTCTTTCTCACCGTCTCCACTAACCCTCATTTAAGGATGGCAATGGGGCCCCATCCATTTTTTAAAAATAAATTTTTTAAAATTAAAAATATAAAATAATGTCTTTTTTTAATTGAGTCGCTTAACTCTTCCAAATAAAACGATGTCGTTTTGCTTAGAAGAATTGAGTCTCGGACCGGTCTAGGCTCAAGTAGCCCAGGCCCATGCCCAATTAACAACACCTAAGTCTAGCCTCATAGGCCGACCCATTGTCATCCATACTCTCTCTATCACTTACCCCTTCGTCGAGCCAGTCGCCACTCATTACCCCTTTGCCCTCCAACCTTGATCGCCCATTAACCTCGTCACCCCTCTAGCTGGCCCTTCGCATCGCCACCCTATTACCCTGTTGCTATGTTTTTAGCTTATCTTCGTCACGCACTCACCAAAGTAAGGTTCCTTTGCTATATTTGATTTTGATTAAAGATTTAATTTGTTAAATACTAGAATTTTTGGGATTATTATCGTCAACAAGGTGTTTACGGTCACATACACGCCTGTGTAAGTCCAAGAAAACACGTACATGCCTGTGTCTGTTTGTGACATGATCGCAGTGTATGTGACTGTGTAAGTCACTGATGACTTATTATGATTATGAATAGCAAATATATTTAGTTATGATTATAAATAACATATATATTTATAGGTTAATTGTTTCAAATGGATGAGCATATTCCTTTAGTAGAGAGTTATAATTCAGTATTGGAGACAAAAGTGGAAACTTCTAATCTTATACCAAGTGAATATAGAAGTCTAACTCAAAGTCAATTAAAAAGTGAAGTTCATTTCAATAAGAATAGATTGATGGATGGAGTGAAAAAAGTTGAATATAAGTATTATCTGAAGATGTTGTTTAGGATTTCAAGAAGTGAAACCTCTCATTTAAAGAGACACGTGGATTCATATAGTAGAAAAAAGTTGGTATTAGGAAGTTAAACATTTTTAACCCCTAACCTTATGAGAGGGAATAATGAAATGACTGCAACTTCCTACGACAACAACAAATCAAGGTTTTTGATAGCTTTTATGGTAATTGGTGATGAATATTCGCTTTTTATAGTTGATACCAAAAGATTTAGGATGTTTTGTAACTCACTACGATCGACTTTCAAAATTCCAACTCGGAATATGTTGAAGAACGATATTGTGAAGATATACGAAGATAAGAAGAAGGAAATTTTAAGAACATTATCGAGTATTGAAAAATTGATTGCCATTACAATAAATATATAAATAGTCGGTAACTAAAAGAAAGGTTATATGACAGTGATGGCACCTAATGTTGACAATGACTGAACTTTATGCAATAAACTTTTGAGGTAATTTATATTCTTTAATATTATTGTCATTTTATTTTTCATTATATTATGATCGGTGTTTTTTTTTATATGATTGGTTTATGTACGTGCTAGCAACTTATACAAGTGAAAGGTTGGCAACTGTGTTAGGAGACTGTTTGATAGGTTTTAATATCAACACCAAATTATCCATCATAATAGTTGTCAATTGTAGTATGAATGATGTTATGGTTGAAAAGTTGAAGAACAAGATACGGGTAGAAAGCTTGTTAATTAGTGGAAGGTTATTCCATATGTGTTGTTTTGCATATATTCTAAATTTAATTGTGAAAGATGGACTGGATATGATAAAGGAAGTGATAGATTCGATTTGATTCGAAATAGTTAGTGTATTGGAGCGTAACATCTAAAAGAGTTGAGAAATTTGAAAAAACTACACAACAACTATACATTTCAAGTACGAAGATGCTAGTTTTGGATTGTCCAACCAAATGAAACTCAACCTTCAAAATGTTAGAGTCAGCAATTCAGTATGTTGATGTATTTACCAGACTAAGATAAAGAGACGCTCTTTAAGATTCTATGTCTACAAAAGACCAAAGGGTGTTGGTTAGAGAACTTTGTGCAAAGTTGGAAGTATTTTATAATGTGACTGAATTGTTCTCAAGAACAAAATATCCAACTTCAGACTATTGCCTTAGCACTATATGTGAGATAAAGAAAGCTTTATTTGATTGGACATGAGTGTACCTTTCTCGTTTGCAGTTCCTCCCTCTTATGATAACTATAGTCCCATACAAATTGCTTATAATGATGTCTTTCATGAGCAGACTAAACACCAGCTGCTAAACTTGCCAACCTTTATGCTAAACTAGCTCCTCCAAAGTGCCTTAAATGTGGGGAACTAGGCCATTGTTCCAATGAATATCTGAAGCAAAAGTTTGCCAACATAGTGGAGTAGGTAGTGGGAGATTCTAAGGAAGACGAGTGTAGGTCGGATGAGAAAGATTGTGAATACCCCAAAGGAGAAGAATTATGCATTAGAGGCAACGAAGCTAATTGTTTTGTATTAGAGGCAAGGTACAATGAGATCTTTGTGAGTTGATCATTAATGGAGGTATTTAAGAGAATATCATCAGTAAATAGGTTGTCAAGAAGCTAAAGTTATCGAGCCTCACCTCACCTCGAACCCTACAGCATTGTATATATTACTGTTATTGGTGATATCTGTGTCATAGAAACGCGTAAGGTGTCATTCTCTATTAAAAAAAACTCAGATGAATATTATTATGATGTTGTTAATATGGATGTATGTCAAAATTTGTTGAGTAAACTATGCAATATGATATCGATACATATCACTCAAGTAGGGAGAATATTTATTGATTTATGAAGAAAGTGTGAAGTACAAGTTAGTAACTATAGGTGAAAAGAGAGTGGTAAAATCTAGTGGGATAAAGAAGCCATTATTAGAATTGGAAAATAATAAGGGAAGTTTTATGAGTGAGATGAAAGAAACGAGGGAGGTACACTTGTTGATAGTAAAAAAGGACGAATAGAGTGAAAAGAGAAAATATGAGATTCCTTTAAAAGTGCAGCCAATTCTAAAAGAATTTGGAGATGTAATACCTTATGAGTTACCTAATGGATTACCTCTTATGAGAGATATACAACACTGTATTGATTTAATTTCTGGAGCTAGTTTACCTATCTTATCTCATTATCATATGATTCTAAAAGAGAATGAGATCGCGAGGGAGAAAGTAGAGGAATTAATTAGAAAGGAGCATATTAGAGAGAGTATGAGCACATATGCAATTCCTGCTTTACTTACATGTAAGAAAGATAGTAATTGGAGGATTTGTGTGGATAGTCGAGCCTTTAACAAGACTACTATTAGATATAATTTCCTATCCTGAGGTTATATGATATGTTAGATCAACTGAGTGGAATAACGATCTTTTCTAAAATTAACCGCTAGAGTGGTTAAATTAACTGCAGGAGTGGTTTCCATCAATTTCAAATTAAGCTTATGGATGAATGAAAACTAAGTTTAAGACTAGAGATGGGTTGTATGAATGGTTAGTAGTGCATTTTGGGTTATTCAATGCTCTTAGAACTTTTATGAGGTTGATGAATAAAGTATTTGAACCTTTTTTAGTTAACTTTATAGTTGCGCAGTTTGATTATATACTTAGCTATAGCAAGTTAAAAAAGGAGCACTTAGATTACTTGAGTAGTGTGTTCGGTATCATGAAGGAAAACAAATTATATGCTAATTTGAAGAAGCGCACTTTTATGCTGAAATTTTGTTTTTCCTTGGTTTCATTACGAGGAAAGATGGAGTGAGGGTGGATGAAGAGAAGGTGAGACTTATTATGGAGTGGTTTGCACCTAAGAATGTCAAGGATGTGAGGAGTTTTCACAGGTTAGTGTTATTTTATAGGTAATTGATCCAAAATTTTAGGAGCATTGTGACTTATATTACCAAGTTTCTGAAGAAGTAAAAGTTCAAACGGGAAAAAGAATAAGAGAAAAGTTTTACAATCAATAAGGAAAAATTGTGTACTACACCTATTCTAGCCTTGCCCGATTTTGGTAAGTTGTTTGAAACAGAATGTGATGCTAGCAGAGTTAAGATTGGAGCTATGTTATCTTAAGAGAAAAGGCCAATAGCCTTCTTTTGTAAAAAGTTATGTGATGCTAGGCAAAAGAGGGCTAGTTATGATAATGAATTTTATGCTATTGTGAAAGCCTTAAAGATGTAAGAACATTATTTAATTGGAAAAGAGTTTATTTTGTACATTGATCATTAAGCTTTGAAGTATTCAGGAAGTTAAAGGCATTTAAGAACTAAGATAAATGCTATATGGTCAAATTTTATTAATAAGTTTCCATACAAATTTATGCACAAGGCAGGGAAGAATAATGTGATTACTGATGCATTGATTAATGTATATTATTCCATTTTTTGGAAAATTTTGTTATTTTCATATTTTAAGGAATAATGAAAAGGAGAGAAAACACCACACCAAAGGTGAGAAAAAGAATTACCTAGGAAGAGGCAAAATGGTGAGGGCACTTCACAATAACCTCCTTGACAGCTAGAATCTGTACGACCTACACATCCCATGCTTCAATTCATAGTGCCAGCTCACATCGCACGGTTAGAGAGGATAAGGTCAAAATTTACAAAGAGAGTTGAAGCATCGATTGGGTGATGCTAGACCATATTGAACTTACTCAAGGAGTCTGAAAGTTTATTCATGTTGGTGGATGGGATTGCTTCTTTTCGATTGACAGAGATCACGCCTAGGACGTTGACAACACACTATTATTTCGAGTGTTTGAGGAAATGAATCATACAATGTACATAAGGTTTTCCTTCGTCATAGGCTTTGATAAGCATAAAACCTATCATATAGATCCCAAAGGCAAGTACACGTTGTTATAGTACAGTGATTGTGAATATTGAGAGTTGACCTTACAAAGATTACAAGTACTAATAATTATCTCTTTTTAATTATCTAACTGACAAGTTAAGATGGTGATTTAATTAAAACAGATAAAATTAAATAGAAGTTCAACACAAATAATAACTGAGAACATGACTCATAAGAGATTAACTAAATCAGATAAGTAGTACCTAGGTAAAGAATCCCCTATAAGATTTCTTAAGTGTTAACCCTATTTATGATGTAATTTAATTGAAGATCATTGGACTGTAGAAATTCCTATGCTATGTTAATATACTTATGAAGACTATTAAAAACTAATAACACATTAGAAATAAAATTAGTACCAAATAATCAAAAATCTCTAATAGTCAAGAAAAATGCACTAAACATAGGGCTAAAAAACATAGTCTACTAAGCATTTTTTAAATTTCCCACACTTAAGCTTTTGCTTATCCTCAAGCAAATCATAATCCAAATCATTAGAATTTAAAAAAATCAATCCCTTTTTACTTGCAACCTATTGATCCATACCTTAAATTATTATATATATGAACCCAATTAACATATAATTAGACTCTAACATTCCTTAAACAAACTTTTATAAACCAATATCAATAGAATTCAAATGATAATCTTTCTAAAATCGAAAGCACAAATTCCACACCTTTTGGTGATTTCATTGAAAATAATAGTTTAGAGAGAGTCCATAGAGGTAGAAGAATCAAGGTCTGACCCTAGTAGCCCTTATAGAGATTGACAACCTCCTCCATTATCCTCGATTGATCAGATAAAAGTCTCTCATCCACACTAGTTATAGAACAAATTTTATTGACATTTCTCCTGTCTGATAAGGAATTGAGAAAGAACTTAGAAGCTCTATCCCCCTCCTTAAGCTAGTTAATTCGAGCCCTCTATTGGATGAGTGAAGAATGATCAAGAACAACTCTTAGATAGAATTCCAACTTTAACTTTTCATTCTGAATAAGATTAGGATCTCCAAGATTAAGAGAAAGTAAAAATTGAGTTGTTACTAATCTTCCCTTGGCATCGTCAGCAGCTGCTTGAGTGCTGGGAGAGTGAGATGCATTCAACTTTTTAATAGATTTAATTTTTTGGCAACAGATGTATTGTTATGAACCAAAGAATTGAGTCGATAAACCCTTTATAATAGCATCATTAAAACCATCTACTTTGACAAGATAGTTATTAAATCTAAAAGGGTGATGAATGGAGGTTTTCTGAAAAAGACCATCAATCAAAATCAAAGTATGATCTGAAAAAAAATGATCCAAAAAGGAATCTTTAGTGTTGACAAATTGAGAGAGCCAATCCCCATTAACAAGAGCTTTGTCTAGTTTTTTCCGAATAAACCATGCATTCTTCTGTTTAATACTCCAAGTAAAGGAATGACCTTCTTGTTTAAGATTTGTAACACCCAGATGATCCAAACAATGCTTTAGATCCTCATTATAGTTCCTTAGACTGTAATTTTCCTCTGCTTCTGATCTTTAGAGAGTAGAATTGAAATCTCCATATATGATTTAAAGACTTGAAAATGTATTATGGATGTTTCTTAAGGAGGACCATAGACTGCTCATTTGGAAACTTGTATTAAATCTGTAGACAAAAGAGGATTGGATTGTAACTCTTTCCAAAATGAAATGAATCTTTATATGCATCAACTACTCATTTGAGAACTTCTCCACATTGACAAATTCTTAGTATAATCAATAACAATTTTTCCATAATGATGGTGATGATGGTTGGAGAGAAAAGTCTAACAAAGACAAAAAAATGTTTTCCTTATTCATATTCTCATGCCTTATTTTAGTTTGAAGCAGAACTATAATTAGAGGCCTAATTCTCCCAACAAAATCCCTCAAAACATTCAACTTTTTTAGCCTGTTAATACCACAAACATTCCATACTAAAACTATCATATCAGTATTTTTTTACCTTTAGAACCTTTCCTTTTTTTACTTATCTGAGTCTTCTTACTGGTCACATTTTGAAAATCATCGAGCTCTGTTTCTCCATTCTCCAAATCTGGAGGATTGACTAAGGAATTGGCAGAGGAGGAATTTCATTCTACATACAGGGGTTTGCAAAAGAGATGTTGTTACGCTATAATCCACTAGAACTTGGGTTGTCCTTTCCTTTACAATTGAGTCAGTAGATGAAATGATTTTTGCAATACTTACGTCAACAATATCCTCTTGTATTGGATGGGGATCTTTAGGACTATTTGTATTAATCTATAATCTCATTAATTCAGCATATATAATCACCCCTAATAAATACCTTACCTATCGGTTTCTAAACCTTACCTTGAGATATGGCATAAGGTTTTCAATTATAAGAGACATGAACCATGTCTTCTTGTAAAGAATTATCCATACCAAGTCTCATAATTCTGAAATAATTAAGGTTCTTTTTTGATCTGTCCATACTAACACATAACTGTGTATAATCAATCCTTTTTTTTTGCATTGTTTTTATCAATACAAAATGGTTTGCCAATGTAACTAGGCAACAAGCTAAGACCTTGATTAGTCCAATACTCTAAAGGTATGCTATGTAAATTAATCCAAATTAGAAAATTGTGAACCTTGATATTTTCAAGCTTAATACCAGGTTGTTATGATTGCAAGAAAAAAGGGAGTTGAGCAACGTGCTAAGGGCCCTTTTACACTATCTTGTTTGCTGTAGCTTAGGAGGAAAAAGATAAAAAAACTAGGTTATCATCTATAAGTAGACCATTAGTAAGTCCTTTTGTCTTCCATTAATTAGCAACACATTTTTGAATGACAGGGAAAGTTGGTCTATGCTCCATGGAGAATCTAACCAGAGTGGTTCCCAAATTTTTGCTCCTGCCTTCAATTTCTCAATGTCTAAGACAATCACTGTTCAACTTTCAATTTCCTTTAGAAATCACTTATTTCTAGCTCTTGTTCTAAGATTGGTTAGTTGAAGAAGATTGTGGGGTAAAGGAAGATGGTTGTTGTTTTGTTTAAGTGATTTGCAGATTTTGTGGTTGATTTTCTATTTGAAGAGGTTGCTGGTCGGAATGTGGAGGTTGGGGGAGGGAGAAGGAAGTTGGTTGGGGGATTTAAAGAGGTAAAGGAGGAAAGGCATCAGAGGAATCAAGCTACACTGAAGCTTAGTGGAAAGGAAAAACAACTTTTGTGATGGTTTAGGGAAATGAACCACCTTTTTAGACAAAAAGAAAACAACAGTGGATGCTAGAAAAGGAAGGGAGGTTGACTAGAAATAAGAAAAAGCTAGAAGTGCCCTTATGGATAAAGAGCAGGTGACACGATGAGAAGCTGGGAAAGGGAAGAAACAAGGATTAGTAGAAGGAGAATAAGGCTAGATTGTATCAAGGAGACGGTTAGGTATGCAACAGGAGGAATGGAGAGTTAAAAATGGGTAGAACAAAGCTAGAGAAGATAAAGCTTGGTCTAAAGAGGAGGCAGAGCATGGTTTAAGAGATCTTGGAGAGTAAATTTATAATGTAATCTTGCATAACAAACACTTGTCTTTGGATATTTTCGCTGGTGAATTGATAGTTCACGGATAAAAAAAAAGTAAATTAATTGACAATTAGGGAGTAAAAAATAGTAAATTAATTAACAATTAGTGATGGTTTAGAAAGGTTACATAGTAGGTACATCAACAACAACAAGATTACTCAGTGAGAGTCTTGTTGAAATGTGAGGTCTAGGAAGATCCAATAATACGCAACTTTGCCTCTATACAGTAGAGAGGCTATTTCTGATAGACTCATATGTAGTACAAATTAATAATAACAAAATATAAATAAATACGTATAACTAAATGTATAAAAACATAACTCAATACATAAACATGTTAAAGATTAACAATACAAGATAAAATAAGTAAATAAATACAAAAAATAGGAAAAAAAAAGACAAGTAGAAGAATAAATCACATTAACCATTACAATAAAGTAAGTAGAGTAAGTAAAAAACTACTCAGACTAAATAACTACTAGGGAAGTACTATTTAATCAAAATATTAAGGCTATCTATAAAAAAATAACTTAAAGAAAAAAGTTTAGAGGACTTAAGAAAACGATAAAGTCCTCTTAACATGAGATTCTTTATCCGGATCCTAGCACGTCAAAGTTTTTTATTACGAGTCATGTCCTCGGTAAGTTCCAACAAAGTCATATAATTCTTAATCACTTCATCTCAATTCTTGTTAGGCCTCCCTTTTTTTTCTCCTCTTATAGTTTCTAAGTATTATTTTATTGAGTGGTATTTTCTTGTCAGATAAAACTCTCGATGCACTTCTCCATTTAAGTCACTCTAATATGATACAGTCGACTATATCTTCATCATTCTCTCAATTACTTAAAATGATAGACCCTAAGTACTTAAAATACTCTTTCCATTGTACTACTTCTAAACATTTCTTTATCTCCACATCAGGATCAACCCTATGGCCTGAATAGATACACTCTAAGTACTCAGTCTCAGTTCTACTAAATTTAAAACCCCTCGACTCTAGCATATCCCTCCAACATTTTAGCTTGACATTGATACCCTCTTTTGTCTCAGTTACTAAGACAATATCGTCAACAAACAACATACACCAAGGCCAACCCCCTTGAATATTCTTAGTGAGCTCATCCATTACTACTGCAAATAGAAAAAGGCTCAAAGAGGAGCCTCGGTGTAGCCTAATATTGATAGACAAATTTTCTGTATTGCCTCTTATCATCTTTACTTTAGTATTTATCCTTATATACATATCCTTAATAACTCGTATATAAGAAAAAGGAACTCCCTTTACCTCTAAACACCTACATAAGATTTCCCTAGGTACCATGTCATATGCTTTCGCTAAATCAATAAATACCAAGTGTAGATTACTCTATCTTTCCCTATAATATTTTGTTAATTTTCTTAAGAGATGCAACGCTTCTGTCATGGACCTTCTTGGCATGAAGCCAAATTGATTCTCTGAGATAGGAGCCTCCTTTCTCACTCTCTTCTCAGTTAGCTTCTCTCACAACTTTATGATGTGTCTAAATAGTTTGATGCCTCTATAGTTATTATAATTTTGAATATCTCCTTTGTTCTTGTATGGAGGAATTAATGTTCTTAGTCTCCACTCATCCAACATATTGGTAGTTTTAAGGATCATGTTAAAAAGCTTGGCTATTTAAGTAAAACCCTCTTCACCTAGGCTTTTCACACCTAGGTATCTCATCATACCCTACCACCCTTTCGTTCTTTATCCTGCTTAAAACTCTTTTAATTTCTTTCGTTGTAATCTGTCTGCAACGAGTCAAGTTATAAAACCTCTCAACTGTACTAAGATCACCTAAAGATATGTTGCCATCTATGCCTTCTTTAAAAAGACTATAGAAGTACCTATGTTATCTTTTCTTGATGTCATTTTCAGCCACGAGCATCGTCCCTCTTTATCTCTTATACAACGAACTTGATTTACGTCTCTCGTTTTCCTCTCCCTGCTAACTTAAAAATGTCTTTTTCTCCATCTTTGGTATCTAATCTTTGGTTCAATTTCTCATACGCTCTGCCTTTAGCTACCGAGATTGTCTTCTTTGCCTTCTTCTTAACCAGTTTGTACGTTATGTTGTATGTATACTAGGCAATATTTTGTTTGAACCTCTTTTTTAATACATTAATGTAATTTTAACTTCTAAAAAATAGGCACCAATTCTTTATATTTAATTACATTAAGATGAACTTTATTATTATTATTATTATCATCATCATCATCATCATCATCATCATCATCATCATCATCATCATCATCATCATCATCATCAAAAATAATATTTTAAAATTTCAAACTTTTAACTTTACTATGATATTCATGATCGGGAGTAAATATTTTAAATTTTTACTAGAAGTTGTAATAATTAAGATTATTATATTTTATTTATAATGACAAGATATAATTTCAATTTTTCATAAAAGACATATTTTACCTCATATTAATCAAAATTTATAATTGAATCAAAATTTATAACTATTATTTTGATGATAAAAATAAACGAGATGTAACATAAGAATTAATGAGATAAGAATGAATATTGTGCAAGATAAGAATAAATGAGATATATAATTGAAAGGACTTACAACATAGCTAGAACTTGAGTAATTGAACAATATTAATCATGAACTCTTGTTGTCATACTTATATGGGGTGTTTGGTTGAGAAGAATGACTATTTCATTCTTCATTGTTCCTAGTAACAAGTTGTCACTTTGTTTGGTTGAAAAAATTATATGGAATACATAATACTAAGTTTTAGTTATTCTCAAATTTGTAGGATATCTAAAAACACCCTTCCCTTATCTTTAGCTATTCCTGAAATAATAGTAGTAAATAATAATGATAAAATTAATAATAATAATAAAATAAATAAATAAATAATAATATATGATTGATATAATTATTTTTTACCGTAACATTTTGAATATTTTGTATTATCCTTAGTTTAATATTTGTGAGATGATTAAATAATCTGTTTTTCATATTAACTGCGATTATTATTTATATTTAAAATATATAAAATTAATGTTAATGAAAATAAAGATATAGTTGTTATTTCAAATTTATATTATTGTGATTTTTTTTAGACATGGTTGATGTAAAATTAAAAATTATATAATACAATATATTAAGGGGCTATCTTTAATAATTTTAAAATTTTATCCTAAACGGTACCTAATATTAGTTAATACTAGTATTGTATCGTATCAAAATTAAATCCGATAATCAATTCAATACAGTATTTATTTAATTTTTGTTTTTATTATAGATTGTTGTGCATACTAATTTATTGTTTATTACAGTTTATTACCATATTAAATGTTAAATATGAAATAGAAATTGCTTAAGCTCTTTATTGCTGGACTTGGGATTTAATTTACTGATTAAATACAAACGTTTGACTGTGTCATTCTTTTTCGTTGATTTTTATTATTCTTAAAGCTAATAAATAAGATTAATTAGATCATATCTCTTTCAAATTAATTATATTTAAAAATAAAAATTAATTTTAACAATGAGTAGTCAAAATATAAATGAATTTATTCTAAATTCTAGTATCGAATATTGGTATAAAATCTCTTAAGTAGACATATACCTATTAATTTCTTCTTATCTTAATTTGCATGATTTCTTAGGCATATATTGATATTAGTTTATCATAATTTTGTTTTTGTTCGTAAAGTACAAATACTTTCTGACCCTTATTTTTAAATTCTCATACGTAAAATATTATTTTTAAATACAAAAAACAGTATATCAGTATCACCATCAATATCACCATTCCCAGTTGGTCATTTTCTGAGTCAAACATTTACTGAACTGCGACTATAAAAGGTAAGCTTTACCGGTTGGACCGCTCTCTTTAATAAAATATTAGCATATTTTACGATTAGATCAAAAAATCACAACCTAAAGGCAATTGTACGGTGGCCCTCCTCTATCTTATGCTACAACATTGCTATGAAGATCATAGATATAATTGCTCTAGTCAGGGTTTTCTACTTGTGTAAACTAATTATCATGAAGTTGACCAGTCGGCTGCAGGCATTCATGACACAATCTAGCATAACATGGTTACTAATTCTATTCTTACAAGCAGAAGGGCTGCTCTCGTTTGTATAGTTCATTAATGGTTCACTGAAGCTGGATAAAGCACAGTTTACCAAAGAAAGAACTTGTTACTATCAATTTCTTGTGAATAACCATGTAAAACTATATGCAAAGAATGGAGAAACCATCCTGTGGCAGTGGCAGGAAAGACTACCCACCAGCTGCAATATTAAACCACCCCTGATAAGTAACAAAATATACAACAGTTGCACAGGAATTACCTGTTTTTGCAGGTCCCTCTATGGTTCGGGGCATCCGCGAGCTCCAGGGTCGGGATCGGAGCATCACGTATTAGCATGTCTATCAAGAAGGGAATCGGTGTGCGGAAATGTTGGCTTCCTTAGCGTTGTCTTCCGGACCAGGCACTCATGTACCCCAAGACCTACCAAGGCAATGTTCAGATCTTCTCTCCCAGGACATACAGGGACCCTCCTGGAGCAGAGTCTGCGTTAGACTGATTTAGTGTTTTCCCTTTGTACACAAAAAAAAAAAAAAACAACAACAGTTGCACAGGAATCTGCAGACTCAGAAATCTTACAGCAATAACGTCTGCTAGGAGAGTAGTGAGCATGATCTCGTGCTAGATTGCAATTGTACATTAGACTAGCATGGTTTTCGTATCTATATTTCGGATAGGGAAAAGGTGTAATGTTAATGATAGTCTCAGAATAGAGCCGCGTTTAGTCTACTCTTATTCATTCTTCGGTCATCAAAAGTATTTTGCATTTCTGTCTCCAACACATTACTCCAAGCATATCCTGCAATTTGGAGGTTAATGGCATAGAAGCACAGCAGAATAGAATGCATGACATGTAATCCATCGGGGGATCTGATCACGACGTATTATGGTGCACACAAAAGATTTATTGTTCATCTAAAGAATTCAAATCAATATAATTAAGCACTATTGGCATTGAACTCAGATAAACTGAGTCAATAGACACAAGTTTGCAAGCATGGCACCAGAATATCATGCACCAAACTACAAGATATAATTCTTGGATAGATGTTTCACATCATATCATTGTTTGGAACTTCAACAATGAGAACAACCACTAGTGCCCTTGTCCGGTCACCAATTTATCCCAACACGAGATGATTGCCGATATTAGATTATATTAAAAGTCTGTTAACAAATTGATCAGCAAATAATGTCTTTGTAGGAGATTTTGGACTTCACAACCTTCCCATCTGGAAATATTCATGACCCCAAATGCAGGAATAAGCCCAAAACAATTCCCTTGCTACTCTGTATGTGATTAAATTCATTAAATTTTTTTTTTACAGAAGTATAAAAGAGAAAATTGATCAAACTCTAATTGACTAAGTACATGTTTGGATGAGCTTATATCAGTAGAGCTTTTGTCAGTAGAGCTTTTCTGAGAAGAGCTTTTCTAAAAAGTCAGTTGACTGTTTGGCTGTCAATTAA
>JAOQMS010000001.1:24799519-24812613 GCA_027563885.1 Erythroxylum longipes | reverse complement strand
CATGTACAGGCATTTTTCATGTGCAAAAATCACATTTTCACAAATGCATGAGCTTGAGATGTGTTTTCCTAATTTCTTCGATTAATCTCTCATGTACCCGTTTTTATAATTCGACCCGTTATCTGGAAACGAGATGTTACATGCAAAGCGGGAATCCTTATGCAATGGGATACTTTGACTTTTATTGTAGAAATTGTTATTCTATGATGATGAAAATTTTACTTAATTTAAAGTTTAGTTTGGCTAATTAAGTTTTATTGCCTTAAATTACTTTTCCTCTTATTAGTCTATTAAATTGAATGTTAGTTTCTTAGTACACTATCATAAAAGCAATTTGATTTACTTTTGATAAAGTTATTTTTTGTATTATTTGACATCACACTAATTTGATTTAAAATTTTTAGTTAAATTTGTTAAAAAGAATGTGATACAAGTTTATACATGAATTTATAGGCTCTACTGCAATTACTTTTCACTGTTTGTTTTAATGATATTCAAATACTTATTTAAATATAAGTAATCATATAATGTATAATTATATATTTTATTTTATATGCCTCTATTTTGTTTTATTTTATTTATACTAATATCTTATCAATTATTATAAAGAATGTAATCAATAAAATTACATATTAATAATCATTTAATAATGAATATGATATATAATTATGGTTTTCTATAAAAAAATTAGTATTATACTTAGTTTTATGTAATTTTAATAAATGCATTAACATACACTAATTTTTAAATATTATAATAAATACATTTCCATAATAAAAGTAGAATACTTAAACTTTTTGCCAGTTTGCTAACATGCAAATGACATAAAAGCCTCGTGTCTCATTATTTATTATTAAACATATCCAGGTCCACTATCACTGCCCTTCAAGTTCACTGAATAACTTCTCCGACTTTTCATATTTAAAGAGTAGTTCTATAGAGAGAAAAGATGAATAATCCTATAGGGATTATTTGTTGTTTTCAATCATAAAGCTAAGTTTAAGTTTTATGATTATTGTTCTACTTCAGGATTTACAGAAATATCGAGATCGGCGATTATACTTCGAAGAAACTCCGACGATAGTAACATCGGGTAAATATCTAAAAATATTATATAAATCTCTTCTTGTATCTATATTTTAATTTCAATTGAAACCTAACATTGACATTCTTCACAATTATTTTTGTTTATAATGTTGTTATTTCGTTTCAATGATTTTGATGTTTTAGATATTATTATCATATGAATAATTGTCAAAACAAGAAGATTTTATTTGACGCAAAATTAATTAAACCGGACGTTCTTTATTAAATTTATTTTATTTATAAATATAAAAGTATGAAAATAATTAAATATGAGGTAAGGAACTTTTTTTTACATTATTGTTAATTTTTTATTTTTAATCAATTTCCAAAATTTTCTAAAATATAACTTGACAATATTAAATATCCATTAAAGATAAGATGAGATATAAGTTCAAGTCCCTTATTTTTCTATTTGTCATATAATATTTTTTGTTGAAACAAACATTGTGAATTACTAAATTATATGTTTAAAAAATTTATTAAAAAGTTTTGACACCAAATAAGATTTTATTCTTTTGATTGTTAATCTTTAATGATTTATAGTTTTAAATTACCATCGACAAAGATAGGATGCAAGTTTGTATAGATTAACTCATAGATGATCAGTATGTTTTATTGGTTATCAACTGCACGAAATAATTGTGAATGTTAACTCATGTAGTAGATACAAAGTCAAGTTCAGTGTGGATTTGTTTCAAGAATTAGCATGTCGTAGATGTACTAATCACATGATGATGAACAACACATATATGTATATGAGAAGCAAGTAGAACACATATTTCACAATTATGAATAATTATTTTTATGAGTTTTGAAAACAAGTCTCCATTTATTAGGGATAAAACTGTATATTGCTGGATCTTTTTCATACCTGCGTTTTATTTTGTTTTTCTCAAGTGAGTTCATTATTACATTCAATCTAAAATTCTGCAATAAAGTGAGATTTGGAAAGGTACGATAGTACGCAGCCTTTATCCCTACATAATAGAGAAGCTGTTTTTCTTAGTGAGTTATTGAATTAATATACCAAAGATTGAAATTAATACTCAGGCATATATAAGACATAATTATACTACAAAATTAATGTTTAATACAGTTCAGAGGTGAGTAGATTATAAACCGAAACTTTACAGATTGTGTTTCATAAACTATTCAATATAATTCCATTCTTCATTCTGTTACTTCTTCAAGCACCACATGAAGTGTAACGCTCAACTTACTAGCATAAATGATATGATTCCTTGTTAAAGAACATAAATGCTAATTAGCTTTCAAGACAAGGATTTTTATTAATTGATATCAGAAACCAAAAGGTGAAACAAATCAGGAACATGAAGGTGTTTTACACAGATGCTTTATCTGTACAGCTACCAAGCTCTTGCCAGCTTCTTCTGCTTTCTGATGGTTTCTATACTGATGGATTTTGTTTCAGAGATATTCTCAAGATACCATAAACAACTTCCTGAAGCAAAATTCACAGGGTGGTTGATATATTGCAAGATATATGGATCGGTTTCAACAAAGGAATCGTCTAAATACTACCCAACCGGGATCTTCAAGTGGACATGGAAGTCATAACAGTGATCCTTTCCGCGTACCAAGAAGGCGTAGAACCAATATTTCTGCTCCTATGGATGTGGACCAAACAGCAGGTACTTCAAGCCAGAGCTTAAATATTGGGAATGATGATGTTAGAAGACGTCTACGTCCAAGGATAACGATAATCAGTTATGAAGACGAAGACTCGGAAGGCAACGATCTGCAAGAATCAGACACAGACACAAGAAGAAGAAAGACCGTTCATGACCCAACTCAGGATAGTACCCAAGGAACTGACAAGCAAACAGATATAGTGGAAAAAACAGTCATCTCGTGGTTGATAGAGAATCAGCTTGTGATAGAGAATGAAAGGCTGCACTACGTAGGCGTAAGAGAGGGAAGTGAAAGCGGAAGAGAGGTGCTAAAGGTGGGAAGAGCTAGGAGGAATGGTGTGAATTGTCTGTGTTGCTCGGAGGTCATGACTATGAGGGAATTTGTGGCTCATTCTGGTGTGGATTGTTCGTGGCCTTATGAGAATATTTGTGTTGCTCGGACAGATGAATCTCTCCTACGATGCATGGCTGTGGCGTGGAACGGAGAAGAGGAAAAGGAACTTCATAAGTTTCATGAGTTTGTGCCCAAAAGCGACGCCGGTGATAAAAGTGATGATACCTGTTTGATATGTGCTGATGGAGGAGACTTGCTTTGTTGTGACCGATGTCCATCTACATATCATCCGAGCTGTTTGGGCATGAGGGTCAGTTGGTTTCTTTGAAAACTCTCTTCTGATTGTTACATATAGCAGATAACATGTCTTCCAATTACAGAGTGTACCTCAAGGAGAGTGGCTATGTCCTTATTGTGTCTGCAAGTTATGTGGAGGTAGCAATGGCGATATGGTAACATGTCCTCAGTGCGAGAAAAAATGTATGGATGTATTTAAATTCTTGGTTTTATACCCCCTTTTCAAACATCTCTTGGCGTTCAATTGGACAAGTTTATTGCCTGGTCCATAATCAACTAGTGAGCTAACTCTTATTGTACTTGCAGATCATTGGTTCTGTTGTGCTGAGAGAACTGAGTCAGATCTTAATAGTCATTCAATGGAGTTATCCTTCTGTGGCTGTGGTTGCAAAGAGGTAACATTTCTTAACGGGAAACCAAACAACTATTTCTCTGTAACATCCTATAATGAGTCAAAAGAGATTCTTTTGCTTACTGATATTATTGTAAAGATTCTCCAAAATGTTCTTGAAACCATGGGATGACATTCAGCTTTTTTGAAGATTTTCGTGAAGCTTCAGAGCCTAATCGGAGCAAGAATCGAATTAGGAGAAGGAATGTCATGGACTCTACTCCGGCGGATGGAGCCTGGTGACTTTTATTACGAGAATCAGCATATCAGAATGGAATGCAACTCCAAGATTGCAATAGCTTGGAAGGTGCTCAATGAGTCTTTCACGCCTACCATTGATCGGTTCACCGGAATGAACATTCTTCATAGAGTGGTACATGGCCGAGGGTAAACACTTCCATCATTTTTACTGTCATCAAGAATTCTCCGAATGCTAGTATGCCATATTCAGAATCTTTTTTTTTTTCTTCAAATCTTGCTTCTCTTTTTCCAGATCGAGCTTAGTGAGAATTAATTTCAGAGCTTTCTACACTGTTGTTCTTGAGCAGAAAGATGATATTATATCAGTAGCAACACTAAGGTACATATTGCATATACATGCCATTGCCTGGAAATGTAGCATATGAAAATATGTATTGCTTCTGCAGGATCCATGGAAACGAATTTGCTGAGATGCCCTTCCTCGCAACTCGTCCGAGCTTTCGACGAAAGAGCATGTCGCAAAAACTGTTAAATGCACTCGGAATCGTAAGTTCTAACATAAGATAATGTATAGATCTTATTTTCTCAAAAACCTTGTTAGTTTCTTGCTTATTTGATGATACTGGATGGCAATCATCATCAAAGAAAACGTCTTAACTAACCTCTATATATTACATGCCAAGGCTAAACTTTATCTAAAACCAAAGATCTTAAATGTCTCTTCTTCTACTATTTATTGCTTCCACTATGAATTTTGTTGCCGAGTCCTAAGTTCTGTAGCTGATTCAATATTGCAGATGCTTCATATGGTTGGCATCAAGCATCTGGTGATTCCATCCATCGTAGAGCTCGCGGAGATGTGGATAAATAAACATGGATTTTCTCCCATCACCAACGTCATGAGGAAGAAGCTTTTAAGCTTCAACCCTGTGACATTTCTAGGCACAGTCTGGCTCCATAAAAGCATATTCACCGATGATTCTTTAGCTCCAATGGAGGTGGATTATAGTGCCAACGACCACAGGCTAGCAATCCTTGATCTTAATGTCCGACCTCCTTATCTTGCAGCTGACTAGTTAAACCTTACCAGTGCTACCAAACTTTCTCTAGGGTTTCATCTACAGGAGTTCTAGTTTTAATGTGTACTCTTTAACCTAATTTTAGAAACTGGAAGACATTTTCCTATGTCCCCGCATGTAACATCTGGGCAGTCTCAGTTATACGTAAAAAGCATTTGCATAAATTACTTTGACAGTGTAATGGATTACAAAGTATGTATGTTGGTACAATGTGTAAGAACCAGGATGCTTGCTTACATGTAGTCATGTGACAGTTCTTCCTTCCAGTTTGTTTTGATATTTGCAGAACTGGAAATGCTTCGACAGCATGTGTTCATATATCTTGCTTGGTTTTGCTTCATAGTTCTTATTGCTTCATTTTTATGATTCTGATTTAGTACAATTAATCAAGACAGTTTAACAAAATTTACATAATTATTATACCAAATTAAGCCTCAACCCCTATGTAATTGGTTTATCTCCTTCTCAACTCGATATTTTGAATAGTATGAAAATTTGTTAAAAGAGATTGGGCTCGAGCTAGCTGATAGGGTCTGTAGACTTAGTTTCATTGTGTTAGGCTTCTTTAACTTGGATTTTGACTTCGGTTGTTAATTGTCATTATACTTTGTTACAACAACAAGATAAATACTTCTTCAGATGTGGTCCAATCACTTCATGACATCTTTTTAAGACCTCTTGTGCTTGAATAGTGCATTAAAAAATTTCATTCTTGTATGAACCAAATCGAAAATTAAACGACAAGATAAAAAATTTGAGATTTAAAAGATTTAATTCATATTAGATTGTCATAAAATTAATTAAAGATTATATAAAATTAAAGAAATTAAAATATGATTAAAAAAGATTGTCCTTATTTAACAAATAATTTGAAGTTTAATTGAAAAATAAATTATTAAACTAAATCGAATCGAAAAGTTGAAATCTGAACTAAAAAATTGGACAATTCAAGACCTTTCTAATTGAACCGGCTAAATCGATTAAATTTTTTAATCATTGAAAATTTCAATAATCACTTGAATTCAATATCTTAATTTATTTTGAGATATATTGCCACATTGTTATGTGTTTTTGTGATACTTTAACATTGAATTCATAAAAAGAAATACTTTTATCATACATTATTTCTAGGATCGAAGAAAGAAGAAAAGATAATCAATAGTTGTGACATATACACATGAGTTGAACTATCAAGACTCTTTGTTAAATGTCTCCTCGTCTCGTTAGGTGAAACTCGACCAATTCTGTACGGACAATTTTAATACGAGTACGAATTAGTTGTAGTTTGAACGACTTCTAACTGAGTCTATCTCTTCATCTTTTCGGTGAACTTGCACCCCAAGGAGGCGACGTCTGACTAACTCTTCATGACGTATACATATATAGTAGCTAGTGATTCACAAGCTCGTCATCTATGAGACTTGGGACATGCATGAGACTCCGGTGCGCTGAATGGTTTATCTTCAAAACACGACTTCTGTTGCATAGTCAACCCCAGCCTAAAAAAAACAACAAAAAAGACTTGGTTAGAACTAATGGACACGAGGTTGATCAGGTTGACACCCAACTAGTTCAAAGTAAATCTCATCTTATTTAGTACTAGTTTAATTCAATGCAACTTGTTGAAATGTTCATAACTATACTTATTCAAAGGTAAAGTCAATGTACTCACTCAAAGTTAAAGTCATTATACTTGGTGCAAAATGGAAATTTGAAGAGGATCAACTTAAACATGTGAGTTTATGGTTATAAAAGAGCAATTTTACTGATTGATCCAAACAAAGAACTAAGTTATATGCTTGAATTAATTATCACCTGAAGTGGGATTCATTGTTTTAAGTGAAATTAAATTAAATGTTTCCCATTTTATGTGTGGTCGAGGGATGGTAGGGATCGGTCTCATCTCTTTAAAGATTTATGAGTTTTTAGCTTCTATTATTTTATTTTTCTTATTTTCATATAAAGTATGAAAACAATAATTTTGTTTTTTATAATATGATTTTATTGTTAACTGAATATATTTATATTCGAATACATAATCTTCAATTTTTTAAAAATAGTTATCAATGAAATAGAAAATTCCAAATATTTAATTCTAAATGATAACATCAGTTTTAATAATTAAAATATATTAGTAAATAAATATTAATTTACAAATAATATTATAAAAAATGTTTAGTTACTAAATTATTTATTTGTAATATAAAAATATAATTAATTTATTGTTAATAATTATTAGTGAATATTGTATAAACAATTTAAAAAATTATTTAAGAGTTAAATAATAGTTGAATGAGTTTCATTTTTTTATAAACCAGATCGAAAATTAAACGATAAGATAAAAAATTTGAGATTTAAATTGATAGTAGACCGTCATAAAATTGATTAAAGATTAAATAAAATTAAAGAATTTGAAATATGATTGAAAGAGATTTCCTCTATTTATCAAAGAATTTGAAGTTTAATTGAAAAAATAGATTATTAAATGAATAGTTACTGATTTATTTTAGTTTATAAGAACTTAATAATTTACAATAATTGACCTATTAATTAATAAATTGACTAATTTTTAACAACAAAAGTTAGTAAAATAAATCGAACTGAAAAGTTAAAATTTGAACCAGAAAATTGGACGATTCAAGACGTTTCCAATTGAACTGGCTAAACTAATCGAGTTTTTTAATCACTGAAAATTTCAATAATCACTTAAATTCAATATCTTAACTTATTTTGAGATATATTGACACATTGTTATGTGTTTTTGTGATACTTTAGCATTGAATTCATAAAAAAGAAATACTTTTATCATACATTATTTCTAGGATCAAAGAAAGAAGAAAAGATAATCAATAGTAAAAACCTTTGTGTTAGTGAAGGAAATTACTACTACTAGCAATGGTTAAGTCGTATGCTCTTGTAGCATGAGGAAATAGTTTTTCTGTTTTCTGCGATGGACCAAGGTAATCAGACAAGAACCCTTAACTATCAGGAAGATGAGGTTATTGCTTTCGACATTGCACCAGCGGTTCCAAATCAAGGTTTTGACTTCTGCCTTGTGGGGATGTTTCTCACTTATAGTCCCATAAACTTTCTCTCTATGAAATCTCTTTTAGCAGATTTGTGGCACTCGCTTGGTGGAATAACGATTATTGATATAGGGGCAAAAAGGTTCCTATTTCAGTTCTATAACCAAGTCGATGTTGATCGTGCTGTTGAAGGGGCTCCATGGTTATTTAACAAGCATCTTTTGGTGTGGAGCAAAATTTGCCCTAACGAAGGCCCATTGAGAATTCCATTAATTTCGACTGATGTTTGAATTATAATGAAGAATCTGAAACCTGGGTTTATGTTTCGTTGGAAAATATGTGTCTAATGATACTAAATATTTGACGGAATCGGCTGAATTAGAAGATTACTCTATGAAGTTCGTGTTACAATGGACATTCGTAATCCTCTAAAGAGGAAGAAGAAATTGTTGGACGGTAAAGGTGAAGCTTTTTATGCCTAGTTTTCTTATGAAAGAATTTTTGTATTTTGGTATCTTCGTGGAATCTTGGGACACACTGATTCCTACTGTGAAACTTGCCTGAGGAAGAAACCAGAGGATTTGAAATTTGAATGGGATGAACGACTCTGGGCATTAACTCGTCGGAATCGTCGAGCTCCCAGTCAGTGGCTATGAGAAAATGGAAGAGCTCAGATGATGCCATGGAATGCGTCGGGAAAGATGGGAGAATCAGTGTCGAGGGAGGATTCTTTGTCGTTATTTACCCAGATTTTTCACAATTCCCTTTATGGTTACAATTCAAATTTGAATGATGGAGGAGAAGATATAGGACTGATGGAATCAGACTCTCTTGGAAGGTTGAGTATCGATGGGCTTGAGAATGATAGTGGGCCTGTTACCCAAAGAAGAGGCCTACGAATGAAAAAAAATAAAACAACTCCAACTAATATTTCTTTGTCTAAGGATTTATTAGGTGGCAACCAAGTTGAAGGCCATGCTTCAGCTTTTAAGATATCGGCTGATCCCCTGAAGCGGGATAGCCGGAGGCAATAAAGATCATAAGCTGGAACTGCCGAGGCATTGGCAACCCTCGGGTAGTAAGAGTGCTAAGAGATTTGGTTACTAATTACAAACCCGACATTGTGTTTTTTATGGAAACTCGTATGCATGCTAGCCGGATGGAGGAAGTTAGAGTTCTTGTCTCTTTTGATCACTGTTTTTGTGTTGATAGGGTGGGGTTAAGTGGTGGGCTTTGCTTGTACTGAAAGTCCCATGTGGATTTAATTTTACTTTCTTATTCTAATAATTTTGTTGATTGAAAAATTAATAATAATGGTAATACTTGGAGGTACACTGGTTTCTATGGTTTTCCTGAATCAAATAGAAGACATGCTTCATGGGATCTTTTACGGTCTTTGGCATCTAAGTCGTCGCTCCTGTGGATTATTTCAGGGGACTTTAATGGTATTATGCTGGCTTGTGAGAAATTAGGTGGGGCCCCAAGATAGAGTTTTCTATTAAATGGCTTTAAGGAGGTTACTTCAGATGCTGGACTTTTTGATATTGATACTACAGGCCTATTCTTTACTTGGGATGGGACTAACCCGTATGGGGATAAAGTCCAACAAAAACTAGACCAGGTCATGTGTAATGCCGATCTAGTGGATTTGTTCCCAAATACAATTGCTTCGGTTTTACCACACCAGTTTCAGATCATTATGCAGTTCTTGCTGACTTATCCCACTTAGATCACGATGACTCTCTAAATCGTTCCTTCCGTATAGACAATTCCTGGCTTCTTGAGGAAGAGTTAGAAGGGGTGGTGCGAGAGTGTTGGACTGGACAGAATGGCGACAATTTCATATGGAAGAGGGATGCTCTAATTTCGACTATAAAGGAGTGGGGTAGGAGGCGGAATAGGGAGTTCTGGGAAAAGAGGAAAATTATTGTTCGACAGCTTGAACTTTGTCGAGGAATAGCTGATGGCACTAAAGTCTCAAGATTAAAGGATGAATGGAATCAAATTCTTTTAACTGAGGAGATTCGAAGAAAGCAGCAGGCAAAACTCTATTGGTACACGGGTGGAGATAAAAATTCGAAGTTCTTTCATAAGCATGTTAAAGGAAGAAGGGTGTTGAACAGGGTAAAGTCATTGAAGTCGGATGATGGCAGGGTCTTTACTGATTGGGAAGGAATGTCTGTGTTGGTAAAGGAATATTTTGAGAAGCTTTTCGAAGGAAATAGTGCAGCAGACTACATCAGATTGGTGGGTATTGCTAGCAGGGTTCTTACAGATGAGGATTCTATCGCTCTTCAATAGCCTTTTCGTAAAGAGGAGTTCCGTGAGGCCTTGTTCAGCATGCACCCGAATAAAGCTCCTGGTCTGGACGGGCTTAATCCGGCGTTCCTACAGAAATATTGGCATATTATTGGCGATGACATCTTCAAAGCGGGTACGGCTTGGCTTTAGAAAGGTACCTTTCCTTATGCTCTAACTTTAACAACTATTGTGCTTATTCCCAAGATTGTTGCGCCTGAAAGTGTGAAGGATTTCAGACCTATCGCTTTATATAATGTGATTTACAAAATTGTGTCTAAAGTCTTGCAAATAGGTTAAAACGAGTTCTCCCACATATTATTGCTATCAATCAATCTGTTTTTGTTCCTAATCGGTTGATTAAGGATAATGTCTGTGTACCTTTTAAGACTGTTCACAATTTGAAGAATAGGAGATCAGGGGACCTGAGTTATTGTGCGTTAAAGATTGACATCAGTAAAGCTTACGATAGAGTTGACTAGGGTTATTTGAAGGCTATGTTGATTGCTATGGGTTTTCCTGCAGTCTGGATTCAGTGGATGTCAATGTGCTTCTCAAATTTCAGTTACATGGTTAATTTAAATGGCTCGTTGGTTGAACCGGTTGTTCCTGGGAGGGGTCTACGTCAAGGGGATCCAATATCGCCCTATCTTTTTCTCATTTGTGCTGAAGGGCTTTCTATTTTGCTTAAGGAAGCAGAGAATAAAAGACTGTTGCATGGTTGCAGTGTTGGGAGGGTTGTCCCCAGGTTTCACATTTGTTGTTTGCAAATGATTCTCTACTGTTCTTTGAAGCTAATGCGACTAAGGCCATTATTGTAAAAAATGTCTTTAAGGAGTATGAATTAGCTTCAGGTCAATCGGTAAACTTTTTGAAATCTGGTATCCTGTTTAGCCCATGTGTCCAGAGAGAGGTTAAAGCTGCTATCTCTAATATATTGGGAGTTACCAATTCACTTAGTAGTGGGGCTTATCTGGGGCTCCCCTCGTTTATTGGCCGAAATAAAAATAAAAAACAGATTTTCAGCTTTATCAAAGATAAGCTTTGGAAGCGGATCAACAGCTGGAATAAAAGGTTTCTTTTCAGAGAAGGACGGGAAGTGTTGATTAAATCAGTGGGCCAAGCTATCCCGTCTTATTGTATGTCTGTTTTTCTCCTTCCGTGAACTTTGTGCGATGAACTACAAGTCATTATGAATAGGTATTGGTGGAATGGTAAGAAAGAATCGGGAGGAGGTATCAATTGGCTCTCCTGGGATAGAATGATTGTCTCGATGCTGCAGGGAGGTATGGGTTTTAGAGACCTTCATCACTTCAATATTGCACTTGGTAAGCAAGGGTGGCGTTTGCTTACGCAAACTGATACTCTGTTCTATAGTACCTTCAAAGCTAAATACTTTCCGTTGAGGGATTTTTGGAAAGCTTCTAGGGGTACTAACCCGAGCTTTGTCTGGACGAGTATCTTTGCTACTATTGATTTGTTGAAGAAGGAAGTACGGTGGAGGGTGGGTGATGGAAGGAACATTCTAGCTGGTAGTGATCCTTGGATACCAAAGTATGGACCTTTCACTGTAGGTGATGACGCCATTTTTGTTGATAGGGCTTTGAGAGTGTCGGACTTGTTTTTGGAAAACAGCAGAAGATGGGACCTTGGAAAACTTATGGACAATTTCTCCGCTCGGGATGTAAGTGTTATCCTTTCTATCCCTCTCAGTATGTTTAATGTTAAAGACTCACTAATGTGGCATTTTGACAAGAAGGGCATGTATACTGTCAAGTCTGGCTACCATATTAGCCGAAATCTACATTTTCAGGCAATTGTTCAAAGTGACGTATGGAAGCGTGTCTAGATGCTAAAAATTCCACCAAAGGTATGTGACTTTATGTGGAGAGCGTTGAGAAGTGTATTGCCGACAACATTGAGTCTACAAAATAGGGGCATTGATGTTGATGGTATTTATCCATTATGCTTCTTGTTGGAATCTGTTGATCATGTGTTAATACACTGTCCTTTGGCTTCTAGATGTTGGAGTTTGATCGATGTGTTTACTGTAGCCTCTAGGGATTCTTTTTCCAATGTTTTTATGTAGCTATGGAGCAATAAGGGTAGAGAGGTTGCAGAATTTTTCTCTTTTGGCACTTGGAACATTTTGAAATCTAGGAATGATTTTTTTTGGTCTTCAAAGATAATTTCTCCTAATCAGCTTGTATACAACACCGTCTCTTATTTGATGGAGTGGAAGTCTTTTGACAACTTGAGGAATCTGCATCACCAAGTGGGGAGCACATCTGAAGTTGTAATTGTTCGTAGCAGTCTGCATTCTTTCCTTGCAAATGTTGGGTGGAGCTTGTATACAGATGCAGTGCTGTTTCAACAAGAGAGCGCTTCTGGTTTTAGTTGCATTGTGGAGTCTGCCGAGGGGAGTTGGCTTGGGGCTGTTCTGGGTTTTGTGGAGGGGTGTTGTGAGCCTGAGGTTGCTGAGGCCTTGGCCTGTCGTTCTGCAGTTCTATATGCTTCTCAGCACTTATGTGATGGTGGCGTCATTTATACAGATAGTCACCAACTGGTTTTTACTTTGCATTCCTCTATGTTGGACAATTCAGCCTTTGGGATTGTTGTCTAGGATTGCAAACAATTATTAATGAATATGCCTAATACTAAAGTGAGATGGATTAGGAGGCATTTGAATAGAGCAGCACATGCTTTAGCTAGAGCTTCAATTCGTTATTC
>JAOQMS010000001.1:24724253-24765824 GCA_027563885.1 Erythroxylum longipes | reverse complement strand
TAATAATATAAAAATAATATTATTAATTATTTAATAAAATTTATTATGTTAAATATTATTCTATTCTATTTAATATAATATTATAAATTGGTCATATTTGGTATTTCGAATTTTTTTTAAAGGTATATTAGGTAGTTTGTATTTATTAGTTCACGTTTCATTCTAAACCCCTCAAATCGGAGGTTTCTTATTTTCACTATTTAGGATGGAATGGAACGTAACATGAAACCTTCCGCTTCTATCTCATTCCATTTTATTCTATTATAAAACTTCCTTCCAAACGATAGAAGTGTATTACGTTCTATTCCATTTCATCCTCAAACCTTCAACCTAACAGAGGCTAAGAATAAAAGATAAGTAGAGTAGGGTTGTACTTCTTCCGGCTACCGGCTAAGTCGCACAATTCTCAAGTCAGGACTCTGTCGTATGATTATGAGTCACCATGGATATTAATTTTTTGAAAAGATACTTAATCGTTTTTTAATAAAAAATTATTGCTTAAAATAAATTATTAAGTATATATATAATAATTTTAAAATCACATATTTTAATAAATATTTAACAAACTAATAATTTAAAATTAAATAATAAATTTAGTTTATATTTATATTCAAAAATAAAATAACAATAAACAAAAGTAATTCGTTTAGTTTAAAAACTATTTAAAGTGAATTTTATTATAATGTAATTCATTAAAATTATTTCATTTTATTAAATGAATTAAAGATAGAAATAAAAATAATATTAAATATTTTATCATCATTAATTTAAATGTATATTCTTAAAAGTTTTAGTGTCTCCTTATTTCTAATAACCATTTTCTAATTAGGGATGGCCCATGGGCATGGGCCAATCCATTGCACCAAGCCCTACCAATCTTTTTAAAATAATTTTAAAAAAATTTAAAAGATAAAATAATTTATTTTTTAATTAGATCAAAGTTTTAGTTATTTAGACCCAAGTTTATTCGTAACCCAACTCTTCTAAATAAAACGATATTATTTTATTTGAAATAATTGGACCTCAAGTTTATATGGGCCTGAGCTTAACTCATAAACTGGGCCATTGAAAACAACTAAATTTAGACTTATGTGTCAAAAATTGTTATTTTTTAATTTTCTTCAAGTTCTTTTACTAAAATAGACAATAATTGAGGAGACAAAGGTTATGAAGCCTAACATTACATGTCCTTAATTAGGAATCGGCAATATCTCACGTACATTCCCATAGTTATTAATATCATTAATATCCAGTTAAAATCTCGTTAAAATGTAGATAGGGTAAATTTCACATATATTTTTATTTTAGATAAATCAATAATATAGAAATTAACAGTAAATTATTAATAATGATTATACCAATTGAGTAAGAATACAAATATTATGCATTTGTAAAGAAACAAAAAAATAATTCAGCCTTCCGGAGGTGCTTGAATTAGTAGAGTAAGAAACTTGGAGCTAAAAAATTTTATGGTCGAATTTTTCTATTTATACTTTTTTGATCAAGCCTATCATACATGACTTGTCTAGTATGATGTATCTAATTGGCCTAATTTACAAGCTATTGTACCAATTCAAAAATTTACTCAGTGCATATTTAAATAATAGTAATTACAAATTCCTCCGTTTTAAAAAACCGTTTTTGTTTTCATAAAGAACTCAAAAAAAAAAAAGGAAATCCAAATCATGTGATATGTTAGAAAAACAAAAGCTGAGAAATTTTCCTACAAGACACGGAGAGTGTGTCTGTCTGATGGAGTCAACATAGTCAGATGCAAGGAAGTACAGTAGAACTGACCGCACGTGAATATTCCCACTAGGGTTTTTAAGATTAGGTTAGAGGCTCCCTCTCGTTTATCAGCCGCAGTGGCTAGGGTTTTCCACTCTGCTCTCATAGTTTCCATCCATTTTCTCAGCGACCAAACACAACACACAATCTGTCTCGACGTCCTTTCAATCTTAGATAGACCCATGGCCTTAACCATGCTTTAATAGAAGCTGGGTTGCTGCTTTGAGCCTAAAAAGTACAAGTGAGAAAGGTTCTGACCGAGAATATCCAAGCAAATGGCAACAGCGAATCCTTTCTATCTGCTGGGTAACGATGACAATGAAGACCCTTCTCAGCTCATCGCTGCGGCGGCGGCGGCGGCGGCTCAGCTTAAGGCTGAGAAGCCCAAGAAGCCGCAAGCTCAAGATGTCAAGCCTGCTAAGCTTCCCAGCAAGCCTCTGCCTCCTGCACAAGCTGGTTAATATATTTCTTTTGTTATTTAGATATATATGTATACGTTGTGGTTCATAGACGGTGTAATGATCCCTTTACCTTGTTCTATTCATCTTTTTCTAATTTTGGTTTTCCTTGCTATAAGAAGTATACTTTTTGTGCTTAGTATTGCAATTTTGGTTTATGAATTGGTTTTGAATTCAACGCAAAATAACGTAATGAAAGGAAGTATGTATACTTGGAATATGATAGTTAGTAAAATTGCATATAGATTGTTTTGGCCTAATTTTTGGTTGAAGATACGGTTTCCTTTTATTTTCTAGGAGGGAACGTTTTGGCTTCAGCGGCTTGGATTCTCCATTCTAATTGCATGGACATTGGATGTATAGTCGGTTAGCATGCAAATGCAAATGCAAATGATTAGTTTAGGACTTTTTGGATGGTAGAATTTGTGAAAGCTTTTCCTAATGGTTATGGTTGTTGCACCCTGTCTTTTGATTGTTAAGTTTTGTTTAATTTAATTCTTGATCAATTTACTTGATATTATTAAGTAATGCTTGTCAATTTTATTGCATGTTAATGCAAGTTCTTTTTTTTATTTTCTTTCTTATTGTAACCTCGGCGAAAAGTCATATTTAACTTATAAGCTTTCCATTTTGTTTTCTCTGTGCAGTAAGAGAAACAAAGAATGAAGGTGGTCGAGGCGGAGGCCGCAGCAGCGGACGAGGCTATGGTCGTGGACGTGGTCGTGGTGGTGGATTTGATAGTGATTCAATTAACAAGGAGACCACCTTTGCTAGCAGCAATGGAATTTCTGGCGGGTTCCGAGCATCTGAAGAGGTGGATGCTGGGAAACCCTCTGAGAGGCGCCCCTATGGTGCTCCTCGTGGTGGTTTTCGAGGTGGCCGCCGGGGTGGTTTTAGCAATGGAGAAGCTGGAGATAATGAACGTCCTCGAAGATTGTATGAGAGGCGCAGTGGTACTGGGCGTGGGTTAGTACTCTGCTAGTCAAATGTCTGCATTCCAACATAATAAACACTTGTTGCAGGTCTTTGTCTCAGTTTTTCTCCTTGTGCATTTTTTTCAGGAATGATTTTAAGCGTGATGGGTCTGGTCGCGGAAATTGGGGAACTTCTACTGATGAAGTTACTCCGTAAGTATCCAGTATGATGAGTTTAGTGTTAATACTTTCTTTTTGGTATGCTCATGCATTAATGTTTCTTTTTTTTTTGCTTGCAAAAACTAAAGAGAGACAGAGGAACCTGTTGTTGACAATGAAAAGAACATCAATGTTGAGAAGCCATCTGGGGAAGAGGATGTTGGAGATGCTATCAAGGATAATGTTGCTAATGAGCCTGAGGAGAAAGAGCCTGAGAACAAGGTTAATTGCTACTTGAACTTGGTTTTGGTTATTTTCATCAATCTTACTACTTCTAAAGGACATTGCCGGTTTTAGTCAACAAGTGGGTTTGTTTTATTCATTGTCCTTGCAACATATATGGGGCTTGAATAAATACTGTTGAAATAATCAAGGTTAACATGTTGAAATAATCAAGGGTAACATTAGCTGTTATATGGCTTTGTATTTAGAAAAGTTATGCCTTCTTTTGGGTAAATCATGGTGCACAGTTACCTATTCTTTTTCTGAAAAACCATAAATGGTACGTGATTTCTTTGAGTTTACAGTTGATAGATGTAACTGTTTGTATTTGTAGCAGAAAACATATACTGAGTTATAAACTGCTACTAACAGTTTTGATTAGCCTACAGTTGGTTGGTGGTTTTCTATGATTGTTGTGGGGTGTTTTTCTTTTGCAAATACTTGTCCAAAAATTCCAACTGTGACTTGTATCTGCCTGTGGATTTCATATATATTAAATCCTTGCTTTGGAGATAGTGTGAGAACTATCTTACAGTTTTGATATAGCTTACATGCAAATATTGCCTGATGATTTGGAATTTTCACCACACATGGATTTAGTTATATAAGTAATTACACCAATACAGTAATGCAATTTTGGTGTAATTATCAACAGAAGTATTGACTGCATGCGCCAGTTCATTACTTCTCCAAGCACTGCTGATGGACTTGGTTATATATCCTTGTTACGCTTAATAACAGGAGATGACTCTGGAAGAGTATGAGAAGGTTCTTGAAGAGAAAAGGAAAGCTTTGCTTGCTCTGAAGCCTGAGGTTCGAAAGGTGAATCTGGACAAAGACTTTGAGTCCATGCAACAGCTCTCAAATAAGAAAGAAAATGATGAAATCTTCATCAAGCTGGTACTAATTGCATTAGCTGCAGGAATTTTCCATTTGTACTCTGTGGTAGACCTAAAATGGAGTGCTGACTTGGAACTTTTGGTTGTTAGGGATCTGAAAAGGACAGACAGAAAGATGCTGCTGACAAAGAAGCTAGGGCCAAGAAGGTACATGCTGTGCCTTGAATAAGTAGTCACCTGTATATAGCAATTTAACTATGTTAATTGATCTAGTAATTTCTCAATTACAGCTTGTCCATGCGTTTGCTGCTATTAACTTGAAGTGATTGGTTTGAAGTTGTTTTGTCGACTGAAAACATTCTTATTCCTGTTGATTTTAAACCCCTGTCCGCGACTTATGTTAAAGTTATTGCTTTTAAATTATGGTCAAGTGGTTTCTGAAGTTGCTGGGTTTTGCCTCAGAACTGATTAAGTAATTTTCATGGCGTGATGTTTCTCTGTTTATAAATCGACTGCCTTTATGAAATGTTTATTTCCTCTTGTTGCTTTTTGATAACAAAAGTACCTCAAACATATTTGTTTTTCTGCTTTGTACTTATTATTATTTCGTATAGTGCTGCTTAGTTTATGATGATTGTTTGATTATAATAGGCTGTGAGCATTAATGAGTTCCTGAAGCCTGCTGATGGGGAGAGTTATTATGGTGGTCGTGGACGAGGCAGAGGTCGTGGATCAAGAGGTGGTGGATTCGGTAGAGGAGGGGTACGGGATGTAGCTGCACCCTCTATTGAAGACCCTGGTCAGTTTCCCTCACTGGGTGGCAAGTAAGATGCTATTGCGTTGCTCCATGCATGGGTTTTACCCTTTGTGGTCTGTGGGAAGAGTCTTTTGAGTCGGAAGCATATCAACAGGCATATCCTTGAAAAACATCTCCTTCTACGATTTTTAGTCATTTGGGTTGTAAATTTTAGATATTTCTCCATGCCTGTGATTAACTTCTTGAATTTAGTATGCATGCATACATACATTAAATTTTCTGGGAAAGTAGGTTACTGTTGAGTCATTATGTTTTGGACTTGAGTAGCAGCATCTTCAGTTTTGGTGTTCAGAATTTCGTGTAACTGTTTCGTAGTCCCATTTCTAATTTATGTTAGCTTCTTTTACTAGTTTTGCTTTAAGATAAATGTAAGAGCCAAGTCCTTACTTTTAATGTTTAATTTGTAATGTGCTTCCTTTTTATTTACCAGCTTCATCCTTCCTTGGAAACAATTCTTTGCTTATATGTCAAGACACTTTAAAGCCAAACAGGAATGAAGCAATGTACACTTGAGCAGCACACACTCACAAAGTACGCCTAACCAAAGAACCAAGTTCACCACGCACCCATGTCCAATTTTGTTCCTCTTCTTTAACCCAAAAGCTCAATAACCAATCTTCTGTATTTCATTCCCAACAGTCGCAGTCATGTCATCTCTTTGAATTGCACTTTTTTTTAATTTAATAAATCTCAAAAAATTAAATAAAATTGAGTTGATTGAATTTGAGTGTTGACTTGGTTCGATTTGAACGTATTATGATTTAGACATAATGATATATACGATCAATCAAATTTTGGACTTTTTGGGTTTGTTTGGAAACTTTCGAATTTAGGGGGTGCTTGTTTGGGGTATGGAAAAAGGGGTATAGGTATGGAATGAAAATTGATGTTTGGTATGAATTTATCATTGAAGACTTAAGAGTTTTATTCTTTGGTTTTAGGCAATTCTCCGTTTTTCTCATAATCTAGAGGAATGGAAGAGAAGAATAAAAGTGATTGATATGTTTTTAATTTTTATATATAGAGGATAGATAAAAGGTTTAATTATGAGCTAAATAATTTCGTAAGTAAAACTTTAATTTCAATAATCAAATTTATGATGAAATCAATTAAATAATTAATTACACTATAATTAATTAAAATATTGTAATTAATTAATTAATTAAAATATAATAATTAATTAATTAATTACAATATAATTAATTTAATTATTATTATTTAATTACATTATTTTATATTTAATTAAAATATTATTGTTAATTAAAATATAACTATTCATTAATTAAAATATTATTATTCATTAATTAATTACAATATAATTAATTAAATTATTATTATTATTATTTATTTAATTACATTATATTTAATTAAAATATTATTATTATTTAATTAATTGTAATATAATTAATTAAAATATAATTTATTCATTGATTAAAATATAATTCATTTATTAATTAAAATATAATTCATTTTGTAATTAATTAATTACAATATTTTTTACCAACCAACCACTGTCATTACTAATGGTAATCATTCATTTATCTTAACCAACCATCATAATTATAAAGATTATATCAATTCTTATTCTTCCCTATATTCATTTTCATTTCTATTCCTATTACCTTCTATAAATTAAGCACCTCCTTATACTATTTGGGTTTATTTGGAAATATTCTAATTGAATTTATTAACGAATTTGATTCAATTACATCAATGAGATTGAATTGATTTCAATTTATACTGTTTGGAACAAACCTAGTAATATTGAAATTGAATTCATTTACACTGATTGTAAAGAAATTAAAATGAATTCAATTATTTCATGACATTTTTACCGTTGATTAAAAAATAATCTTATTAAATAATAAGATTATTTTCTTTATTCCAATTAATTCTAGTTTTGCTGATTATACTAAATATTAATTACATTATATGTAAAGAAAGTATTCGTAAGTAAAAAACTAGATAAAAATAATAAATGAAATAATCAAATGTACTTTTTTCAGAAAGATAATAGTATAAAATGTTCAAACTGTTACAATTAATATATAGTTTAAAGTAATACTCAAGGTAGTATTATATTAACTTTCACAATGCAATTATATCATACGATTTTCGATTGAATGACGAGGATTATTATATATAAGTAAAAAGATTCATTGATAATTATAAATCGGTATTAATATATTATTAATTATTATTAAAATATTATAATTATAGTTAAAATTAATTAGCATTATATGTTAAAAGTTATTTATTTTTATAATTAATGAAATGTAGTAATAGTAACTCGGTAAAATGATAATGATAATTGTATTTATTAATATAAAAATCAATAACACGTATATTTTTATTAAAATTAAATAGAATTAAAAAAGAGAAAATTATTTTATAAAATTAAAATTATAAAATAACTAATTTTAATATTAGAATATTTTAAGTGAGATAAATGTTCATATAAAAATAGAAAATAAAATTTAATTTTTCATATTCATAAATTATAAAAATTAGAAAAATTATAACTAAAAATAAAAATTACAAATTTAATTCAACATAATTTTGTTAAAAGTTAAAGCTCACAAGTCACAATACACTACACCTGAACTTATGGAAAAGATCAAGTAGGATAAAACTAAAAATTATATTATTACATTATAGAGGATATAGTAGGTGGAAAGAAAAAGTTTCCAACTAGTTTACAATTAAACATAAATTAAAGGTTTAGCAATGAAGCCCTGTAATGTAGAGTTTGCAATTGGTAAATAGAGAAGAGAAGAGAAGAGATGGGAGATTCGACGTGGAGCTTGGAGGAGTGAATTCAATTCTGATGCTTGGAGCAGTGAATTCAATTTATAAAGGGATTTGTTTTAATCACATGCATGAAATGAATCCATCCCCTTTTTTGTGTTTCCAAACACCTGAATTGATTCAATTCAGATCATTTCATATGGCCTGTTAGACTTAAATTTTTTTATTGAATTTAATCGAATTTTGTTCTAAATTAAACCTAAATTTATTTGAGAACATTTGTTGTAGAGTATATAACTTCTCCAAAACTTATCATATAAATTTTAGTCGCTTAGTTGTGAAAATTTTTACTGAAAATTTATGGCATAATTTTGTCGTGCATTTATAAATCGTCGATTTGTGAAATATTTTATTTGAAATTTATCATGTAATTAGAATAAAATAAAATTAAAATGAAAATTATTATTATTATTATTGTTGTTGTTGTTGTTGTTGTTGTTGTTGTTACATTAATAATATCATTGAGAAATGTTGCATCATCTTATAATCTTTAACCAAAAATGTTGAGTTACGTCAACATCCAACTAGAGTTTTACTGGAACGTAGAGTTTGGAGATTATCTAATAGTACCCAATCTTATCCTTATTTATTAAAGAGGATGTTTTCCAGTTCGGAGATTATCTAATAGTACCCAATCTTATCCTTATTTATTAAAGAGGATGTTTTCCATAGACTGGCGTGCAATGTAAAATAATGATAATATAAAAATATAAATAAATATATGAAAATAGAAATATAAAATATAAAATATGTATAGAATATGGTAAAAAATTAACAATAATAGGTGAAATAGTTAAAAAATACACAAATTAGAAAAAACAAATAAAATAGTAAATCAAATGAGTCATATAAAAATGTAATTATGCTAAATAAAAACTATTTAGACTAAATAATTGTGAGGTAAGTATTATATGTTTAAAAAAATTAGGCTGATAATAAAATTAAAAATTCTCGAATGAAAATGTTTAACATATTTAAGAGAATGAGAATAACTTTATCGGTATTTTAGTATGTAAAAGTTTTCTATTTCGAGTCATATTTTGAATAAGTTCAAATATGGTCATAAAATACAATGTTGCACTATGAACTTTTATTCCCTTTAAGCAAAGAATTAAATTGAATAGTATTAAACAATTGCATAACCTAACTTTAATCCATGTATTTCAAGTGTATATAAAGTACGGTATCTTGGTCAAACGTACAGGAGCCCATAACTCTGCCTTCTTCCTTTTCTCTCTCTCATTTTCTGGTGTGTCGTTTTTGGCATAAGAAGAAGATGCAGAGATCAGCGAGCAGTACCAGAATCTTGGAAGAGTTCTTGAAGAAGCCGAAGCCGGATTCGGATGTCTTTGCCTTGGAGTTAGAGCAGGAACAACAGCTACCCACCTACGACCCTCTTTCACACGCGGCCAAGAAGGAGCGCTCTCGTCTCCGATCTGCAGAAAACGCTGTTCACTTCATCCCTTTTGTTATTCTCCTCTCCGCCGTCATTCTCTGGTGTTTTTCTCATCCTGGTAATTCTCCTACAAGTTTTCTCCTTTCTGTGTTTCTTGATAATGGGTACATCCATTTCGCTTATTTGATTTGATAGGAACCTGGGTTTGCTTGAACAATTTGTTTTTTTTTTTATGCCTTAATGTATACTTGTAGATTTAGATTTTGGGTTGTGTATAGCTTTTTTCATTTCTCAGCTCTTTTCGATCCAAGATAAGTCAACTTCTTGTAAGTGATCGTCATATTGTCAACTTATTTCGCATTGAACTGTTAGAGCATGTTTATACTTGCTTATGCAAGATGTAAAAGTATTGACGTTTATGCATAAAAATTAAAACTTTAGCCGGATGATTCTAATATGGAACTCTTTCATTATTGACAGAGTCAGAGGTTTAGACTGATCACACCCCCAAAGTCATCAGTTTTTACCAAACATGGGGCGAGATGATTGCAATCCAATGGAACCGGTTTATGCTAATACCTCAGTTCCTTTCAAGATCAACAAATTTCCTAGGCGAAAGCATTTATTGGGCCTTACTTATATCATACAAATCAAACAGTTTAGTTCTTTAACTAGCAAAAGCAGCTCCATTTCCAAATGAATGTATGATCTACGTATATTCTTCACAGTTTTATGATTAACCGGTTTGTCTTGAGGATATTTGAATGCATAAACTCAATTTAGTTTATCCAAACTAATGTTGCCAATTTTTTTTTTATTCCTTGCATAAAGATGTTTAATATAACTACTACATCGTTGATATGATCTTGAGTTGTAATTCTTGTGGAAGTTGATACATGTACAATGGTTTCTGTACAACGAAAATAGAATGCAGAGGGAACAGACTAAAAGGAAAGAGGCAGTGGCTTCTGATTTCCTGGCTTCACTCACCATTTTGGGAACTTCACAAGTTTGTCTTCAACAGAGGTTCGCAATCAAAATTGGTGTGTTCCAAAATTGGTCCAAGCCTAACTAGCTTGGGTATGACCAAATTATTTCTGACAGAACATGCCACAGGATTCTCCCATTGCAAGAGCGATCCGACTAAGTTTGCACGGACGGTCAAGGGAAACACACGGGGCCATCTTTCACTTCCATATGACCTGAAAACATCTTCGATTGATAAAGTTCCTGAGTTGATTGCATCTGCCAGCTTTCTTGCTAGAACTACAGAATCCTCCAATGCACAACATCCTCCTTGTCCCAGATTAGGTGTCATTGGGTGCCAAGCATCTCCGACAAGGACAACCTTTCCCTTTGAAGCGTTAGGACTGATTGCCGGCCATAACCAACGATCTACCAACGGAGTTCTACTGACTGTTTCATCTGGGGTTGCATCTATTAAACTCTGCAGCTCAGAAGGCCAGTTCTTGACTAGTTCTTTAGCTTGCTTCTTTAACACAAAAGGATCAGTAATTTTGGGACCTACAATAAGACATCACAGTTTTTGCAATAAGAATCAAAATCTTGCTGATTTCTAGTACTATACAATCTTCTTGGAGAAAATCAAGGATGATTTGGATACCAGGAGATTGGCTGTTGAAGCAGATAAACCAGTAGACTTTGCTTGGAGAAACAGGAACATATCCTGCTCGCAGTCCTCTCCCATAGACATAAGTGACTCTCGGCTCAAATGGCTGTCCATTGTCATAAAATCCTAGCCCGCGGAATGCACAATACCCTACATATCGAGGCTCGGAGAATCCTATCCATTTAGCTACTGGAGATCGAATGCCATCACAGCCAATAACAATCTGTTGAAAGTTATAACTCTCTTACTTACAGCTCTTCAGGATCTATAAGATTGACACGAAATTGTGGAAAGAAAAGCAGTCATTAATTAGTTAACCTTGGCAAGCAGCCTCCTGCCATCAACAAGCTCTAGAAATGTTTCACCATTTTCAGTTTGCTCCATCTTTGCCAGCCTTGAAGAGAAACGGATAGCTTCTGATGGCAGCTTATTGGCGAGAGTCTCCAAGAGAATTCTTCTTTCCACAGCACGAACTTCTTGGCTATTGTCGTTTGCCATAAACAATCAATTCAGAAACAGTAAATGTTACCCAGCTGAGTCTAAAAATAAGAAGAATGAATTCCATGCGGTGAACACAATCCGGGATAAACAGCAAAACTATGAACAAAGAAAAGTTGATACCTTTCATCTTCATCTTTGAACCTGAAGGAACGCAGCTCGCTTCCATCTTCCGACTTCACCACCATCCTGCACAGCTGGTCATATGTACAAATTCATGAAACAATTAAAAGAGCTAAAATTTGAGGACTCAAACTACAGATTGAGACGCTCGATGCGTGAATTTGCCGAGAAGTGACGGTAAAATTGAATGCTTTGGCTGTCTACACAATTCCATGAAACTAGAAAGAAAAGATATACCCTTGAATTTCAAGAAACTGGCTCCTAAGATCACTTCCAACTCCAATTGCATCCAACACCCTCCATCCATTCTTGAAGAGTGTGAGTGAGGTTCCACCAGTTCTCAGCGAATCTGCTTGTTCAAGTACCAGAGACCGAACTCCGAGCCTGAAAATAGTTGTGAAAATTACACACGTTTGGTTCCGGATTCTAAAGCCGAACTCGTACCAACATGGTTGGGTTCAAGCCCAAAATTCAAAAGTTAGATTACAAATAGAGCAGACCTGTGGAGGGACACTGCGGTGGCAAGTCCGGCAATCCCGGCTCCGACTATGACAATATCTTCTTTACCATCAAAGCCATCAGCTTTTTGCGCTCTAGTGATTGACAAAGAGCTACCTTTTATTTTACTCCTAGTTTGGATCATTAACCAAGTTCGATGTTGCCTATAAGCAGTATTCCGAAATCTGAATAGAGATGGAGTAGACATATTATAAGAGTTGAGGAGGAGGAGAGGCATTGAAGTTCAGCGGTCTGGTCGCTGTTGCAAAAATAAGTGAAAATGCAAAGTCATTAACACCAGGAGCTGGCTATGGAATCTAGTGGTGGACATGCACCAGTTGCCGTCAACTGGGTAAGGTGCACTTTAACGAAAAAAAACTCTTTTTATAATTTATTTAATTAAAATAATAATAATATTATTATTATAAACATTATATCTTATAATATTAAATAGTTTAACAATATTAAAATTTAACTTAATATCTAATAAAAATCACAGTTAAATTAACTAAGAGTCATATAAATTTTTTATATTAAATTTAAATAAAATATAAAATAAATAAAAGGCTAATAGTTTAACATTTTTCCCCTAGCACTTACCTATTATATCATATAATTATTATGTTGTATTTCATTATTTCATTATTTATTATATATATTTTAAAATGTATATAAAATTTTGTAAAATAAAGTTTTTGTGTAGTTTTGAGTGGTAAAAATTTTCTTCAGGATAATTTAAACTACAAGATTTACAACTTAGTCTATTTTTAAAAAATCTTGACCAGTTATATGTGTTAATATAATCATTTTGCTGTTTTGATTACGGTGTTAATTAATTTTGAAACCAAACCACATATGAAAGATGGTGCTTTTGAAAAAAAAAAGAATTTTTTACCCAAGGGTGAGAGGTTAATGTAATTGCTCATTAATGGCTTTCAGTTTTTAAATTCAGAAAAAAAATAAATCTGTTTGTTTGAGCTTTGGTTTTCGGTTCTTCCAATTTTCAAAAATTATAAGAACATAAAAAGTAATTTTTGTTTTCTATTTTTATTTTTAATAATTTGATTTGCTATCAATTAAATATATATTATTTAATATATTAATTTTTAATAAACATTATGAATAATTTAATTTAATATTATATATTAAATTAATTAAAGTTAATTAATATTAAGAATTATGAATAATTTAATTTTACTGAATATTTTTTTATTTTGCAATTAAATTAAATAAATTAAATTTAAAATATCTTTACCGTACTGGATCTGTTAATAAGTGAGAAGGAAATTCAATCTAGAACTTCTTTACCAATGGAGATAGAAAGCACAATGATTAAGAAAAGAAAGACAAACTTCTAACTCAAGAATCAACAAAGGTAAAAAATGATTCATTTTTATCAATATCAACTAATGCACATTTAACTCCTTTTCCTGACAGGTTGGCTAAATCAAAAGATGATAGATATGAAAGAGAGATCTTAGACAAGTTCAAAAAGGTGAAAATTAATAAACCACTTCTTGAAGCCATCAAGCAAGTTCCGAAATATGCAAAATTTTTGAAGGAGTTGTGCACAAATAAAAAGAAGTTGAAGGACAAGGAGAAAATAATTTTGGGTAAGAACGTATCAACTGTGATTAATAGGAAATTTATCGGAAAAATGTAAAGATCCAGGTATGCTTACACTTTCGTGTGTTATTGGTAATAAGAAAATTAAGAGTGTCATGCTAGCTTAGGTGCATCCATTAATGTCATGCCATACTCAATTTATCAAGCTTTAAATCTGAATTCTTTGTAAGAAACTAATGTGATTATTCAACTAGTTAATCATTCGTATGTGCGTCCTATTGGTGCTATAGAAGATGTTTTAGTTCAAGTTAAAGATTTGGTATTTCAAGTGAATTTTTACATCTTGAAAATGGATGGAGATAGTGTTTAACTTTTAGCTTCGATTTTGCTAGAAAGGTCGTTTATGAAGATGGTCAAGACGAAAATCAATATGGATAAGGGTACTCTTTCAGTTGAATTTGATGGAGAGATAGTAAAGTTTAATATTTTTGAAGAGGTGAAGTACTCTAAAGATTTCCAATCTATTTATCATATGGATATTGTGGATTCATTTATGCAGAATATGTTTAAAGAAAACAAGTGTTGAAGATGAGTTGGAGTGTAAGGCTAAATCGGAAGTGAACGAGCAAATTTATGAAACTTGTGAAATTATATAATCATTATCAATAATGCTAATCGATTTGGAAACTCTGAATGTTGAACTTATTATGACTCGCAAGAAAAATTTTACCTTATGTTTTGCAGGCCCTGAAGATAGAATTGAAGGTATTATCGAATCACTTAAAGTATGTTTATTTGGGCGATGGAGAGTCGTTACCTACAATAATTTCAAAAAGATTGACTATAGAGTAAGAGGAAGAGCTAACAGCACTACTAAAGGAGTACAAAACTACAATTACATAGAAGTTTGGGAAGCACCAGCTCTGTCGAGCATAACGAGGTTAAACAATTACTCTTTTCAAGAGGCAACCTAAAATATGATAGTTTTATTTTATTTTGTTTTGTTTTAGTTATATATAACTTGCATGTGATTGCTGTTGAAAAATAAATTTATTAGCTTAAAGGAAAAAGAAGGTCTTAAAATTTTAGTGTTCTAAAGTGAAGACCTTAAAATTCCAAATTACTAAACCTCATAAGGCGAGATCTCGCCTTATGTAATTTAGTGTTATGGAATTTCAGATTACCAAATCTTATAAGATAAGACCTCACCTTATGTGATTTAGTATTCGGAAAAAAAATTCTTTTTCTTCTTTTCTCATCTAATTATTTAATTTATCTATTCACTTAAATATTTTTTACTTTTAAAAAAACTTTAAAAACCTAATCTACTTGTTTGTGTTTGCAAGACATTAAAAAAAAAATTCCAACCACATGTAGCCCTCCTCCCACATAGCAGCCCAACGCTCCACTACGAACGCACCCCTCACGCAAGAACACAGTAGCGTACGCCCACCATGGTCCACAACGTAAGAAAAGCTTGACTTGCCTTTCACCGTGGTCCACTAAAGATAACACCAAAGAAAAGATGAGATCTTCCCTTGAATCGACATTTGGTTATCATGACTTTCTCATTTTTAATTTCAGTTGATTTAATTTATTTTTATATTAATTTTAATTAATCAATTATTTAATCAAACCTTCCATTTAATGTTATCAATTGAAATTAAGAAGTTGGTGGTTATCAATTGAAATTAAGAAGTTGGTGCTTAGTTCTCTAAGGATTCGATCTGATTCCACGACTACTACAAAAGTTTGGTGAATTGGTATTATTTTAGAGGCTTCGACAATCTGACCAAAACTCTGACCTGACTTTTTATTTTTTTTAAAAAAATCAAAACAACATTATTTTGTCCATGTTTTATCGGGCCTCCAAGCTCGGACCCAATTACCAAGCCTAAACTCAAGCGGGTGGGGTTATCTTCAACCCAACTTATTATCAAGTCTATTTGCTTCTCATTTGTAGATAAATCAGTAGCAGAATTTCAGCATATAAAGTAATTAGCTGGACCGTTGACTTTAAGGTGTGAATTCATTAATTCTTAGTAAATGAGCCACTTGCTACATAGAAATTAATAAATATATACTGCTGGTGGAAGATATATTAAACTACAGGAAATCATATTTAGTACGCACAAGGCAATAATAAAGTATGGTCCTTAACTATATAAAAGAAACATGAAACATGCAACATAATGAGTTCATGAATCCTTAAGCTCTCTTCGGTTAATTAACTAACCTTCTAAAGCTGGAGAGTTAGTTGCAACAATCTTTAGACAAACGTGTAAGGAAATTAAAACCCTTTTGTTATGGGAGATTTAATAATTGCTATGTTTTGAAAGAGACTTTAAAAAAAATTATGATGAGAATATATATTAATTATTAATAAAAAAATCATTTGATTTTGTTATCTAAGTGATCATTAAAAATTTTTAATAATTAATATAGTGCGTGAAATTTCGAAAACTCGAATGTAAAACTTTTCGTATTTTGATATTTTAAAGAATTTTTTTATATTAGTGAAATATGTAATTGGTCTCATTAAGATGTATACTAATAATTTATAAATTATATGTATTTAAAATAAAGCGACAAAATTAATATATTTGAAATTTATAAATTCATTGTACTCTTGATTTGTCATTTTCCAAATCAATAAAATGAGAATCAACTCCTTAATTATGATTTAGAACTTCTTTTACCTAAAACAAGTTCCCCTAACTAAATCACCCCTTAAGAACATAAATAAAGATAATTTTAAAGGAGATTTAACATCTAGTTAGGTTATGTCTTTAAGTAGGAAATCAAGATTATGATAACTAGAAGATCAAGAAACAATAGTAAAAGGAAAACGTGATGATGTACGCAAAAGAATCATAAAACCAAATCGAAGTTTTGTCATTTGGATAAGCAGAGAACCTCTTAGATTCAATATTCTAAAGTACCAATCTTCTTCAAAGTAAAGGAGTGATAGAAAATGTCAACCAATGGTATTAAACTGAAGTTTAATAGTTCTGTTCTGGTAATCAATTCCCTTACAACGAATTAGGTATACCAGCAAACCAGAACTTTATTGAATCAAGCAATCCAGAAAACGACACATCCTTTCTTAATAAATGAAGCTAACTAGACCGTAACATGGATAGGTCGCTGTCAAGATTGTATGGAGCTAACTTTGTTTGTTTTCTTATTACACTCAAAAGGTGGAATTGACCACTCTAAGTGCCCTCACATCCTGGTTCAACTGAATAGTAGAGGGGTAAATTATAGTTTAATATTACTCAGTTCTTCAAAGATGAAATCCCGTGTCCGATATATATTAGGAGTCACCACATTAAATGAAAATCTCATATTATCGTTGTCAAAACTCGAACCTAAGACTTTGCACTCAAATTTTCTTATTGTTTTAAATTTCTTTTCCAATTTTTTGGGAGACATGAGACATAAAGTTTTTAAGGAAGGATATATTTTTATTTTAAAAAATTCAAATAAGTATTTTATATGTATGAGTTAACCACCAACATTAATATTTAGATAAAATTTAATACCAATAAATTTTAATGGGTTAAAAAATAATTTGTGAATATTTATAATAATAATGTTCAACACATTGAAATCGCACTGCTAGAAATTTAATTATAAAAAAGTATAAATTATAAATTTGTGGACGATTATTTTGAGTAAATAATTAAAATATAAGTAGTATAACAACAATAATTTAGTAAAAATTCCGCTAATATACGGGATCTGGAGAGATCCAATAATATGTACCTTAGTTTTAACTAGCAGAGAGGTTGTTTTTAAATAACCCATATAAAAAAATTATTAATAGTAGATATTAATACCAACATATTTCAAATTCAATAAGAAATTTTCATATTAAATTATGTATCAAAAAGGTAATATTACATAAAAACATATGATATTCTAATTTTATCTCATTGGTACCTATTTTAACCTACCAAACTACTTTTATTTTCACATCCCTCTATATATATGTACCATCAATTTAAGTTGCTAAAGTCGTGTTAGCTACAAATGGCAACGCTCAATAATGGTAATAGCAGTCGCGTTCGTTGCTGCCAAATTGAGGCCATTCAAAGTGTACCACCTCTCAGGGTGACCAACCCTCGGCAGACACGTCAAGTCTTCATGGATGATACCGTCGTCACGGGCGTTTTCCGGAGAAGCCTTAACATAGTTCTTTACTATAACGGGGCCACGAAGGAGGATTCTGGTTGGGTAATAGCAGGGTGGTTTAAGGAGTCATTAATGAGAGCTCTGGCGGAGCAACCCATACTCTGTGGACGCCTAAGGAGAGGTGAACATGGTAATGGAGAGCTAGAGATCGTGTCTAATGATAGTGGTGCTAGGCTTGTTGAGGCAAAGATTCCAATAACCTTGGAAGAGTTTGTTGACTTGAAGGACGCAGAAAAGTTGGAGGCTGAGCTTGTTCTCTGGAACGACATTGATGAAGAAGATCCTCAGTTTTCTCCCTTATTTTATGTTCAGGTTGGTGAAGCATGATTTTGAACATAACTTGCATGAAAACTCCATGCATGTCTCCCCATTCACACTAGTGATGTTTCTTCTGTTACAGGTGACCAATTTCCAGTGCGGTGGGTACTCCATCGGAGTTAGCTGCAGCCTTCTTTTGGCGGATCTTTTGATCGAGCACAACTTCATTTTGAGATGGGCAAAAATGCACAGAGACATAGTCTCCAGGAATGAAGCTCTCAAACTACCTATTTTTTACCTACCAAATCTCAAACCTGCGAGTTTTTCTCCAAGTGGCATAACCACAGCGTCAAGCAAGAACTCTGGCCAAACTGTGATTTTCAAGACAGAGAGTGAAAGCCCAGATTTGAAGGACGCATTGCGCGTTTCTGTTGAAGAAGCTGAATCCATACTTGGTGCTGAAATGCCGTCGGAGTTCGGCTTCCTCATCAAAGAATCCGACATGGTCATCAAACTACAGATTTGCAAGAAACATGCGCTTGAAATGCTCCCCAGGAATCTAGGAACTAGATCGAGTGTTTCGAGTTGGGATGTTCTTGGCATCAACGAGATAGCTTTCCGTGAAGGGAACAAACCTTGTCGCGCTTCTTGTTGGATTGGCTCTACTAACGCAGGACTTGCCATGGCAATTCCGGTTCCTAGTTCTTCGGAGCTGAACATAATCGTCACAGTCCCCAAATAATGAAGAGGAGACCAATAGGCATAGCCAATGTGTTTGTTCTGTTCGCTGCTTTTCAAAGATCAGGGATTTGTAAACTTACATTACTCAAATCATATCGGTTTCTCAATGAATTCATATATGGGAATTTAAGTAGCAAATGGAGCCAATATCTTCTTTTTTTAGATAAAATCAGACAACACTTCAAACTTGCAAGCATCAAAACCTGGATGTTTATGTTAGAGAGAGCAAACGTGCAAGTTTTATGATGTGTCTTAAGCAGGAAAAAAGCACAGAAGAAAGAAACCAACTAAATAATTTTGTGACAATTCGAGCCAATCAAATAGTTAGCTGTCTTTTTTTTTTTTTTTCCCACGGGGTGTCCTAGGTGGGTCTCAACTATGAGAAGACACTTTTAAGTCATCCACACTCAGACTAATCCTCGCTCGAGTCGGGTAGATCCCTTGCAGGAGGTAAAGCTCTGACCTCAAGTTTTAAACGGCTACATACATGAGAAGAGTTAGCTGTCTTTAGTAAGTCATGTGTGCTTAATTTAACGTCTGCAAGTAGGCCAAACGAGTACACATCACATGGTTATCCCACATAAAAATGTGGATGAGATTTAATGGAACATAGTTGAAATAGAGTAATTAGAATAGAAGATTTGATATCCGCATAAATGTGTTGATAAAATTTAATAGAATATGATAAGAACATCATAATCAGAACAGGAGATCTGATTCGTTTATTTAAACACTAAAGTTCTTTATTTTTAAACTAGAAACATTAAATATTTGCCCTTTTGAGTTATATAAATATGACAGGAACAACGAATTAATGTTAAACATTGTAATTTGTAATTATTTTTTCAAACTTTGATATATAAATACCTAACAAAATAAGGTAAAGGATCAAATTAAGTTCAGGTCATAATTTAAAATTCAATCAGATTTTAAATAAAAATAATATTATTTTAGCAATTTTGTTGAACTAACTTTTAATTATTTAGCTAGGTACATTTTCTAAAATTTAAAATTGATATAAAATTTAATCAATTTAAATTATTTCTATTCAAATCTTCTGTTTCACTTACTATATTCTAATCATGATCTATTAAATCTTATCCATATATTTATGTGGGTTTACGTAAATATGTGGATGAGATTTAATAGAATATGATAGGAATACTATAAATAGTACTGTAGATCTAATCCCAGGTGTCTAGATGTAGCTCTCTCAATTGCTTAAGATGATGAATGAGGCGTGTTATTGCATTTGAAGACAAGGGTGGAAGATGATTTATGTAGTAGCCAGGCTTTGCTTTGTCACATTTAAGGATGGGTCCGATTCTGAGGTCTTGCTTTGTGTTAAAAGATGGGTTAGCATATAATACCATTAACTCTAAATATTTTCATATTTTCAATTTAACTTAATTAGAAAACATGATTTGACCAATATTTTGACATTATTGATGATATAATTAAATTAAAAGTAAGACTGTGTATTACATAATCTTTTTTTACTAGATGATTGTTATTATTGGTGTTTTTGATAATATAATTAGAAAACAAACTTTATTTTAATTAATAATGTAATTTTTGTTAAAATTTTAATATTAATTTATATCATATTATTTTTGCGTTCAAATTACGACATAAAAAATATCCAAAATATCTTTTTTATGCTAGTGTCCATTAAATTTATGATATATATATTGAATTGAGAGAGATGACTGAGTGGACTAAAGCGTCAGATTGCTAATCCATTGTGTGAGTTATTCGTATCGAGGGTTCGAATCGGTCTCTTTCCGATTTTGTTGATGACTTGGTATTTTTTTCCGAATTTATCGATCCTTTTTGCTTTTGCTTTATTTAATATATTTATATTTATTTATTTATTTATTTGATATATAAAGATGTAGAATAAATAAAATGCTCAAAATATTGAAAAATCAAGCAAAGAAAAGCTTTTATTTTTTATTCTTCACATCTCGGATTGCGCCCTAGATAATTAGATAAAAATCCAAGGATGAAGAGAGAAACAAAAAATATCACTAGTATGTAAACAAAGAGTTTAAAGTAAGCATTACACATTCTCCGAAATCTTTTTTGGTTTGGAAAAAAAAAAGAAAATACATTCTCCCTTTTTAGTTGAGATTTATACCACATAAAATATTTTGAAAAAAAGAGATAAAATAAGATCTAGAAATGCAAAAGAATTTTCTAAATTCATTTTTAATATTAATAAAAGTCGAGTCATTCGGTGTCAAAACTTTTTCTCATATCTATAATTCGATATTGCGGGGGACTTGAATCTAATAAGATTACGATTTATTTTAATGAAATGGAAAAAAGTCTAGAATCTCGAAATGGTATAATCGAGATTTCTTGCATCTATAGAATAACTTCCAGGTCTGAATTAAGGGCTTATACCTTATATTATAAGACTTATTTGATCTTATCAAGCCTTATAATTTTTTTCTCAAATAAAAAAATCATGTATTATTTTCGGAAAGTAGTAAAGAAGGGCAGTATTTAAGATCTTATCTAAAACATATAGCAGCTTGCCAAACAAAGGCTAATAACAAAAAAGAGCACAAGGATTACTGGTATAACATCTACTATTAGATTCAAAAAAGCATAGGCTTTAGGCAATTTTGTAAATAAAAAATTGCTTGAAGAAAGGACAGAATTAAGACAGATACAAATAAAACTAAAAGATTGAGCATAATAAATATTTTGTTTTTGAAAATAATTGTATTTTGATTGAGTTATAAATAATTTATTTATGATAAAAGTATGGATATAAAATATTAGGAAGTTAGCGCAAAAACTATTTTTTTTTTAGAGAGAAACGAATTCATTAAAGGAAGAAACCAAGAAAGAAGAAGCAACTAAACTCAAAACCAACAGGCTTTACCCCGTACACTCGGACCTAAGCTTCCTCAGAATTGACTATATGAGAAGGAAAATCAGAACAAAGAACTGAAGCAATACTACTTGGGATACTATCCCAATTAAGATGGTTTGCATGAAACAAAGCTACCCTGACTAATGAATGAGTGGCTTTATTAGCATTCCGAGAAGTTCATTGGAAGGACAAATGTTGGAAGTGAGTCCTACACGCAAGACACTCAGCAAACACTCACCCAACCTCTAATAAGTTGCTGGAAGAACCATTGAGATTATTAATCACTTCTAGACAATCCGATTAAATAACAATTTTATCCAGATTTTGATCCTTGAGCCAAGTTAGAGATTCTTTAATAAAGATTGCTTCCGTAAGAAAAGCATCCAAACAACAAAGGATATGACCTGAGAAAGCTCTAACAAAATGACCTTGATCATCCCTAAGAACAACACCAAACCCTGAACTGTTATCACTTTTCAAAACCGAAGCATCTAAATTACACTTCAACCAACCAACATCAGGTTTGCTCTAAGAGAGGCGATGAGGAGGATTGTTTGAAACCGGGATAACCTGATCAAAAGCACACTTGGCCTCTTTCCAGTCCCTAAGAAAGCCATTTGTAAAAGCCACTATAGCCATTGGATGAGTATCCTTTTGCTCCCAACAAAAAAGATTTCTATGAAACCAAAGGCTCCGAAATATGGATAAAATCTGGTCCCACAAAACATAACTGTTACCAATTAAAAAAGAGGAAATACAACATTTAATATTGTCACCATCCAAAGTAATACCTGCAGCATTCCAAACTCATCTAACGTGAGAACAAGAGAGCAAAATATAATCCATAGTTTCAAACAAACCACACCTGCTACAAGAAACATCAATAGCTACTCCCCTATCTGAAATTCGCTGCTTACAAGGGATGAAATCACGCAGCTGCCGCCAGTGGAATTCTTTTATTTTCGGGGGGAGCTGAGCATTCCAAATAAGATTCCAAGGGCTATCAGCCACATAAGAGGATATAAAAGAGAGATGATCAGTAGCTACCTTATATCCCGATTTTACACTATACATTCCATTCCTAGTGTGATGCCAACAGAAGTGACCGGAAGGCAAAAAGGGGGAAATAGGGATTTTAAAAACCTAAGAAGCATCCATCGGTGCTAAAATGTCATTTACAAAAGAGTGATCCCATCTCGAGTTCTGGAAATTAAAAAGATGGCTAACTTTCATAATTTCCATACTAGGTAAAGGAGTAGAGTGCACAAAAAAATCAGCTTCACGATTCAATCGAGGATTCTCAAAAACTAAGATCGAATTTCCGTTTACCACTTACCAACGAGCACCTTTATCCAGCAAATTTAGCCGAAAAAATGCTCTTCCATATCAAACTGGGATTGCTACCCTTCTTAGCATTCAGAAAATTGCAATGAGGAAAATACTTGGCTTTAAATAATTTACTTAGAAGGGAATTCGGGTGAGTCAAAAAGCGCCAACCTTACTTACAAAGCATAGCGAGATTAAAACAATTTAAGTCCCGAAAACTCATACCTCCCAACTTCTTAGGAACACAGAGTCTCTCCCATTTAGCCCAATGAATTTTAGCTCGATCACCTGACGAAGAACCTCACCAAAAAGAGTTCATCTCTTATGTAAGTCCTCACAAATACCTTTCGGAAGGAGAAAAGCAATCATGCAGAAAGTAGGAAGAGCTTGAGCAATGATCTTGAGGACAATCTCTTTGCCAGGTTTAGAGAGCAGTCTATTTTTCCAACTGGGAATTCTTTTGCTCAGTCGATCCTTCAAGAAAGCAAACACTTGTTTTTTATTTCTCCCAACTAAAGAAGGAAGACCAAGATAGCGACCATGGTCAATAGGATTAGAAACCCCCAAAATTGAATTCGATATTATAATCAATAAATTTTGTTTAATTCTATATCTACATCGATCTTATCTACACCTATTTAAATCCAAACAACAAGCTAATCATAATCTATCTTATAGATATTTGGAGAAAATTGACGAAGAACAAAAATAGTAAACAGCCCAGAACTCTTGGGAAATATTCAAGTATCGAAAAGAGCCAGTTATATCAGAGTAATTATGTTGGAGTTGAGCCGTATAGCTTCTCATCTGTTATGGCTTGGCCCTTTTATGGCAGATATTGGTGGACGAACACCTTTCTTTTATATTTTTTGAGAAAGAGAGTTAGTATATGATTTATTCGAAGCTGCCACTGGTACGAGAATGATGATAATTATTTAAGTATCAGAGCAGTAGCTGCTGATTTCCCTCATGGCTGGATAGATAAATGTTTGGATTTCTCCGAATATTTTTTAACAAGTGTTGCGAAATATCAAAAACTTATTACAAGAAATCCTATTTTTTAGAACGAGTTAAAGGAATAGGTATTGTTGCTGCAAAGGAAGCAATAAATTGGGGGTTATCCGGACTAATGCTACGAGCTTTTGGGGGCCAGTGGGATTTCGATTTTTGGGAAATATCATGATCATCCAATAAGAAGGGTTCCTATTTTTTCAAAGGAACGATTTGAAGACCTATAGGTTCTAACCAGCTGATTGTAGAGTGGATCATTCGAACCTTTGAATTCATAGATATGGATCTCGGACTTGTGAATGGGGATATTCCCGATACTCACAAAGAAAAAAGAAAGTTATTTAGACAAAAAAGAAGTACCTTGGGCAAAAAGAAAGGAAGTGACTTAGACAAATCTTTTTTGTCGATAACCTCAGACCAATCAATCGAATATTGATTAATATGTAATCGATCGAACACTACTTGAAAAAGAAAATGACTCTTTTGCTTAAAAATTAAATGTTCCAAATATTCCTGGAAATTCTTGCTCCTTTCTATTACTGTGAAATTCATAATTTATAAATGAAGTAGTTAATAAATGAATAGTTAATGGTAGGTTACCATTTGCCATTTTTTTGTAGTGACAAATCTTGTACATATTCCTAAGAAAAGGAATTGCCCATTTTTCGGGGTCTCAAAGGGGCATGAAAACACATAAGAACTCTTGAATGAAAATAGAAAGGAGATATTAATCTAGTTCCTTCGGAAATTGTAAGATCTTTGGTGCAAGAAGAAGGGGTTGATCCGCATCATCTTGACTTAGTTCTGATTTCTCTATTTTCTTTTTTTAAGAATACCGAGTTGGGGTCTTCTCCTACCCATATCGAATAGAACATGTTGAGCCAAATCTTCTTCATGTAAAACCTGCTTTGTTTAGATGAAAAAATCATACGTTTTTATGAAACCATGTGCGATGACTCGAATCCGTAGTCAATCACATTTCCGATAGGAGCAGTTAACCAATTTCGCCATATCCCTCCCTTTTTTTATAGATTAAGATCTTTTTTTGCCATTTTCTTTTTCTTTCAATGGTATTATGCTGAAACTATTGAAGGCATTAAATATGGATTCCTAAAGTTTCCTCTTATTTATTATTATTCTTTATTATTTATTATTAAAATTTCTTTTTAATATTTCTTGTCGACCTTCTTTCATTTGTATCCGCAATATATATAAATATATATATATATATATATCTTTCAATTGTATTATGCGTCATTAAATATGGATTCCTATAGTTTCCTCTTATTTATTATTATTCTTTATTATTTATTATTAACATTTATTTTTAATATTTCTTGTCGGCCTTCTTTCATCTGTATCCAAGACTCTTATTTAGTCTAATCAGAATCGATTCTATCATTTTTATATCTGCAATTCAATATGTACGTATATATATATATATCATATTTATTATATATTATATGGCTTTCCTACTATATTTTTTCTCTTGTAATTTGGAGTACTCGAATGGTCAATTCTTTTCTATTTTTTTATATTCATATTTCATTTCTATATTCATATTTTATTTCTATATTCATATTAATCATATTTTATTTCTATATTGATATTAATTATGAACAACTAAGAATGAAAAGAATAAAGAATTCAAAATTAATAGCTAAAATTGGAGTAGTTTGCCAAATTCCTATGCATATACAATTTCTCTTATAGGAGCCCACTTAACTTAGAGGTTAGAGCATCGTATTTGTAATGCGATGGTCATTGGTTCGACTCAGATAGCTGGCTTTTCTTTATTTATTTTATTTATTATATTTTTACATGATTGATAATGACTTTTTGAAATAAAAGATTTATTTGTTAAAAATGAAACTTTTAATCAAGATGAGAATCAAGAAAATTCGAAGTTAGAAATATTGATAGATAAAGATCTCTTTTGGTTTGAAAATCCTCTTTTAACTATTCTTTTCAACTTTAAATGTTGGAATCGTCCATTTTGATATATAAAAAACAATCAATTTGAAAATACTGTAAGAAAGGCGATGTCGCAATATTTTTATACATGTCGAAGTGATGGCAAAGAAAGAATCTCTTTTACATATCCACTCAGTTTATCAACTTTTTTGAAAATGATACCAAAAAAATGCCCTTATTCAAAACAGAAAAAATCTCATCTGACGAGTTGTATAATCATTGAAATTTTGATAATAACCAAAAAAATAAAAACTTATGTAATAAGTTTATAACTATAGTCAAAACTCTAGATAAAAGAAATTGAAAATTCCAAAAAAAAATCAAATGATATATTATATATCACCCTGTAGGATAAATGGTTTAATATAGTAACGATGTGAGACTCAAGTCTCATACCTTACAAATGGACCGTAACATTCTACCATGCTATGCAGCTTAGGCACTCGAGGGTTAATTGTGTGTTAGACTTTATCTAATCCTGGGCAAACAGTGCAATATTAACATCAGCACCCATAGCACGAGAACTCAAAAGAGTGGTATTAATTCTAATACCAATTAATACAGGTCTTATGGGAGAGCCTAACCCCAAAATATAAAAGAGTACATAAACCTATATAAACCCCACATTAGTTCCTCATGTACTGGACGTGGGACTAAGTCCCATACCTTACAATTGAACCGTAACAAAGTCATCACCAAAAATTATTATATAGCTAAAAAGTTGCGTATAAGAGCTATTTTATAAGACTGAAGGACCAACTAATAAATATGCAACCTAAGTAGATGAAGGACCAACTAATAAATATGCAACCTAAGTAGATGAGTCTTATTTTAATACAAATTGTTATATAACTGACAGAATGACAACAACTTAAAAATTAATTTTAAATTTTAAAAAAATTAAAAAAGATTAAACTGAAACTTATGTATTTCAGATCATATAAAAACTAATAGATGAGAATATTTCAAGGCTCAACTCATGTATTTCAGGTGCATTTCAATTAAATTAATTTTAAATTGAAACAAAAATTTATCAAGCTTGATGAAATATGACTTAGTATTAAATATATGAAAAAGTCAGTATAATTATTTTCATATTATTTTAATAATAAATTATATTAGAATATATTTATAAAAATTTATTAAAGGCTGTTTTATAGCATTTAAAATTTAAAATTTAAAATTTTTAAACATAAATATTTTTTAAACAAGTAAAATTATATTTGCATCTTTTTAACCCACTTAAAATAATCTTAATCTTGGTTTGATGAGTGTGATTTTTTGATAAACTGAGAAAATTATGAATGAAAAAGACAAGTGTTTTCAAAGCTGGATCGGAAACTAAATTGATAAAACAAGAAGATTAAGGTTTAAAAAATTTAACTAATATTAAACCATCGTAAAACTAATTAAAGATCGAATAAAACTAAAGAATTTAAAAATAATTGAAGAAGATTATCTTTATCTACAAAAAAAAATTAAAATATAATTAAAAAAGAAAATTATTAAATAAAAATAATTATTTATTTTAGCATATAAAAATTTACAAATTTATAAAAATTGATCAATTTTTAATAATAAAAATTATTAAACTAAATCAAACTAAAAAGTTAAAAACTGGACCGAAAATTAACCCGTATAAGATTATAATTCTTAGAACATTGGAAAAACCTTTTGGACTTAACCCCAAGTCCAACAGTGTTAAAATGGTCCAAGTCCAACTCAAATGGTCCATTCATTCTACTCTGGTCCAAGTCCAGCTGATAAACTCCTGTCAATGGGCGGGCACTGTAAGAAACCGGAAGTTGGAACTGGAGCTTCCTCTTCACCGAGTAATACTGTGCTAAGCTGTTACTAAAGAGATGGGAATTCCTTAGCTCAAACATAGAGACAAAGAGTAAGGAGCCACACCTTGTTAAATATGGAGGGCAGTGACAGCAACACTAACAGTAAGAGTAGCGGTGTGATTGTGAGAGATGAGAGGAAATGGTTACAAGCAGGATTCGGAATAGAAAACCCTTTTAGTTTCAAAGTGGCTCAAGTCTTTACAGGATTTGGCATTGGTTGTGGAGTTGGCATAGGCGTTGGTCGTCCCTTAAATCTAAGTAAACCCTCTCCGTCTCTCCTTTTGCTTTCTCTATTCTCTTTTTGTATTTAATCCTATGTAGTTTAGGAAAGCTGATGAATTTTGCGTTTGGGTTCCAATAATAATGAGTTTTTGTTGGCCAAATCGTTTCTTATTGATAAAATTCTTTGCTTGCTTTGGTGTGTTACCAAGAAATTTTAAAAAGAGTTATTTGCTTGGGGAATTGGGTTACTCTTAATTTTGTCTAATTTGCATTTGTTGAACTGTGTTAAGATTACCAAACTGACTTGCTCCTTGAATTTGTTTTAATGCATCGGAAGCATCTCTTTTCTCATCATCGTCTAAATTACACTATACAAAAGTGTGAAGTATAAAAGGAGTTTATCTGTGCTCATGTCTCCAAGCTTTGTTTGCTACTGTCATCTTAAATCACTGCATTTCTACATCTGTACAATCCACAGTATTAGTTTTGGTCACACCCCTTAATGGTGGACCCATGTTACTCAACTCGACACAACCTTCTTTTAATTTTCATTGTTCAGAACTTGAAACACGTAAAGACTTACATTTAACTCTATGTGGTAACTTATGAGAATTTGGATTACCAACTTCTATGAAATTATAACCACCATGCTAATTGGACTTCTTTGGTAAGACATGTTCTTGTCAAAGAAGCTGGTGATCAGCCATTCTTAAATTTACATACTTACAGCTGTTTTTGATTTAAACCATATTCCAGATGCACTGCCAATGGTAAGCCAAGTTATGAGTGCCACTAGAGGTGCAACCGATGCTTTTTCTGGTGTTAGCTGGCATGTGAATAGTGCTGTAAGTTAAATATTTGTGCTTACACCTGAATGATACCATCCTTTTCCTGCTGTGTTTATTTGGCAAGTTTAGCCAATATTAGCCTCGGTCTTTTTTTTTTCATGGTTTTAGTTGAGGAAACTGGGAGCAAACAATATTCAAGCTGGCATTGGATGTGGAGTTGGTTTTGGCCATGGGCTTGGAGTTGGTATGTCATGCTTAATTTCTTATGTACTTTGCTAGAGGCCTGTTGGTTGGATGTTCTTATGTGCTTAATGGGCATTTGATAAGGTAATGAACCAATAATCTTTACGTTATAGATATTCCTATCTTTTATAGAACTCATTGGCTAGTGTTATTTCATCAATCACTTTCTTGTTCTTGGCCGGTGAAATTGAAATTCATAGAACTGGATTTGTTACAGGATAGTCATAGCATTTAAAAAGAGTTCTAATCATTCTTCGTCTGTCACTTTCCGAAATTACAATTTATTCTGTGGCGATTTTTCTTATCTTTCTCCTGTGAAGCAGTTATCTTCTTCAAATGAGGTTGTTGGGTCAGTTTTGCTTCATGCTAGATGAACTAGTATTGTTTGTGTAAGCATAAGTGAGTAGCCTAATTATCCATTCAACACGAGTAAATTATATACATACATAAAAGAGGGTACAACAATAGAGAGTTCCAAAGGATCCTCTATAATATACATAGTCTCAAGAGTTCCCCTCAATCTGGAGCATGAATGTTATCAATGTCCAACTTGGTACAAAGATATGAAAACCTTGAACTCGTGAAGGATTTTGACAGGCTTTAGGTGCAGGGGCTGCTAAAATTGAAATTCATAGTATTGGATTTGCTACAGGACAATCATAGCCTTAACCAAGAGCTTTCTTCATTCTTTGTCTGTCTCTTTGTGAAATTAAGATAAGGCATTTGGTAAAACAATGCATTATGTGCTTGATGAGGTATTTAGTAATGCAATGAAATGATAGTCTACAGCAATTTGTCTCATCTTTCTACTGTGAATTATGAATAGTCTCCAATTGAGGTTTTGTGGGTCAGTTTATCATCACAGTTGTTTCCAAAGGCTTTACATTTCAGGAAGATTGTTACTGAGAAAGCAATCATTTTCTAGGTTTTTGATGCTTATAGAATGGGACAGAGACCTTTATCCTCTTAATACAAGATTAAATGTTAAGTAGAAACTTTGAAGGAACTCTATGGAATCTTAGTTCAGCACATCCCTGCTGTTGGTTTTATGTGCTGGTCTTGGTATAGGATCATTGGTGTACTCTGCAGATGTCATTATAAATGTATCCTTGTACCACTCCAAATATCTGCCCAACATAGCTAAGCCTTATTGTTTCTCTTGTAGGCCTTGCTGTGAAACCTGGAGTGTTGAAGAAGATTCAGGCTGCTTCTGTTGTACGTGCATAATTATCTTGTATCTTACTTTTCTAATTACTGCTTATTGCAGTCTGTTGTGCATGTATCTGAAACTCAGAAGAATTTTTTAGCAAGTGATAATGAATGTGATGAAGAGATTTGGAATAGCTTCCAACATACCAGTTGATCAAGGGTCCCTTCTAGTATCTTCCCAAAGTGACACAGGCACATTGAACGAATTGTCAATTCAAAAGCCGTCAGGAAATATCTCACAGCTGGCAACAAAATTTCCTGATAAAACATCTAATGGCCTGCATGGTTATGGAAGCATAGGTGCTCATTCAAGTCATCAAAATCTTATGTCAGAAACCAATCCACTGGAGTTATCCTTCAGTAGTAGGACAGAAAAGGTTATTAGCAGCTTTCTCCAGAGCCCAATCCTCAGGGAAGAGGACAGTAATCTAAATGAAATGGTATGCCTGATGTATACTACCAGCCGTACCTTCTTTCATAATTTTAGCTTGTTAATTTGCACTTAAAGGTAGAAAGTATGTAGCATATATACTTTATATGTATGCCTTCTGGACACATGAAGATGAAAAATGATTAAATCTTTGTAAATACATGGCTGCAATGCACTCCCATGTGGTGTATTTGAATTGCATATATGCAATCTTTTGTTGTAGCGAGAACTAGTGTAGAACATGTCTCACAAGGCTGACACCTCCGTGCAAAACATTTCACGTTCATCCCCTACCTTATGATCACCTTGTTGTGCAGGGATATTGCACTGTAAGCTTAAAATGTTGATTGAAACATGCAGAACTATTCTGAAATCTGAAAAGTGTTTTAGGAATCCATGTTTGCACCTTATTCGTTGTTGGAAAACCTTACTTCAAAACTTTATACTACGAATTTTCTCATTATTTTTCTTTAATTCCTTCTTTTAGTCTGGTTTATACTGAATATGTTTTCCAAAGCTATTTTGCTGAATCTCTTTCAAAATCATCCGTCCATGATTCTCTTGTGGAAAATTATGCCAGGAAAACTCTCTTAGGGTCCTCAGAACCCGTGATAACTTTCTGTGTACATTTCCTCCTTGGTGTTGTTGCCTCGCAACAGTTAGGAACTGCTTTTCAGTTTGTTAGTGGCATCTTTTAGTAGAGGTGGTTTTCATTTGAGTTTATGCTACTGTGTATGTCTACAATGCTATGTATCCCATCTAATTTTCTAAAATATGAAACATGCAATTGCAGGGACACATCCGGACTGAAAACAACATGCTTCATATGGTAATATCGCTGGTCAATTAAAAATTTATCTCATTATTATGAAGCTACATTAAGTCTCTTCCAGGAAAGCCTAATCCTTGGAAAAATCTGGTTTAGTCTAGTGAAGATAAGACTTGAGCATCTCCGTCAATGAGATTCCATTGCATCAATTTTGTAATTAGGTTTAACTATTAAGATGTGATGCATAATGAGTTTTATATGTTATAGTTCTCCTGTAAATCCCCTTAGCAGCTTGTGTGAAGTGGTCAGAGCACCACTACCATTGAAGCACATTTTCCCCTCATATACAAGAAGTTTCCAGCGTTCAAACCTTATAACTTTCTCTGGAATTTAGGTGTTAAAACACCAGCAAATCATCGAAGAGCTTATGGAAGAGAATGATAAACTACGCAGAGTACTGGTGGAAGACCTCAAAGTACCCATCGGCAAGCTTCAAGGCAGTTTCTCAACTAGAAATGTATCTCCATGTGACTCTTGTTTCGAGTGCAGAAGAAAACAAAGAAGGCGCAGATAAATGCCAGTTTTCTGAGACGAGGTAACCCATGAACATTCAAAATCTGAGTTGGGAATGGTTTTGGACATTTCGTTTAAAGACCATTTTGAAGTGGAGACAAAAAAGTTACAAACTTGATACAGATTTCATTTCGAGTTATTCATTGAACTTGCTTTGATCAAAACGTAGGTTGAATAGTTGAGGAGCTTCTGAAATTGAACCTTAGGTAGCCTAATCTTTTTGTCCTAGATACCCTTTTATTCTTTTTCAGTGTCCATATTTGTGAAGCTTCAACTCTATAAAGGACTCATTAGATCAGTTTATTGACAGTGATTCCATTGCCCCTTGATGAATATGCTGATTTGCAATTTAACATGGTTATACTGCTTTTCTTTCTACATCCTGTAAATTGTTTCTGCTATGCATTATTGTTGAGGACCCAAATAGCTGTAGACAGAGTGCCAGCGTGACTTGAAAAGAGGTTTCAAGTTGAGTTGCAATGGAATTCCTACGATTATTATTTGGTTGGGTTTTTGCAAAGGAGAATTATCTCAGTAGTGGTAAAAACGAAAACAATCTTTTTATTAAGTAGGGATCAGGATTAATACTACTAGCCCTCTTCGCGTTTCACTGAGATTCATTTGATGTTCTTATTGTTGTTCTAATTACCAAGCTGAGTTTGAGAAGCTGTGTAACCCAATCTCTGATTTGTCACAAGACGCCATTCTACAATGTTCTACGACTATCCATCCTTTTCTTCTCCTAAACAGTTTCGCCAAACCACTACACCACTACACTGTCTAGAAATATTGCCTTTCCGCCACCACCAAAACCACCAATTCATCCACCTTTATTGCCTAAGCCTCCCTCCACCACACCTTATCCCATTAGACGGCTTACCCTGGAAGAAATACAACAAATAATAATTTAATAAGTTTATACTGAATTACAAAGAAGGTTTTACATTATCCTGCAACTCCTAATGACAAAAGAGTTAAAACAGCAATAACTACACCCCAAACCCCAAACCCTAGCTTCAGATGAGAGTCCGAGGAAGATGAAGCTCCTCCTTAACAGTAGTGACCACCACAACCTGCATCCTCTAAAGCAGTTCCTTGTATTTGACAGACCTTTAAAAAACAAAGGATTGGCACTCTAATCATGCATTCATCAGAGCTACGTGATACAAGCCTAAATTTACAGGCACATATTCTTTGTGCGAATTACTTTACTCGACTTGCTTCTTGATGGTCTCATTTCCTCCGTTCATTGCTTAGAAGTGGTTCAGATGCAGTAGCTGCCAAAAGAAGAAACAAACTGCTAAAAGAGGTAAATTATGGTTCATATACTTCTAAGGGAGAGGATCATACTCATACAATGAGAATGTTGCAACTAACCAACGGCTAATCACTCAGCTACAAAGAAACAGAAAGTCCTGACCGGACTGATTCGAGAACGTGCAACTCGAAGAATAGTAGTTCAAAAACGAGATAACTATCTAAACAAATAAAAGGGAGAAGCCGTCACAAAAACTTCTTATTCAATCCAGACATCTTGTGACAACAGAATCGATTAACATTGTTGTGACATCTTCAATTAACAACGATAAAAGAGATTGGAAAGAGGTTTGAATAGCTTAAGGAATGAGCTGTTTTCGAAGCAAGGGAATAGAAACAGCAGAGAGGTTCTACGATTCACTTTACTTTCTCCGGACATATCATGTATTGGAAGACTGTCTCCTTGAGACACTTGACATAATTTTCAAAAGAAATCAGCAGGATAAGTCCTTTTGGTGTTATATGTGTGAGCTTCATGGAAAAAGCTAAAACAAGGGCAGAGAAACGAAGTAAAAACCAAAAACACCTCCTATAAGAGGAAGCCTAGATAGTGGCTTTCAATTCACAACCAAATTAGCTTCCTTCTCCTGAATTCATTCCCATTAACACAAGAAATTAAATTTTCTATAGAAAAAGCCACAAGCTAAACATTCATCACAACTGTGTACAGATTTCCTTACTTTATGAGCAAGACCCTGCATTTCATCCTTTTAACCAAATTTCTTCATTAAAATTTTTCCAAATGTTCAAACTTGTTTGGATTTTGGTATTTTAAGAGTGATGCATTTCAGGGGAGTTCATGTCATTACCTTCATGGTTGTGCCGTCCACTTGATGAAGGCCTCCTCTTACTGATCTTCTCAGCAATTTCAGCCTGGACTAAGCGTGATAAAAGAAGTCCCGCAATAAGAGCACATATCGTCAACATCAGAAACACAAAATCCCAGCCCTTTGTTGAAAGGAATCCAGTCAAAAGCGGACCAAGGGCTGCACCGATTGATCCAGTGCCATCAATAATGGCAGTCACTGTTGCAAGAGCTCGAGAATTCCCTCTAAGAGAACTGTGGGTGCCAAGGTCTGCAGAAACGGCAGTCGTAATAAGTGCGTAGGGTCCATTAACAAACAGTCCCGCAACCATCATAAGCAGGATGTTCACATTCTTTGAGACAGTCCCATAGTTGCGATATAAAAGCATTGAAGGAATTGCAGCATACATGAAACTGGCTGCTGTAGTGGCCCGAGATCTAGTTTTATCAGATACATATCCAGCAATAATTCCACCAAAAATACCCCCAACGTCAAACAGAGTAGATAGATTTCCAGCAGATTTCACAGACATATACTCTCCTCCAATTTCTGTAAAGAAAAACCCTTTTCAATGTACTGAAAGACAGGATTTATGATGAAACATCTCAGACACATGTAAAACTCCAGTTTGAGGTTTTCAGAAAAGAATAACAGCCTAGCTATATTCCAGCAGCATAGCCTTTTAGATGCTGGTGTTCAAATAACATAGAGTTTTAAATCATTATGAAATGCACTCACGCAAAAGGAAGCAGCACAAAGCATGGTATATTGCTCTAGTCTGTAGGCAATCTACCTTAACGCAATCTACCTTAACCTTGGTTCTTCCAAACTTCAAAACAAACGTCGAAATCTTTTAGATAACTGATGCAAAGATGCTACTAGTGTAATATTAAACAATTGTAACCAACACTAGAAAAGACTTCTCTTAATTGTGAGAAATGAACAACTTTAGCAATTTCTTCTTACCTTGTTCCAAAGATCTGTAGAAATAGCATAGCAGAAAAATTAATTAAAATCAGAAAACATTTAACAAAATGATACATTTGGAGTAAAAATCTAAATTGCAATCAGTAACAGATTCAACTGGAAGAAATTACCTGTCTGGCTCAGATAAAATGGCAGCCAATACAGAAACGTGTAAGCTACAAGTTTGGAAAAGAATAGGCAAAGGGCAAAAGGTATCACTCCTGGAATTAAGCAAGCTTCAGCAAGCCCAACACTTGTCCTAAGCCCTGATCCACAAGGTGCAACACTACTCTGTTTATCTTCCAAAATGCTCAAAGTGCTATCTTTCCGAGCCTGGCCTTCTAAATCACTAGCTGCAGTGTAATTTGGGCAAGGGAATCCAATGTCCTCCGGATAAGCAGGCAAGAACAAGAATACCAACACTCCTCCCATTACAATAAAGGCACCTGGAACTATAAAAGACCATCCCCATCCATAGTCTAAAACACTAGCAGCAAGAAGGGAGCCACTAATATTTCCAACTGAAGTATGTGCATTCCAAATGCCCATTATTAACCCCCTTTTTCTTTTTCCAAACCAATTCCCAATTACAGCCACGACAGAAGGCCAACCTGTGGCTTGAAACAACCCAGCAACCACTTGCATTACCAAAAAATACCAAAAAGCATGAACGTTCCAAAAATATCCCATCCCAAATAAACCCACAAAAATGCCACTTCCAATCATCCCAAACGCTAAAAACAGCCTCAAGTCCAATGTGTCACCCAAATGTCCAGCAACATACATACCCATAGAGTAACATGCAAGAAAAGCCACATCAATCTCACCCAGCTTGGAAGTCCCATCTTGTCCATTAAACGGATACCAACCTTCAGACTTCAACCTATCATTGTTCCTAACGCTGAATTCATCCTTAACAAAGATGCCGCCAAGTGGCCATGGATACTCATGCAAATGTTTTGCCTCAGGATCCAACACACTCTTGACTATACTACTCGGTTTCCTAGATGCATGATAACAAGTATATGCTACGAAAGTAATCAACAAAACTATGTACCTATACGTATTCAGGCTCCAGTCTCTGCCTCTTAAGCTTCTTATAACCAAAATCCCAGGTGGGGTTTGCCTCACAATGTCAAAATTGCTAGACATCTCTGTTCAACCAAATCCAAATTGCCCCAAAGAAGATTATATCGAAATATTTCAACTTTCTTGAAAAAGTATCAACCTTGCTATAAAATAAACAACATTTCGTATTTTTACCAGGAAGAGAAAACTCAAAAAAATGAGAAGAAAGCAAAAAACTTGCCCCCTAAAAAGAAGCAATAATCGAACTTGAAAGAAAACCAACGTTGGATCATGATTGGATTGCCGGTTTAGAAAAGACGAAATCATCAATGAAGGAGACATTTTTTAATCTTTTGAGAGAGAGATAGACCAGAGAAGACGTGAGGGAAAGAGAGAATGGCGGAACGCGCAGAGAGTCTGCAACCGCGTGAGGACACGTTTCAAACATGGAGGTCATCTCAAAATGCGGTTAGTTTGCTTCCATGCCACGTAGGTTTGCGTGACGGTGAGTACTGTGAGTGAAGTAGTGTTGGGTTGGGTTACCTATTTGATGCCACGTGGCACAAGTAAAGATTGAGACTTTAATACGTTTCATATTCGCTTTTTCGGTTTTTTCATTGGCTTAATAACGCGAGAAGTATGGGAACAGATGACCTGTATTGTTTTTGTTAGCTCAGTTCTATTCTGATTCATCTCATCCGCACGTTTATGTGTGTCTATGAATATTAAATGTGTACATAAGATAGATTGAAATAGAATTGAAATATTAAAAATGAAACAAGTGATTTAGGATAAGAAATATAATATTCTAAAAATTTATCGACTCAAAAAAATGCCGATTTTGGAAAAAAATAATATTTATAAAATTAAGCTTTAAATATACTCTTACTCTATCATATATTATTTTCAATCAAATATAAAAAGATTCAAAAGTTTAAAATTCACTAAATTTGTAAATAATTAAGGATATAAATGAATTTTTAATCCTGTTTGCTTTTATTAAATTTGAACTTAATCATCAATTGAAATTTTTAATTTAGTTATAAAACCTTATTATATTTTAATTTCATTTAAATAGTTAGATTAATTTTATAAGTTGTATTAAGTTCCCATGATTAACAAACAAGAATTATCTTGCATGTGACTAATTAGTTGGATTATAGAAGATAAAAATGAAAATAAATAGAATTATGTAATCAATGATTCACTTTTATATTTGTGTTTAATATTAATTATTGTTTTTTTAATTCAAATACTAACCAACTGAGATTGTAAACTTTGATGATAACAAAACATGTTATTAATAATAAATTATATTTTGATAATATTAGTAATTCTATTATAATAAAATGATGCAATATATAAATGATGAAGTTCAATTGATGGATAAAGTGAGTAAATGAATCAATTGAAAAAAAAAAGAACAATCAATGAATGTAGAAAATGAATAAAATAGAGCACATACACGATTCAAGTAAAAAAACCAAGAATAAGGAGGAATTAAGTATATCAAAACTTAATCAAATCATTGTAATCTTTTCTATAACTTTATCTTGGTCATTTCAATGAATCAGGGGCTTAATCATTACATAATTATTTGCATATAAGACATAGTGCATCTTCATAATCAAAAGAAAATATGTTTTAACTTAAAAAATTCCTATTGATCTTTAAAATATTCTTTTGAAATATTTAAAATGGCTTTGAATCAACTTTTAGTCAACATAATATGGAATGATCTTTAAAAAACCTTGATAAAATCTTTGAGAACAGCTTTATAAACACAACGGTCCACCAAATACAATCGACCAATATAATATTTTAGCACATTAATAAATTTATATATAAATGTGGTTAACCAATATGCTATTTTTAGAGACATTGGTCAACCGTTGTCTAAATGTGATCAACCAATGTATTAGAATAAGTTAAATTTTACGTACTATAGATATATATGTTATATTAGTCAACCAATGTCATTATTACAAAATGTTATAACAGTTTTTGTTACTAACAACTTTTTTAGGTTGCTTTGAGTATAAATAGACCACAAATGAGTTGTAAGAAGTTTCTTACGTATATTAAAGAGTTGTTAAGATCCTTGAAAGATTAAAACATGCATTATATAACGCATATTGAGTCATTGTTCATTGGTGTGAGCAAGAGAAAGAGTTTTTTAGAGTTGTATACTTGATGTAATCGGAGAAATTGATAAGGATACACTTTGTGGTTACTCTTTACCTTAAAAAGGTTTATAAAGGATTATTCTATCACCTGTAATAAAGCAAGACGATTTTAATAGTTTCTCTTCACCCAACAAAAAAAGATATTGGATAAAGCATTATTCTTCATTGATTGAAGGAAGAAGATAGTGAATTCTCAAATAAGGTTTAGGGAGTGGGTGTGGGTCAAAAATTGTTTGGCTAAATCATTATAAATTAATTTTGTCTCTCTCTCTATTATTTTTAACTTATTATTGTGATTCCTTTGTAATTATCATATGTGAATTTTACAAAATCATTATTAAAATAGAAAATTCGTTTATTAGTTTAGAGATGAGCAAAACGTGAACACACAATTCATCCCCCCATCATATATCTTATAGGGACCAATAGAATAGATCTCATTCGTTTTATATAAACTTTTAGCGAAATTTGATACGAAGATCACTATGGTACAATTTGATTTACTTTTTGACTAAGAATGTCAAAGCATTTATAGAACTCCTTTCTTTGATAAAGATAATTACCTTTACTGGAAGGTTAAGATGAAATACTTCCTTTTAGTCGAAAGGTTAATATTTGGGATGTTGTAGAGAATAGACCTTATGTCCTTATGAAATCCTTAGTAAGAGACGAAATGGCGACTAAGGCACTCAAGGATAGAAGTGAATGGGATAATAAGGATAGGAGACTCGTTGCATTTAATAGCAAAGCCAAACATATTTTAGTTTGTGCATTGAATAAGAATGAATTTAATAAAGTATATGTGTGTAAACTGCCTCAACATATATGGCATACTATTTGGTGTTAATCTAGAAAGCGGGAGTGTTAGAGAGGAATTCTTGTTAACTATCTCCCTTCATTTTCTTACTTCCAGTTCATTCCCTTATATTTTAGCTAACTGTCTTATTGCGCTATTTTAAAAGAAAATATGTCAATTGAGTATTAACTATCCAAAATTCTTGAATCCTGGACTTCTCAACTAATTTTCGTGGATGTGAATTCTCTGGCTGCATGACCTCCAAGACTTTTAGCATTTGAGCCGCTTTCATTTGTGGTCCACATAGGCTAAATTAATTTAGGCTATCAACATCATCATCATCATCGACATCCAATGGAAGTCCCGGTAAGACATAGGATCTGAGGGGGTCCGATAATACGTAACCTTACCCCTATCTAGTAGAAAAGCTATTTTCGATAGACTCACTTGCAATGCGTCATAACGATACTACAACAATATCAATAGTTGTTCATAAATATACAAAAAAATAAAATAAGTAAATAATTAAATCAAATAAACATAAAAAGGTGATCAAATAGTAAAAATAATTAAATGCAAGAGTGCAAAAAATATAAATTATAAATTATAAATTATAAAAATAAACAATAAAAAGAAATAAAACTAAAATAAAAAATAGATAAGGCAATACAAAATAACGTACGTACAAAACATGTCAATTAGGCTATCAACAGATAAATAACACATGAAAGCACCATTCAAGTAAATTTGTGGATTAATGTGAGCTGTTTTATATGGAACATAATGAATTAATTTCTAACATGTTTTACCAAAGGTTTGGGAGATAATAGTGATGATCATACAAGAAACCAAAATTTTGAGCATCTTATCATTGAAAGAGTTATTTGGATCACTTCTCACATATAAGATCAATATAAATGATTGTATGAAGAAGAAGTCGATCCAACAAAAAGGGGTGTAGGGTTTAAAATATTTAAAAATGAGAAAATTAGTAATGAGAAAACCTCCACAAATGAGAGTGATGAGAATTATATAAAACTCGTCATAAAGAAATTCAATAAAATCTTAAAAAAGAAGAGGGACAAACTATGAAAGAAGAAGATGAAAGTACTTAAGGCCATATAAGATAGCACCATAACTTTAAGTAGTGGGAAATTAAAAAATATATAGTGATAAGTATGTACTTTATGATAATGACGATGAGGCACCCTCTTCTTGATATTTTTATGATGGTATGATTTCAATGTTGAACCTTCGTATGATGACTCAGATGGATGCCTAAAGGTTATAAGGTTGAAAAGGAAGAAATTATCTTCTAAGCTTAAAGAGATTTTAAAGCTCTTAGATGCATCAATATGAGAAATTAAAATGTGATATTATGACATGATAAAATCTAAAAGTATGGTTATTACCAATGACAATAAGCATGAGTTGTTGTATAAGAATAAGGCATTAAAGAAGGACATCAATCATAAAATCATTTTTTAAATTTACTATGAGCAATAAAAAATTGAATAGTATACTTAAAGCCTAAAAGAACTCAAATGGTAGCTATAAGATTGAGTACACTTATTATAGCACACCACTTATTGCCAAAATAATTTTTAAAAGGAGAAATCGTATTCATAATGATGAGCTATTGCCTAAGTCATCATATATAAATACACGAACATTTTAATACTTGTACATTATCTTTTATGTATCAATGTAAATAAAATCCATATTTTTATGTATGTTTCACATCCTAAACCTAAAAATAGTTCACAAGACAAAAATAGGAACAACTTTTATGCAAGATCACACAAAAAGAGCATACATTATTATGGTCATTCACATATTCTTCTTTATCATCAAAATGACATAAAATAAGTTCATCATCATAACATACCCTATGATAAATAATGAAGTATGACATTTGCTCGAAATCACCATTTGTCATATTTTTATTTTTCAAAAAAGCATGTTATATGCTAATTCTCTTGTTAAGCCTCAATATCACATAAGAAGAGCTCTTAATTTCTCATATATGTAAGAGATTAATACCCCTCACGTATAAAAAAAATGTATATAAGTCGTAATTTTATAAATCACTACAACAAAAATGACATACGGTAACAGGTGATAAGTGCTATTAAATATGAATGGTAACACTAATGAGTATGCTATGACAACCCATGTTAC
>JAOQMS010000001.1:24709771-24724153 GCA_027563885.1 Erythroxylum longipes | reverse complement strand
ACTTAAAAAAATTGTTATCAATGATAAATTATATGTTATAAAATCATAAAGTGTTACTTATCAAATTAAGAATCATATCATTTTAAGATATAATGTTACTGTAGATAGGTATTTTATAACATATTGTCAAAAGTGTTACTGTCTAGTGTTACTGTACGTCATTTTTGTTCTAGTAAATCTTTCTCACATGACATTAATACTTTTAATTATTATCATATAAGGTTTTTTTTGGATGATTATGGATGTATACATTAGAGATTGCTTTTTGAGACAATGTTTGTTAAGTAACCTTAAAAAATATCAGTTTAAAAAGGTTTAAGAACTAACTCTCAAAGATGCAAGTTTATGTAAGTAACTAGAACACTTTGATCTTTTTTTTTTAAGGTTAATATCAAATGGATCTAAATGAATGCCAGCAAGTAGTATCACTTCCATATATATCAAATGAGAAACATTAATGATATCTCTAACAGTTAATTTTAAAAGAAAATTACCAACTGTGACACATAAGCCAAGTAAAAAAATCCATATTAAAAGATAAATTGTTGAACCAAGTAAGAAAGAAAATGATGCAACTAGTGATGATATATTAAAAGGAGGTAACTACTTACTTTCATATAAATATTTATTTGGTATGCACATTTAGAGAGCAATGCTATACATACATAGGAGGATAAAGAATGATGTTTGAATTTAGTACATGGAATTATAAAAATTGATCATTGATTTTATATATGCTTTGTATATATAATTTTCTCATACGATATAATCTTTGAGAAAAGAGGAAAGAGAATTTTTTTAATTCTTATAAGATTATATATTATCTACCTTTTTATTGTTGACAAAAAGGGAGAGAAAATTATGATATTAAAACTTAATCACTCATGATTTATAGATTAATGAGAGCATACATTACATATTGTTTTAACATCGGAGAAGCTTAATATCAATTATTTTCTTTAATATCACAAGCATTTTGTTATAATCAAAAAATGAGAGATTGTTGGCTAGGTGAGGCCTCAATATATGATTCTTTAATGCTAACAAAATATATTACCATTAATGAATTTATTTTTGTGATATTAACAGTTCTATTATAATCGAATTAAGCAATATGTGAAAGACGAAGTTCAATAAGAATGTAAGTTAGTAAAGGAATTGACTGAATAAATTAAGAATTAACAACAATACTCAGTACGAACTCCAAAAATGTCCAATAATATGTACCCTTATTCTAATTAGTAGAGGTTATTTTAAAATGAATAAATTAATAATCAATGAATAAAAAATAAGCAAAATGGAGCATGTATGCAACTCAAGTAAGGAACCAAAAAAAAAAGGAGAAATCAAACTTATCAAGACTTAATCAAATTATTGTAATCCTTCTTATAACCTTATCTTATTCATTTCGATAAATTAGGGGCTCAATCATTTCATAATCATTTGTATATAGAATATAATGTATAAATCTTTTTATAATTAAGAGAAAACTTGTTTAAATTAAAAAAATTCCTAATTTTTATATATACTTCGGGAAATATTTGAAATGATTTTAAATCAAGTCTTACTTAAATGAATGTGATTGATTTTTAAAAGAACTCGATAATTTCCTTAAAAACAATTTTCAAACGAATCGATAGACTAATGTATAGGTGTGACAGGCTATCGTTTTGTTTTAGACATACTAATCGATCAATGTATACTTGTGGTCGATTAATGGTTATTTTCAGAGAAATCGATCAACAATTGTTTATATGTAGTCAACCAATATGCCACAAGAAGTGAAAAATTATGTACCATAAGCTTGTATGTCATATTAATTGACTAACACAGCATATTAGTATTGGTCAATCAATGTGTCAAATTAGTACACCGAACTTACTATCAATAGTTATTGTAACTACTAAAATTTTGTTTTTTAATTAAAAAAAACCTAAAAATCAAAAATAGAAAACTAAAATTAAAAATCACAAAATTAGAATCAAACGGCCCTAAACCTTTCAATATTAGTTTCTTGACCCATTTTAGCTCGAGTTAATTAGACCATAGGCCGATTATGGTCTACCCGAGTGGCCTTTTTTTTTTAAATGACATTATTTTGAAATTTTTCTTTAAAAAATAAATGACAAGTCGGACTGTCCAGCCACCCGGTAGCTTGACAGACCATAACGTAAGTTACTGACCGGTTAGCCTGCTGATAAGCTGAGTCACAAATCGGCCCATCTTGACCCGATTCATAGACATACCTAAATACAGTCTAATTTTGGATGTCGAATTCAAAAATGTAACAATTAATTAATATTAGCCTGAATTTGGGAAATTAAGTTCGGGGGTGACCCGAGAATAGCTCCGAATCCGTTGAAAGCTTACACGTGTAAGTGCAAAAGGATAGAACCCGACAGGCCGCTGCAAGAGGATAAGCCATTTTCTCTTCAATTTCCCTAACCAGCTGGTTCTTCACGGTCATGGCTTACCATTGATTCTCCCCAATTTCGCCTTATTTGCATAGCTCTTATATCCTAACGATCTTCTGCCAAATGGGTTCCAAGATTCTGCCTCAGGTGACCGCACTCACTTGTCTATCCGTGCCTATTTGTTGGTTATTTGATTTTGTGAACTTCTTCAATGATTTTTTGGAGTTTTTTTCCAGGCATTAGTTGTAATTCCCAGAACCCCAGTTCAGCTTACTCCTCCAAGAAGACTGGGGTTCTCCTGTAACGTCAAACGAGCTTGTGTTCTGAGCTCTGGTAGTCCGTTTTCTCGTGTGGGGTCCAGCTCTATGCAAGGAATCAATGCGGGCTTTTCCAGTTTGAGTTTTGTCGCGAGGGCGGAGGAGTCAGTATCCGGTGGCGGTGAAACGGTGGTGGATAACGAAAATGTTGGGGAAGAAGAAGGACCAGTGGATGTTGTTGAAGAAGGGGAGGACGTTAAGGCTGATGAAACAGTTAAAGAACCCAGAAAGCCTCGTGTCAAGCTTGGAGAGATAATGGGGGTAATTTTCTTAGCTTCTTAAAAGTACGAGTGTTCAAAGAGGAATTGGAACTAAACCAAGTAGGACGATTGAAAGTTTTCTTTTTTCTATGATTGGACTGAGGTTACTTGGGGAGAGTTTTTCTTGTACATTTAACTAAGAATGTTGCTTATTGTTGTGAATAACACCCCTTTTCTTTTAATTAGATACTGAACAAAAGAGCAGTCGAGGCATCACAAAAGGAAAGACCAACACCAGATATTAGGACTGGGGATATAGTGGAGATTAAGCTGGTAACTTGCATTTGCGCTTACTGCATCATGATTAATGATGTTATAACTTTTTCTATTGGCCCATTTTGGATATTGATTCATGTGTTTTTACTTACAGGAAGTTCCTGAGACTAGGCGTAGGCTTTCAGTTTACAAAGGTATTGTAATTTCTAAGCAGAATGCTGGAATCCACACAACGATTAGAATTCGAAGGGTTATTGCCGGCATAGGGGTTGAAATTGTATTCCCTGTGTGAGTACTTCCGACTTGCAGAATCATACTTTTGTGAAGACCGATATAGTTTTGTGCGATTATGTTCTATAGGATTCAATATTTGAGATTAGATAAATTTGGTAGTCAAGCTAAGTGTGTTTAGTGCTATTTTCATATAGTATCTGACTTTGAAGAGACTATGACATTAATAGTGTTCACTTCTGCTGTTGTAGCTTCTCGCCAAATGTCAAGGAGATAAAAGTGGTCAAACACAGGAAAGTCAGACGGGCAAGATTGTATTATCTTAGAGACAAGCTTCCCAGGTTTTCGACTTTTAAATGAACATATATGCGGCCACTCATATGTTCTTTCTCTGAGAAGGGCTAATCTTGACTGGCCAAATACAGCAAGAATCATATTACTGCATTTTCAGGATTTCACTTTCAAGTTAGGCAAAATTTCTGTAAGGGGAAACGATGGATCTTCGTTGTGCAAAAACGAATACAATTTCACACGTCAGTTTTTGAACCAGTAACAATAGTTCAGATCACTGATGTTTGCACTTGTTGCATTTTGTCATTGAATGAGAACCTCTTTTGCAGATGTCTAGTTCCTGTGCAGGAAATTTATGCCGATATTTGTAAATCGACAATTATATATCGTGTTATTTTGATGCTATCGATATCTACTTTTGAATTCTGGTTCTATCATTCTGCTTCTGTTAAGTTCTATCAGTTGAAGTTACTTAAGACCGCTTTTTAGGTGGGAGAAGTTTGGTTGTATAGATTGATACAAGAAATTTGACTAAAATGCAAACTAAATTCTGAATCGTGGGGGTTCATCTTGAAAGCTTGATGCATGGAGCATTGTTCTAAGCTAACTTGTTTTGGTTGAACAATGGTGCTATAATGTATCCGGTTGGCTGATGAGGATCGACCATTGTTAAAAGAAGAAGCATTATCACCAAATACCTGCATCTCTTTATCTCGACAACCAAAAATGCATTGCCGAGAAGGGGTTTGCTTTAGCTAAAGGTTTTCTGACATAGAATGAAATCAGGATTTGGCTTAATCGTAGGTTTGCTTTGATTTTTAGAACCCCAAGTCTGGCAACACTTCTCAAGTCTTGGAAGGTACGTGCATTCAAGTGCCCCCATGTTTGCACCTTATTTAATTTCCTAAACTTGGAGATATGTAACACCTCTCCAGTCTTGAAAGGTATGTGCATTCAAGCGCCTCCATGTTCGCACCTTATTTAATTCCAATGTCTCAATCATGGTGAGTAATTACTTTTGTTAGGAGCTTTCTGTCGTAATTCCAACGTTCATTTTCTTGCTCAGGTGCAACTTAAGCTCAGAGAACAAAATTGATATTGCGTTTAAGCAAACCTATCTTTGTTTCTCATTTTCGTGTCTTGCATGTCTTGTTCACTTGTGCATACAAGCATCTGTTTTGTTTTTAGTCGTAATGATGCCTGAAAACGGCACTATTAGGTGTAGAACGTGACAAATTTTTTAACCAAAATCATTCGGTAGATACAATTTTACGTCTGTGAAATGATAGTAAGAAATTATAAAATTAAGATCTTTTAATTATCATTGTAATAAACTAAAAAAAATATATATTTAGTTTATTTTTTGTGTTTTTACTAATTTTTAGAGTTAATTATAAAAAATTTCAAACTTTATTTAATTTATTTTAAAAAGTGACAATTAAATACTCAAACTTTCAATTTTTTAATTATAACTTAACGTTAGTGTGTCTGTTAAATTTATTGACGTAATTTACCATATATTATAGTATCAATACATGTCGGACTAAATTAACATAACTAATAAAAATTAACTAAATTACGTTATTTAACAGCGTAACTAAAATTATGTTGTATTTTGGAATGATCACTTTCGCATTGTACCGTATTCCTCAGCTCGATCTCTCGTTACAACGTACAAAATTGAATTTGTCCTGATTATTACTTCTGCTAATGTTTTAACAATTTTTTGGTTAAATATTTCTTAATTCCTCGTCTTTACATTGGGGATTAAAAAATAATTTAAAAAGCTAATAAAAAATATCATAACAGTGCAAAAAGACCGGAAAAAAGTCCTTTATTGGGAGAAAATAATCAGACGTTAAAGGAATTATACTAAGATTTACTATCAATTCAAAATATTTAATTTAATAACTCAAATATATTTAAAATAAATATTAATTTAATAAATAAATTTTAAATTATTTATTTTAGTAGTTTTATTTCTTATATAATATTTGTTAATAAATTATGAATAAAAATTATTTTAAGAAATAAAAATAAATTTTAATTAATTAAAATAATTTATCTTTAATTTTATCTTACATGTAGTAATTATCAATAATATATAAAAATAAAAATTATTTTTATTTAAAAATAAAATTGACGAAAACAGAAGTAATCAAATGAAAAAAAAAAAAAGAACAGCAAAGTGACACGTCGTAGGGTCCCACATCCAGCTTGGTCACCCAAATAAGTAATTAGCAACATTGGAAGCGGGCGTAACCTTCATAAATGATAGCCACGTGCCTACCTCTGTCTCTCGCTCTCTCTCTCTCTCTCTCCTAATTGTACAAGTCAAGGTAAGCTACGTCTGTCATGTCTACATTCTTACCCCAAAGGTGCACATAATCACCAAACTACCCTCTCTCCTCTTGTTCTTCATCTAGTGTAAGAGAGAGCGAGCGAGCGAGACAAGGGCGGACCATTCAAGCTCGAAATACTCGCCTTAAACATTGACCCAAGTTTTCTTTTTTGTTTATTTAATCAAACAACGTATCTCTAATCCCAATTCAAACGCCACATTCCTCTAACTACATATCATCATCTTTGTCGCTCTTGATTTTCTTCTTCTGTTTCTTCGCTCTCTCTCGGCAATTTTCAGTGAGACTTCTTCTTCTTTTTTTTTTCCTTTTGGTTCGGTCGCGCCTTTGTTTCCCTGTTGTTTCTGAGTGAATTGGCGGGTCTTGATTGGTTTTGTGTGTTGTTGGTTGATTTGGGTTGTGGAAAATTTTGAGCTTGAGATTCATAGATTGATCTGGTGTGTGACTGGTTGGTGCCGACATGACCGCCGGTGGTGGTTCGCGAATGGTTACTGTACATCCCGACGAGCTCAGGTTCATTTGTAAGTTTCCTCCTTTTCTTTTTCTATTCCTTTTTTCGTTGGATTGAATCCCAAATTCAGTTTTACGGATCGTGTTCATTTCCTGAGGTGCGCGTGTCAAATTACGTCATTTGTGCGTGCTGTGCATGTTATGGGGAAGAAAGAATTAATTGATTGGATCAGTTAGATTGAGAGTGTTAAGATGAGATATATGTGGGCGATGGTTGCTTTGAAATTTTCGTGCGAATGAATCAACCTGAGCTATACACTTATTCGTGATCTTCTTCACCTCATCCCATCTCCGTCGAGAAATGGCAATATTTATATCTGTTATGATAATTCGATTTTGGATGATTCCATTTTTAGACAGCTTTTGTTTGGTTTCTCTTGTGAATTAGATAGCTTCTTTTATAATTGATTTGCATGTTTGAATTTGTTGAATTATTGGCTGTTGCTTAAGCTTTGAGATCCATCGGAAGTTGTGTTGGAAAATTGTTGCCATCTTTCTTTCATTATTTTATCCTTGTTGTGTTGCGTCTCAGAAGGCACGTTATGAACATTCATGCATTTACTTAGTAACCAAGTTGGCATTTGAACCAATTAATTTTGGAATTCAAATGAAATGAATCATTATGTTTGGAATAAACGATAATGTAATTTAATCTAATTGAATTTTTCCTTATCTTTGCCTTGATATACTGATGGAATTGATTAAGAATGTGTCATTTCCTAATACATCCTTAATTTTTCCCACCCTATAAAATAACAGTGTTTTAGAGATTACTTAGGATGGTCTAATGTGTGTTATAATTGGAGTAAATTATGTTGATTCTATGGAAATTTCAATTCCATACTTCTGATGCTCCAAACACATGATATGAGGAGTTGCAATTGAATTGTGCTAAATTCTGTTTAACCTTGTTCTGAATGGACTCACTGGCTGGCCTTATTTAACTTAGGGTGAATTAGATGGTTACCTTTTGGTCCTTCCCAAGTTCTATCTTTACTTGTAGTAACTTGTTAAGATTCAAACTGTAATACTCCAATAATGGAGAAGATGTTCATCCAAGTTGGGGCTGTTAAAGTGGTAATAAGAGCTATATAAATAATCAAACATGGCAAGCTATCTGCTTTTCGTAATTAAAGTTGAGGGACAACTTTACAGGTGCATAGATTTAAAAGTTGAGAGTTACATTTGGCATTTTGATTTATAGTTTAGCTCATAGTCTCTGCTCCTACCCCCGTGTTATGAGTGGCTTGAATCTTTTTAAGGAATTTTCTTTTCCAACCCATGAATGTTTACAATTTTAAGGGAAGTATTTTCTAGGCTGTATGATATTTGCAAGGAGTAGCTTAAACAAACTTGACATGTGGATGGAAATCCCAAATCATGAATAAGCTGGAACCAGACAATCTTTTCTTTTTACAATTTTCATATGTTACAGTTCGCATGCCAAACCTCTTGTATGATGTATCCTTGCCTTGTAGTTACATTCTTGTAAGATATTAAGATAAGGAGCAAGGTTGAAGATTTTTGCCTCCTAAACAGAAAAGTTGATTTATTACAGTGAAGAATGAATCTCTCTTGTCATCCATTACGAGCTTCTTCATCAACTTCACACTACTTGCTGCTTGCCTGTAATAGGTGCCAAATGTTGAAATTGTTCTTTGTTTGTCAGCTATATTTAAGGCGTTGTACTCGATGTCAATATGGTAGATGTGTTTACTTGGTGATGCATTGTTGTAGAAGGTGGGTTAAAGCAGATAAAGATTAAGTCGCATTTTGGATATCAATTACTGATGTCCGTCAGTACTAAGAAAATTTGTTATAGAAAATATATACTTGGCCCTAAAAAAATAATTGTGCTAACTGTTTGTATGGGTTTTGAACTGGAATGCGTAAGCTTGAATATGTGCTAGATAGAATTGTGAGTGATTTATGCTAGTGATTATCAATGTAATCACTCCTTATATAAGCTTGTAATTTGTAATTGTGACCATCAATGCCCATTACAAAAGGGTCATCATATGATCTGCACACTTGTTTCATCCAGCAGCATCCTTATGAAAATTTCAAGTTCTTGGACTTACTATGATGTTGCTTATCTGATCAGTTGAACTGGAGAAGCAAAGCTTTTGTGACCTTAAAGTTGCAAACAATACAGAGCACCATGTTGCTTTTAAGGTCGAATCTGCTTTTATCAATAGAGTACATCTCTGCAAGCTTATGGCTGCTTATATGAATGTCTTGATTATGATTGCTTTGCCTTTTTGTCTCAGGTTAAAACCACTTCACCTAAGAAGTACTTTGTGAGACCCAACAGTGGTGTTATACAACCTTGGGATTCATGTGTCATTAGAGGTGCTGCTTGTCGCTCACAAAACTTTTTTTTCCCTTTCAACCAAAGATAGACCTTATATAAACGAGATGCTTTCTAAAGCTTAAATGTTTTAGCATCTAAATGATAAGCTGAGCAACCACCAAGTTATGCTGTAAATCTTTTGTCTATAGATCAATAAATTGGCTCGAATTGTTATTACCCATTGCTTGTATATTATCTCTGTCATGCTTTTATGCTATGTTATTCTTTTTCCAGTTGGCATAATTATTCATTTTGTTGAACATTAACCACTGATCACCTTTTGGCCTTCAGTTACTCTTCAAGCTCAACGAGAATACCCTCCAGATATGCAATGCAAAGATAAGTTTCTCCTGCAGAGTACAACGGTGCAGCCACATGTTGATGTTGATGAACTTCCACCAGATCTCGTGAGAATGCTAACTTGGAAAAGAATCCAAAAATTTTTTGTTCAGTAAGCTAGATTGTATTATTTTGGAACTAATCTTATTTATATGCAACCGATGTTTGATTGTGACTTCAGTTTAATAAGGACAATGGTGAAAAGACTATAGAGGAGTGCAAACTCAGAGTTGTGTATGTTTCTCCCTCATCAGCTCAAGGGAGTTTGGAAGATGAAGCATTAAGGGGTTCCACACAAAGTTCTGATCCTAGTTCTGTGAGTTGGCTTTCATTTTTTTTCTTTTTGTTGGGTTTAGCGATAAGGTGACGTTTGGGTCAGTTTGTCTGCGCTTCGATTAAATTACTTCCTCAGACCAGTTAAAGATACGGGTGCAGATGGGATCTAGGGAATTTAAGGGGAATAAATTCCCCTTCCCCTTCTTCACTGAGATTTGAGCATATGCGGTTGATGTGTGCAAATTTTAAGAACCAATGTCACATAAGGCATGGCTTGTACAAAGAAAACGATGTGGGTTAGCATACATTCTACATATCTTGCAGCTGCCATCATCGAGCGCCTTCATGCCCAAGAATAACTGAAGCGATCATCTTGTTATGAACAACAGTAAAATAACTCCGTGTATAGTGTGCAGGAAAATTTCCTCAAAATCTTGGATAATTGGGTACCACTTAGTGTAGTCTTGGAATTTTGTTTGGTAGGGCTAGAGCAAACTGTGGCTTAAGCTGTCTAAAGTTTCAAAGCTTTACAACCCTTACAATTTGTTATTTCACTTCTGTAGTATATATGTCTGTTTAGGATTAAACATGTTCTCTTTTTTGGGTTTAGGCTGTACAGCGTCTCAAGGATGAACGGGATGCAGCTCTTCGGCAAACACATCAACTGCAACAGGAACTGGTATATGCTTTGTACTTCAGCCTAGGTCCTTGTTTTAATTTTATTCACTTTCCAGTTCAAGCTTTAAACTAATGGCTGGTAGGCATATTACTTTAACTGGTTACCTAATGTTGGTGGGAATTGATTTGATTTGGACATAAGAAATAAAGAGAAGGTGAATAACTTAATGTGATTCACCTCTTTTAATTCAGTAGTCAGAAGCACAACCTTGTTGATGATTTTTGTTTTGGATTCTTATTTCAGGACATATTGAAGAGGCGACGATATCGGAAAAGTGATCCGAGCTTCTCGCTCATGTTTGCATTCGTTGTGGGGCTCATCGGAATAATGGTTGGCTTCCTCTTGAAGCTTTCACTGTCTTCTCCACCAACAGAATAACTTGGAACAGCTGGGACCTTAGGAAACAAGCATACCTGTGGATAACTTCTGTATAATTTCTGGGGTTCTGTTGTCTGGAAAGGATCCTTAAATTTCTTGTCTTGGTTTTGTATATGGTTGCAGAATTTGTGGGGTTTGCTGGAATTTATTTGATTTGATTCGTATGTTACTGTTAGTGTGACTTTGGTAGATAGTTTCACATTTCCTTGTGTAGGCTGGTTTTTGAGTTTCCTGTCTGAAAGCGGAACTTATGAGCTTCTTTTAACCTATTCAATTGAATCCAGCGACTTTATTTATTTTTTAAATGTTAATTTAAATTACTTAAATTTTATTTTGTAATTTTAAAAGGAGCCAATTACTCTTTTTAGTGTTTTTCATGGTTCTTAATTTGGTGGTCTTCATAGTAAAAGACATTAAATTACTTTTACACACTAGTAAATCATTTAAGTTATAGTAATTGTAATCTAATTTATATTAATTGTTATCATCGTTAAAGCACTAAATTGATGGCCATGAGCCTTAGGGATGGTCGAATTGGTGGAGTATGAGGGCATGAGGTTAAAAGGTCTTGTGTTCGAATTTCTCTATCTACACTCTCTTGATCAGTCCTGTCGTACAAGATTTGCCTAGTACAAAATACCCGGTTGGTGTGATTTGTAGGCTATTGCGTCAATTCAAAAATTTACTTAGTGTGTATTCAAATAGACTATGGATTCCTCCATTTAAAAAAAGAAAAAAAAAGGTGCATGTTAAATATTGTCAAGGGTAGGTTGAAGGATGAGTTATTTTCAATTTAATTGATATTTTACCAATTTTGATTAATATTATAAATTTTTAAATATAATTCACTCTTTTTAAAAAATTGATTGATATATAATAATTTCTCAAGTAATAATTGATAAATAGAAAATGTAATCCTAATAATTAGAAGTAAAAATGAAAATTAAATAGATATTCATGTTAGTATAGAAATTCTTATTTGCTAACAAAAAAAATTAAAAAAATTAAAGATCTTGATATACATTTTACTTCTTAAAACTTTCTTTCAAAATCATATTCAGGATTGGAGGATCATCACCGCATTTAATCCAATAGTGGACACGTGGCAATACGTTAGTGGTTGTAACACGTATTGCATTTTTTTTGTTTTGCTTCGTAGCTAAGACGTTGCTCTCAGTCAACCACGACTTTTCCAGAAAAAACAACTTAATTCCCAAAGAGTCCTTGTTCTCTAGGTAATTTCCAGAACTTTGTCGAACAATTTCGCGCTAACCAAGAGGCCCACCCGACTCCAACTTTAGAATGAAAATGATGGGATACGGTTTTAAGGGCAATATAGTCATTACGACCAAGCGTCGATCTGCTTTTATATATAGAAATCAAAATCAACCATCTTCGCATCATTTCGACTGACATCTTATCACGCTTCGTTCCTTTCTCTCTCTCTCTCGTTCTCTAGGCAGTTTTCTCACTCTCCAAACAATGGACGCCTTCGCTTCTTTCTTCGATTCCCAATCGGCTTCCAGGAATAGCTGGAGCTATGACTCGCTTAAAAACTTCCGTCAGATCTCTCCTGTCGTCCAGACTCATCTGAAACAGGTATTCTACCTTTTTTTTCCCTTTTAAAAGGTAGTTTTTGGTTTCCAGATTATTTGGTATTTATCATCGTATAATTTCACTAATTAGGGATATTATGAATTTAGTGTGCGTAAAATTAAGCGTAGTTATAACGTGAAGGCGTGATTGCGACAGTTTTTGATGCTAGGGTTTTACCTGAGTCGAAACATGAATTCACGGTCTTGTTCTGGGGGTTTGTTGCGGATGTTCTAATTTTATTGTGGAAAACTGTTTCAACGTTTGCAGGTGTATTTGGCGTTGTGCTGTGCGGTGGTTGCATCGGCAGCTGGTGCGTACTCGCATCTTCTGTGGAACATAGGTGGTCTTTTGACTACATTCGCATGCATTGGATGTATGGGTTGGTTATTGAGTCTTCCTCCTTATCTAGAGGTATGGGTTTTTATTTGTACTTTTAGCATTCACGTATCACCTTTTTGTTTTGTTTAATTCACTCATTTGTTATTAATATGTCCGCAGAAAAAGAGGGTTGCGCTTTTGATGGCAGCTGGGCTCTTTGAAGGGGCATCCATTGGTCCTCTGATCGACTTGGCTATTGAGATTGATCCTAGGTATATCTCTCTTCTGATCCGTGACTCCATAAGATGTCTTCTTCGCTAGAAGCCAGTATTAAACATTTGACCACAGGTTGCAACGATTTGTGGTGTAAATAACCGACATCATGCGGTTCTACTTATGATGCCTGCTTTTATCTGCTTGCCACTTTTTTCTAATCTGGTTAATTAAATAGCTGTTGATGTATGAAAGATTGAACTTAGGAATTGACTAGTGGTTCTAATTGATGATTTTCTCTGCGTGTCAGTGTTCTGATCACGGCCTTTGTGGGAACTGCAATCGCCTTTGGATGTTTCTCAGGAGCTGCTATGGTGGCAAGACGTAGAGAATATCTTTACCTTGGTGGTTTGCTCTCGTCTGGCTTGTCTATCCTCCTTTGGTTGCACTTCGCATCCTCCATCTTTGGTGGTTCCGCAGCCATATTTAAGTTTGAGGTTAGTACATACTCTTGCTGCATTATTTACATTCTTTGTCTGACAAAGCTCTCTAACCTTTAAACTTCTCTTTTGACCTTCACAGTTGTACTTTGGGCTTTTGGTTTTCGTGGGTTACATAGTTGTTGACACCCAAGATATCATTGAGAAAGCTCACCTTGGTGATCTGGATTATGTGAAGCATGCTCTGAGCCTTTTCACCGACTTTGTTGCTGTTTTTGTTCGAGTTCTTATTATTATGGTGAGTTAGGCAGAAATGTACTAATTATGTCTAGCACTCATTATTTACCTTGAGATCTTTGACTTACACTGAATGTTCTGGTAAAATTCGCCTTATGCAGCTGAAGAATTCAGCTGAGAAGAATGAGAAGAAAAAGAAAAGGAGAGACTAAGGTTTTGAGTATATGAAGCAAACTCGCGCTGATGAACCATCTTTCAAGTGAACTGAGTTTTAAGGGATACCCTGTCTATAGACTTGTTTTGATGTTCATATTCAGAGGGATGTAACTACTAAGTACTAATAATGTTGTTAGTAGCTAACGTATCTCTGGAACTTGCTCATATGTTAAACTGGGAGTGTTGTGACATTTCTTTTGACTCTTGCAACTTTTAGTTGAATAATATAGAAGATCCGACAATATATTGAGTAATCAGTATGACATTTCAAACAATAAAGCAGGTGATTGAAGAATTTGATAGACCTAAGAGACTTTTGCCTTTTTTATCTCTCTTTCCACCCTCATAAAATTGTCAGTGACAGTAACTGAAACTTAATTAGCGGGAAATCTCCATATATCAGACGATTCAAAAAAAAACATTGACTAGAATTTTAAGAATTAATCAAATGCAATAACTGAAAATTTTGGTTCAAAGATTAAGTGTACGTTAGATCTGTTAAAATAAGCAAGATCTATTACCACCCTCTGAGCCTCCCGACAACGTTACAGCGGAAGCCGTACCTAGGTAAGCTTGTAGCCCGAATCCAATGTAGTTTTATCCCTGGAAGGCACATCATAGAAAATATTATCATTGCCCAAGAGGTGATCCACTTTATGCCTTGGAAGCAAGGTAAGACCGGGTTTTTTGCTATTAAAGTGGATCTGAAAAAAGCGTATGATAGGCTTCACTGGGATT
>JAOQMS010000001.1:24696715-24709671 GCA_027563885.1 Erythroxylum longipes | reverse complement strand
TTGGAAGCAAGGTAAGACCGGGTTTTTTGCTATTAAAGTGGATCTGAAAAAAGCGTATGATAGGCTTCACTGGGATTTTCTTTAAGACACCCTCAAGGAAATTGGGTTACCGGAGTCGTTCTCCCGAGTAATTATGCAGTGCGTGCTGTCAGTTTCAATGCAAGTTGTGTGGAATGGGAGGCTAACTGAGTCTTTTTCTCCTTCTCGGGGTATTCGGCAGGGCGATCCTATTTCTCCATATCTATTTGTCTTATGTATGGAACGACTAGGCCATCTGATTAACAATGAGATAGCACAAAGGAAGTGGAAACCGATTAAACTGAGTCCACACGGGCCCTCCATTTCCCATCTGTTTTTTGCAGATGGCCTCGTACTGTTTACTGAAGCCACAGAATCCCAAGCGCAGGTGGTGTCGTGGGTCCTGGAGACTTTCTGTAAAGCATCAGGACAAAAGATGAGCACCGCTAAATCCCACATCTTTTTCTCGAAGAACGTCCCTCGGGAGACAGCGCGAAGAATTAGCCAGACGCTGCAGATACAATGTACTCAGAACCTTGGGAAGTATCTCAAGGTCCCGCTTATTCATGAACGCCTTTCCAGGAGAGCTTATCAGTATCTATTGGATAAAGTTCAACAGAAACTAACAGGGTGGAGTGCCATATTGTTGTCTTTGGTAGGACGCGTCACTCTCACCCAGTCCGTGCTTTCAGCTCTGCCTATCTACACGATGCAAACAGTGAGGCTACCCCGAAAATTATGTGATGACTTGGAAAAGCTAATGCGTAACTTTATCTGGGGCTCTCAGGACTGAACACTTAAGGTGCATTTGGTCAATTGGGAGACAGTTTGTCGCCCAAAACAAATCGGAGGCCTTGAAATCAAACTCATTCGTTCTTCCAATGATGCCTTATTAACTCGCTTGGGCTGGGACTTGCTCACTAAGCCTTCAGCCCTATAGGTACAAATTCTTCGGGCCAAATACCGGTTTGACCCTACCCAGCTCCCCCACACGCTAGATCAGAAAGGGGCTTCGGGTAGTTGGCAAGGGATATCGGCTACGTGGCAATACGTCCGCAAAGGGCTAACTTGGAAACTAGGTAGTGGCCGCCGAGCGCTATTCTGGATGGATTCCTAGGTGGGGGATTGGGGCTCGCTCTATATGGCAACCTTGTCTCCTCCCCCCGACCATGTTCTCTCCTTCACAGTGTATGATTATGTTGGAGAGGATAGGAACTGGAACTGGCCCCTGATTCAGCACTATTTACCATCCACAATCTGTATGGCAATTGCGGACATTCCACCACCCCGGATTAACATGGGGGAGGACCACCCACTGTGGGGGCCACGAAAGAGGGAAGGTTTCACGGTGGCTTCCACCTATGAGCTAATTGAAGAGTCTACGCCGACAGCGTACCCCCGTTACTGGCATTTGATCTGGAAATGGCCGGGACCTCAGTGCATACGGTCCTTCCTATGGTTGCTAGCTAACAAGAAACTGCTGACAAATCAACAGCGTGTTGCTCGCTATTTATCATCGAACCATGGTTGTTCCTTCTGTGATCTTGAAGAGACCACTTTGCATGCCCTTTGGGATTGCCACAGTCTGAAATCATTCTGGCAGAGTTTCCCTCTAGGGTTACTTGAGCATCGTTTCTTCCTCCAGGATGAGGAGAGGTGGTGGATGACTAACTTGACTACAGGTGTTACTGAGCCTCGGACGGACTGGGCCCAAATTTTTGGGGTGTCTTGCTGGCATCTCTGGCAGTGGCGCAACAGGAGCATCTTCGAAACAAGTTTTGTTTGGCCGGTCGTTGGCATCAGAATAGTCATGGATTATGTCTCGTGGATCGACATAGCGAGCGATGTGACTGATCGAGTTATCGGTGAGCAGGGAGTGCCTGTTGGTAATTCCATACAATGGAAACCACCTTCTGATGGCTGGGTCAAACTGAATACAGATGATGCAGTCCACCATGAGTCCAATGTCGTTACTGCGGGTGGGCTAATCAGGGACACCCAGGGTCATTGGCGAGGTGGCTTTCTGACGCATTTTGCCTGGTGTTCGCCCTTGACTGCTGAACTCTGGGGCGTCCATGCTGGACTCAATTTGGCATGTACACTTGGCTATCGCTGTGTTGTCCTTAAAGTGGACGCGTTAGAGGTCATCAACATTCTATCCTCTTCCAAAATGTCTCTGACGGAATCTCTTTTTCCTTTGGTGCAGTATACTCGTGCCTTAATGCGAAGAGCCTGGGACGTCCAGATTCAACACGTACACAGGGAAGGGAATCAGAGTGCAGATAGCCTGGCCAAACTTGCCTTCTTCGCCAGACCAGAAGTTCATTGGCTACAGGAGATTCCAGCAGCAACAAAGGAATTCACCCTAAAGGATAGGCAAGGCGTTGCTTATCCCTGAACTTTGAGATAGTTTCTGATCTTTTTTCCATTTGTAATAAAAAAAAAGATATGAATTGTGTGGTGTGTGGGAGAACATAAGATAGCGCAATACTATATATTCAAAAGTTCGAGTCGGGCAGACATAATCATGGTTGAACAAGGCTATGCCTAATGAAAATTTTGTTTTGGTTTTGTCAATACTAAGAAGCACTCAATCCACAGCGTTGTAACATAAAACTCCAAGGATAGTTAATAAATGCCATTTTTCATAAAATTATGAAAATTTTAAATTAAATTTATTCCTTTAACTTTAGAAGAAACCTTAAAGCAATTGGTAAAATTATTCTATTATGACTACAAGGTTACGTATTTAGGTTTAGGATACTAAGGTTACGTATTCATAAAGCGAGGAGTCTAGTGTATTAAGGTTTACCTTTTTGTGAATTTGTTGATTTATTAAAAGCTCTATGATTTATAGATTACTAAATGTATTTGAGTCATTGCACATATCCGAAATATAAATATTGATCTCTTGTAAATTTTATTATTATAGAAACGAGTATAAAAATTCTACAACTTTTGAAAAAAAATCTTTATAATTTTTAATAATTAAAAAAAAACTCTTTTCAACAATAAAATGTGTGAGGTATGCCAAGTAAATATTATTTGTAGGACAATTGAATCTATCTCTTCAAATTCAAATTAAAATTTAAGGATGAGTTATTTTTGTAATAAATTAAATTTTAAAATTTTAATTGATATTTCACTAAATTTGATTAATATTATAAATTGAAACATAATTCACTCTTTTAAAAATTTTAATTGATATATAATTATTTCTCAATACTATATCAATTGAATTTTCTGACATCTTACATGTTCTCTTAATGCATAGTAGTGTTTACAAGTTTGATGTAATGCATGAGAATCATACAGGGATGGTCAAAGAAAATCAAGGCAAAAGGCGTAAGAGATAAGAAATGACGTCTAAGTGACTAATTAAGTAACAGAATTATTGTGATGTATAGAAACCTTGGGTGTATATTGTGAGCTTGGAATTGGTTCTAGCACTATTGTTTTTAACATTTTCTTTTATCTTAACAATGTTTTCTTCCTTCCTTATTTTTCCCATAATTTGATTTCAATTACCAAACTATCTTCTGACTTGAATTGTTGCGTCGTTTTTCACTCTTTACATTGTTTTATTCAAGACGAGAATACTTTGCAGATAATTGGTACAGCTAAAGTTGACAGTGAATTGTATGTTCTTACCTCCCCTACATTACCAGCCAAGCCTTTCATTATGTCATCACCAACGCCTCACACTACTGCCACCATCTTTCACTCACCAGACTCTCCTTCCCTATGGTACAACCGACTTGGTCACCTATCTCACTCAATTTTGAATGTACTTCATGCTAAGCATTCCTTTATTTTGTCCCCACCTGTAAACAGTTCATGTGATGCTTGTCAATTGGCAAAACAACAGAGGCTTCTATATGTTTCCAATTCTTCTCATTTGAATAAAATTTTTGATCTCATACATGTTGATCTTTGGGGACCATATGCTATTCCCTCTTACTGGTCACAAGTATTTTATGACCATTATTGATGATTTCAAGGCACACCGGAATATACCTCTTAAAATCCAAAGCTGATACATACACTCGCCTTCAATCTTTTATCTTGATGATTGAAAATCATTTTGCCACTACACTCAAAACACTTCACATTGACAATGGTCCAGAATTTCTTATGACCAGTTTTTATTCTTGTAAAGGTATCATGCACCAAACAACATGCCCTGAAACTCCTCAACAAAATAGAATTGTTGAGCGCAAACATCAACACATTTTAAATGTTGCTTGAGCCCTCCTCTTTCAATCCCACCAACCTAAACCCTTTTGGTCTTTTGCTGTCCAACATATCATTTATCTCATCAACCACACACCCTCTCCTTACCTTCAATATAAATCTCTATTTGAACTCGTTTACCACACTAGTCCTTATTACTCTTCCCTAAGAGTTTTTGGATCCCTTTGTTATGCCTCCACCTTTGAAGCATCATGTTCTAAACTTGACGCTCGAGCCACCAAATGTATTTTTCTGGGTTATAAAGCTGGAACCAAGGGTTACATTGTGATGTCTTTATCCAATAATGAATTTTTTATGTCTCGTAATGTCATTTTCTATGAATCCATCTTCCCTTACTTTCCTTCCCAATACCCTGCTACCCCATCACATCAAACTTTATCTCAACCGAATGATTTTCCACCACTCTGAATTCAAGACACTTACATCACACCTTCCCCCACCTCCTCTGAACCCACTGCTACTAACCATACACTCGACCCACCTTCCCCTTCCCTCAGACATTCTACTAGAATAAGAAAACCCCCTTCTTACCTCTAAGAATATCATTGCAATCTCACTGCAGCTGAGCAAACCAATCGCTCCACCTAAGGTATTTCTTATCCTCTTTCCTCTGTCCTCTCTTATTCTCACATTTCACTGCAGCGTCATTCATACATTTGCTCCATTTCATTTGTTATTAAACCACACACATATACTCAAGCCAAACAACATGAACACTGGCGTAAAGCTATGCATGATGAATTAACAGCTTTACAGAAAAATAATACTTGGGTTATCATTAATTTGCCTCTTAGTTTGGCTTTCATGTCAAGCATAAAGCAGATGGCAGTCTTGAAAGATACAAGGCCAGATTAGTAGCCAAAGGTTACACTCAAACCAAAGGCTTGGATTATTTTGACACTTTTTCCCTAATGGCGAAGATGACTACTATACGAGTTCTACTTGCTCTTGCTTCAATCAACCACTGGCACCTTAAACAACTAGATGTCAACAACGCCTTTCTCCATGGGGATCTCATTAAATAAGTTTATATGAAGCCTCCTCCTGGTTTTCCTCTTGGCCATAACAAAGTATGCAAACTTGAAAAGTCACTATATGGGCTCAAACAGGCAATCCGACAATGGTTTTCCAAATTATCTTATGCCTTAATCACTTCTAGATATGTTCAATCCAACTCAGATTATTCTCTCTTCATCAAACATTTTCATCACTCTTTCGCTACAATCTTGGTTTATGTGGACGACGGAATATTAGCAGGTAATGATGCTGTAGAAATTACATCTATCACCACTTTCCTTGAAAACTCCTTCAAGATCAAGGACCTTGGTGATCTCAAATTTTTTCTTGGACTAGAGGTTGCACATTCTTCTTGAGGGATCATTTTATCCCAACGTAAATATGCCTTGGAGATCCTTCAAGATACAGGTTATCTTGCCAGCAAACTTGTTGTCCCAATGGACTCAAATCTTAAGCTTTCTGCTTCTGGTGATCCTCTTCCAGATATCACCATATATCGACATCTCATTAGTTGCCTTCTCTACCTATACAGCACCTCACAAAGTTGAATAGAGATCTCAAATAATGAGCAGTACCCCACAAATATGCTTCATTAATAGCATCAATGTATTCTCTATCATCACTTAATAACCCAAGTTGATAACATGCATCCCTAAAAGTTGGATAAATTATTCCATTAATAGTTCTTATATCTTCATAGCTCTCTGAGCCTTTCACCTGACTTACTAGAAGTCTGAGATAGAAAAGTTCACTAGCACATGGTGAAACATGAATCATTCTACCAAATTTCAATCCTTTGACTCTTTTCTTCCATTTTTTATTCTCACTTTGGTAGACAAACTTAAAAGGATACTCTGCATAGGTTAGCTGTTTACCTTCGGGGAATTTCTTGTTAGTCTCCATCCAAGCAATAAACATGCTCTCTTTGTTCCTTGGCTTCTTAGCAACTGATTCAAGTGTTTGCCCTTCAGTAAAGTATACTTGCTGTTGATTAGGAAGGTGAAAATAAAGCCTCTCAACAGATGGTTGTCTATAATGAATTTCAAAACCCAATATTCTAGAACATGCTTCATAAGAAGAAATAAATCGACATTCTAAGAACATTTTAAGTTCATCAATTTCATTATTGCTCAAAGTTTGATTTTGATCATATAAAGCAGCAATAACTCGATCATTTCCCTTGCTCAAATACTTTGAAAGATATTTAATTGATGAACTTTGATTGTAGTACTCAACATTTATATGGAATGCATATTTTAGAAGTAATTCCTGGTTGTAAGGAACAATAAATTGATTATCAAGGCCAACCCCTTTTTTGTGTATCAACTTACCATCATTTCTTCTCCTATAAATGGGAAATCCTTCATCATCAAAAGAAGTGATTCCTACAAAAGATTTAGGATAATACTTTTCACATTTACCTTCATTCATGCATGGAGATTTATGATTTAGACTTCCACAAGGTCTATGGATCATATGTTTAGAAACAATGTTATATAAAGTTGTGTTAGTTACAGGATCTGGAATCTCAGCACAGATAATATTATCAAGCTCTTCAGGATTATGGTACTTCTCTTTATCATTTAAGAACAGAAGGATGTGAGCATGAGGTAAGCCACATTTCTGGAACTCAATTGTGTAAACAACTGACATAAGGATGAAAAAAACTATCAAATAATATATTATACAATATATATAAAAAAGTAAGTTAACCATCAAGATCTACTTGAAAAGAGATTTTGATGAAGCAACTTTAAAATAATGACATTTAGTATTGTAAATGACTGAACAAATATTGGAATATATTGTGTTTATCCATTAATATTTGAGGGGATCTTTAATAAAGGATGAACCTTAAATGAATAATAAAATATGGTTGTAAGAAATACATAAGGAATATATGAACCATGAAATATGTATTAAAATAGTCATTAACATAATAGAACAATTCAATGAAGCAACAATTGTAAGTGAAACAATTACAAATGCTTCGCAATATGACGTTAAAAGGGAAAAAAAACTACTTTAACAGGTCAAAGCAATAGAAACTCATGATAAAAATTGAAGAATAATGGACAGAAAATTACCAGCTTTAACTGTCCCAAAAATTTTGCCTCTCATTAGCTCTTTCATCATACAATTTAACTCCATCTTAAAAACGTGAATTATTAGATCTAGTCTATCTTGTGCTTTCAAATTCAAATCCTTTAATCGACGTGTCAATTCAGGCCATGTCGAATTACAAGTGAAAGTGATAAAGATGTTAGGATAGCAAGCCCATTTATAGATGGTCATTGCATCTTGATAATTTTGTATCATATATCTCGGCCCTCCAATAAAAGTTGACGGCAAAATTATAAGTTTACCAACAGACGCACTTGATGTATGCCCTTGTGATACTGCTTTTGAAACATTGCTATAAAGATCAACTCTAAGATCCTCTTGATGAGTTTTAACATAACTGATTCTTTGAGTTTCCATCATTGTGTATCCATCAACTACAAATTGTTGGAACAGTCTCCCAGCATGTAATAAAAGAGATTTTTCATCATCCCTATCTTGCATTCTGAAGGCTAAATACTCCCGTAATGTGACTTTAGTCCTCTTTTTAGTACTTGACAGTGATGCATCACTATGAGAGATATCTTCTCTATATCCTTCTACACCATAAGGAAATGAAAAAGGGTATTGCATAGGAAGATAGGATGGATGCAAATCATGTACTCTTTGCAATAGCTCACATTGTGTTTGAACAATAATATCCTTCCCAATATCTGAAGTATCCACATCACCAACCACTAATGCTGCTACCTGTGATGTTGTAGGCAAGTTATAAGCTCTACCATCGCTTTCTCTTTTGTGGATTAGTTTTAGCTTCAAATCCTTGCTATTAGATGTTTGAAATCTATCTCTTGTCATTCTAAAAGCCCGAGTCAATATATTATAACTATCAAGCATCTCCTTTAAATTCATCACAATACTACGATCAAGAAAACTCTCATCATCTTTTGATCTGAAAATGGAACATATAGTTTCATCATCGAAAATTAATAATGAGATAAAAATTATATGCAAGACATGACGTGAATTTAAGATGTACCTTATAACAGTCATTCAATTATCAATTTCATGTTCTGTATCAAAGATATACATTTGAGAAAATTTTGATGGTTGGCCTTCAACTGGAAGTAAGTTGCCAATATAATGATAATTCTGGCTCGACATTATAAAAGAATAAGGACTATTTTCATCATTAAGTGACTTGTCAACCTTTCTTCCCATAGAAGTGAAACTGAACATCATGTTATAAATCCTGATATATTTCATAAATGTTTGGATATTGCCAACCGTTTACTTAATACTAATTTCCTTATATACTCTGGAGGTTGCTTGAAATGTGGTAGTTGAATCTTTCCTTGAACAGAGCAAAAACCAAATCTAGGGTTGGCAGTGTGCTTAGATTTCTGAATCCTCTCACAGTACCACATTTGAGCTCCACAGTAAGTGCAGACACAATGAGGATCGCCAAGATCAATATATTTTGTAAAAGAAAAATAAATCTAATATTAACTAAGGTAAACACAAGTTATGCAAAAGACATTAAACAACCTCTGAGATATTAAATCTTTATGTGCAAAGTAAGTGCTTTCTTCAATACTATCATCTTCATTAATCTCAGTTGCATAGTTTGCATCATCACTTTCAACTGCAATAATAATAAATGAATTCAATTATGTAATACCCTATAAGTACATTGGAGAAACAAAAATTAATACAATGTCTTAACAAAATTATATAAATAGAAAAATTAAATATGTCAAGTGTACCTTGTTGAATAGATGCACCATTCAATTCATTTATAATAGCTGTAATAAAGAAGAAAAATTATTACATAAAAATTTTGAAAGACAGTTAATTTAGCATAATTACAGTTATATCCATACCATTCACATTATTATCTATTGTGCTGCCAATTTCATCTGATAGTTCAGATTGTGAATCTTCTGACACAAGATCAGTAATGTCATCGGCTTCATTATTTGTATAATCTTCTAGTGGAACATTTAGATCTGGTAATCCAATTTCACATGCAATGTTTGAAGCCTCATTTTTGTCATGAATTTTGTAATTGCAAGTTATAACACTACATTTGCCCATACTTTTAATAGCATGTTTTCCTGGCTTCATTGCTAATAGATTTGCATTTTGATTTCTCTTGGAGATTAAACATGGTGAACTTGCAACATATTGAATCTGAGGAAGGCTATTTACTTCCAAATTTTCCCTTGATTTGAGCCGTTTGTTTGAGCAACTAACTTGCTCTAAACATAAAAGAAAGTATATGAAATTGAATAATTTACAACAAAATATAACGTTTGTTATATACAATCTAACATTGACAAACCTGGAACATCTAATAAGTTAAAATCTTTGAAAAGGTTCTTAGCACAGTTTGAAAGATTAGTAAATGGACGGCTCTAGTTGAATCCAGAATTTGTTAAACTGCTCTTGGCTGAATTGGATGTTTGGTTTCCATTTGCTTCAGAAATTGGTGTAACACCATTATGTTGTAAATGAATTTGAACAGATGATATTCTTCTTTCCAACGAGTACTGATTTGTAAGAATTGAAGAGGAAGGTGGCAACAGTTTCTGATAATATTTCTATGATCTCCTAACAAAAATAACGCAATAGTTGGATGTGAACAAAAATGGACGTGCTTGCTGTAAAACAGAACTAATGTAAAGAGCACATCATATATAGATCTATTAAATTTACATAAAGATTGTCATTATACCTCTTAAAACACCAGCATAAGCTGTACTTTCTATTTCACCACTTGATGCATTTTCCTTCAATAGTGGATCTGATTTTCTTTAAGATGAAAAGAATTTCTACCATTGGACTTCATAACTTGACTCGTCATACCATACTGGTTTCTCCTTGAAACCACAGGCATAATTCTATGTTGATTGCACATGATCCATTGTCTTCTGAGGCAGTTTCAATAGTCATACCAAAGCAAGAACATATATAACAACCTGATATCTTCACAATAGATATACAAACTATATTTCTAACATCATCACTTAGAATGAATCTTCTACCAATGAAATTCACTATACCACAAGAGCACATATTCCTTTGTCCTAAACCAGAACTTCTGATATTTTTTACAAAGAAGGAACCTTTTATAAAGCATTATTATACTAATAGTCCTAGAAGCAAGATGAAAAACTAAATAGAAAGTAACAGTTTTAGCGGTTAGATGAAAATCATTAAAAAACAGAAAAAGAGCATAAACATGTTTTACAAAAAAAAGGCATAACATAACAAAAATGGAGATAGAAATGAAATTCTGATCCAATGAATCTTTTGCAAAATGAAATTCATTCCCCAACTACAAAGAACACACTCTAACAACACCTCTTCTGTCCTTCCAATCGAGAACTTTGATGTGTTTGTAAAGAAAAAGCCTTTCTGTAAGGATTATGATCCCTTATATAATAGGATATATAGGCCACAGATAAAAGGCGCCAAATTCTGATATTAAAAACCTTCTCTTATCTGAAACTATTGATATGACAAGGCAATTGAAAATATAACAAGTCCCCTTTTTTTGAAAATATTTAATAGTTATAATAAGAAAATCTAATAAGCATGATTATATGAGTTAAAATTAAAACCTCGGTTAAAAGGTTGACCAAAAAAAGATGATAGAAATAAAATATAAAAATAAAAATAAAATAGATAATAGATAATTCATCACCTTCTTAAATCAGTAAACTTATTTGCAATCAACATAATTACACCTACAGTAGATAGATTATAGGGCAAAAGGGGACCTATATTGCATTCCCCTATGCCGCCAGTTTTGCACAACAACTTGTGAAAGAAATTGTTTTAATCTATGGATCTCACATTTTTGGGTAAAATACAAGTGAAGATTTTTAAATTTTTAAGCTTCATGTATATGCATGCTTGTGCAAACCAATTTTTATGCTTCATATAATTGATGCTTATAATTACAATTTTCAATTCAAAAATTTTCTTCTCATACTTAAAAGAATAAATATCTATACCTGAATATAATTGGAACATTACTGGAAAGAATGCACTTTGCAATAGAGTCCGACAAGTAGAGTTAGTCATACAATAACCAACACAAGATTTGCGCCCAAATTAGCCATTTTCCATCTTTCTACACCATCAACAACATCCATACTTGAAATCCCTTCCTCCAGTATGAAAATAATGTGCTCAACAATAATAGCTATCTTCTTATTTTTGTATTTCCCTTTCTATCTCAATCGAAAGTTGCAGAGTGAGAAAAGTCATGAATAGTTAAGAATAGATGGGTAAGATAGAATAGAAGTGAGTTGTGAGAGAGAACTTAGTTGAATAAACATGCATAAGATTATGGGTGATCATGGTTAGGTGTACTTCTCAAACAATAAGAATGAGAAAGAAATGACATCATTTTATCTACTTTTGAGAAATATTAAATGCTTTCTAAACGTATTTAATATCGTTTGGATTTTATTTATACATACGATGAGCTAAAAGTGAAAAAAAACAAAAAGAGTTTTGTAAGAAAGGAAGAAATGACTAAATTATCCATTTTTTTCACTTAAATGAACGAAAAGAGCTGACATTTTTAAGCAGGGATTGAGTTTTAAGTAAGCAAGTTGATTAAAATCTAAACATCTTTGAGTCATTTCGATATATCGAAATGATCGAAACAATGGACCCCTTCACTTCCTTCTGTCGATTGACATCTATCGAAATGAATCACGTTTCGTTGCTTTTTCTCTCGTTTTCTAGGCAGTTTTCTAGCTCGCCAAACAATGGACCCCTTCACTTCCTTCTTCGATTCCCAATCGGCTTCCAGGAATAACTGGAGCTCTGACTCCCTTAAAAACTTCCTTCAGACCTCTCCTGTCGTCCAGACTAATCTGAAACAGGTATTCTACCTTTTTTTCTTCTTTTAAAAGTTAGTGTTTGGTTTCGGAGAATAATTTGTATTTATCATTGTATAATTTGACTAATCAGGGATATTATGAATTTGTTGTGCGTAAAATGAAGCGTAATTGTAACTTGAAGGGGTGATTGCGACAGTTTTTGATGCTAGGGTTTTACCTGAGTCGAAACATGAATTTACGGTCTTGTACTGGGGATTTGCTGTGGATGTTCTAATTTTTTTGTGAAAAACTGTTTCTACGTTTGCAGGTGTATCTGGCATTGTGTTGTGCGGTGGTTGCATCGGCAGCTGGTGCGTACTTGCATCTTCCGTGGAACATTGGTGGTCTTTTGACTACATTCGCTTGCATTGGATGTATGTGTTGGTTACCGAGTGTTCCTCCTTTTCTGGAGTTACTGTGTTTTATGTGTACTTTTAGCATTCACGTATCACTTTTTTGTTTTGTTTAATTCACTCATTTATTATTGATATTGTCCTCAGAAAAAGAGGGCTGCATTTTTTATGGCAGCTGGACCCTTTGAAGGGGCATCCATTGGTCCTCTGATCGACTTGGCTATTGAGATTGATCCAAGGTATATATCTCTTCTGATCCCGTACTCTATAAGATGCCTTTTTCTCTGAAATCTAGTATTAAACATTTGACTACAGGTTGTAAAGATTTGTGTAGTAAATAACCGACGTCATG
>JAOQMS010000001.1:24665636-24689591 GCA_027563885.1 Erythroxylum longipes | reverse complement strand
ACATCAATTGACAGCTAGATATACACTTCAACAAAATGGAGTAGCAAAAAGAAAAAACAAAACTATAATGGATATGGCAAGAAGTATGTTGCATTGTAGAAAAATACCTAAAAGTTTTTAGGTGCTATTTATATTTTGAACATGTTTCCAGTTAAAAGTGTTCTTGATAAAACACCAGGAGAAGCATGGAGCGGACGAAAACCAAACCTCATTGACTTGAGGGTGTTCAGTTGTATTGAACATGCAAATATACCTGGAGAATTGAGAAAGAAACTTGATGATAAGGCAAAAAAATATATTTCATTGTCCATAGTCAAGAAACAAAGGGTTACAAGTTGTATAATTCAATCACTCAAAAGGTAATTATTAGTCGAGATGTTACATTTGATGAAGATGGAGTATGAGATTTGATCAGACAATGAAAAGGGATCATCATCAGTACTAGTGATAGTGATTACGAAGTGCAACCACTTGATCAAAGAATTGAACAAGCTCCTAGTAATGAGCCAACTTCAACAGAAAGATCTGAGGAGTCAACTTCACCTCCAACATCACCATGTAGATATCCACAACAAGAATGTCGTCCACCTACTTATTTTCAAGATTATGATATTGGCAAAGATGATGATCCTAGTGATGATAATGAAGATGTTACCTACTATGCTTTCTTTGCAGATTGTGATCCAGTAATGTATGAGGAAGCAATTAGCAAAGATTGTTGGATTAAAGCATGGATGAAGAGATTAAAGCAATTAAGAAGAACAATACATGGGAGCTAACTACTCTCTTAGAAGGAAAGAAACTAATTGGAGTCAATTGGGTATACGAGACATAACAAACACAATGAAAAAGTGGAACCTTTTAAAGCAAGGTTAGTAGCAAAAGGATGCAAACAAAAACTCTGCTACCAAATGTAGGGAAATTTCAAGCAATAATTTCCCAAAATAATTGTATGGAATAGAGTAAATACAAAATGCTCAAAAAAAGAACTTTAATAATCTAAGAAACAGTGCTCTTATTAATCTTTTATAGGTGTTGTAAAAGGCTATAAAAAACCAAGATTTTGTGGCCTGCAATCGCTTTTGGATGTTTCTCAGGAGCTGCTATGGTGGCAAGGAGTAGAGAGATCTTTACCTTGGTGGTTTGCTCTCATCTGGCTTGTCTATCCTCCTCTGCTTGCACTTTGCATCCTCCATCTTTGGTCCGCAGCCATATTTAAGTTTTAGTAGTGTGCATTCTCTTGTTTCATTATTTACATTCTTTGTTTTATGAAGCTCCTAACCGTAAAACTTCTTCTCTTTTGACCTTCACTGTTGTACTTTGGGCTTTTGGTTTTCGTGGGTTACATAGTTGTTGACACCCAAGATATCATTGAGAAAGCTCACCTTGGCGATCTGGATTATGTGAAGCATGCTCTGTCCCTTTTCACCGACTTTGTTGCTGTTTTTGTCCGAGTTCTTATTATTATGGTGAGTTAGGCCGAAATGTACTAATTATGTCTAGTACTCATTATCATCTTTACCTTGAGTTCTTTGAATTATACTGAATGTTCTTGTAAAATTTGTCTTATGCAGTTGAAGAATTTAGGTGAGAAGAATGAGAAGAAGAGGAAAATAAGAGACTGAGGCTTTTGACTATATGAAGCAAACTCATGCTCGCGAACCATCTTTCACTTGGACTGGGTTTAACGGATACCTTGTCTACAGACTTGTTTTGATGTTGATATTCGGAGGCAGGCATGTAAGTATGTAACTACTAAGTACTAATAATGTTGTTAGTAGCTAACATGTCTCTGGAGCTTGCTCTTATGTTAACTGGGAGTGGTTCTGATGTGTTATGAAATGTCTTTCGCCACTTGCAACTTTTAGTTAATTTTGCTATTTATTATGACCTTTCTTCTTTAATGCTTCTGGCGGGATAAGCTTACTGATAGTCTGCTCCAGTCTATTATGGGTGCCAAGGACTTGGAATCCAATTTTTAAAAAATTGGATTGGGAATTAAATCAATAAAGTAAAGAGATTTGAGGTTTAAATGTTTAATTAGAATTGGATTATTGTAAAATTGTTAGATAATAAATATTAAAGAATTTAAAATAATCTTTATAAAAAAAAGTTAAAAAGTTCAACAAGATTTCGAAATTAACCCCCAAAGTAAGATTTCAAAGATTCCTGGCGTCGTTAAATTATCAAGTTTGAACTTTGAACTGAAGTATATGAAAATTCCAACGACTTCAACTTGGAAGGAAGAAGAAAAAAGGGTGTCACTGGACCAACAAGTTATCCATGATTTGAGCCAATTCTAGTCTCAGCTCCTAAGTCCTAACCCACCACTTTGTATGTACTACATCAATAAACGGAAAAGTAAGACAAAATGGTGAGGAGTCAGTTTGACATTTCAAACAATAAAGCAGGTGATTGAAGAATTTGATAGACCTAAGGGGTTATACTTTTGCCTTTTTATCCCTCTTTTCAGCCTCATAAATTAGTCAATGACAGTAAACATCAATTTCTGCACTTAATCAGCGGGGAATCTCCATATATCAGACGGTTCAATTTCATTTTCTTCTTCAAAGTCTCTTCAAAAATAACCCCATCAAGTGCATGGACTGCAACTTTTGGTTCAAAGATAATGTAGAGGTTAGATCTGTTAAAACATGCTGTTAGTTGTGTGGTGTGGTGTGTCGTGTAAAGTATATGCCACGACGTACTTAGCTAGATGGGAGAACATAAGATAAGCGCAATACTGTATATTTAAAAGCGCGAGTCGGACAGACATAATCATAGTTGAGCAAGGCCAATGCTTAATGACAAATTTGCTTTGGTTTTGTCGATACTAAGCACTCCATCCACTGCGTTGTAGCATAAAATTAGAAGGGTAGTCACTTTTCATAAAATTATAAAAAAATTTAAATTAAATTTATTCCTTTAACTCTGGATTTTTTGATTTATTAAAAATTATTATTAAATATATTCCAGAGGCAAAACGTCAAAGTATCCGGTATACAAAGCTTCTCGTTTTGCGGAAATGTGTAGATGGTTATCCTTTGACTTAGTTTGAGAGGGTGGTGACGATTGACAACCTACTTAAATGATAAGTACTTATTCTCAATAAGTATTTATGTGTTTGAAATTGTTATTTTGGTAACTGTTAAAACGTGAAAATAGGTGTTTGACAAGTACGGCTGTAGATACTGAAAAGAGATAAAATGACTAAAAAGTCCATTAATTTAATAAACTATTAATTGTTGTATAAATAATTAAAAAATATATTATTAGTCATATAAATTTAAAATTATAAATAACAAAATAACAAAATATAAATAAAATAAATTTAGTAAATAAAATATTTCATAAAAATATATTATTTGTCATATTAATTAAGAGTATAATGAAAAATAATCCTTGCAGTGAAGGTTATTAATAGAAAGTAAAATTTCTACTGCAGAAGCAGTTTCTTACTGCAACTTTATTTCTGCTTATTGATTTCTGCGATGGCACCACAATTTTCTCCAACCTCCGGTTGTTTACCGTAAATCCAAACAAATGATTGCGTTTGAAAACTACGGTGAATAAGTACTTATCTTCACTGCACTGCAGATCCAAACATAGCCTTTGTATTTTTAAAAAGATGTTGTTTTCATGACTTGAACATGTGACCTTATCATTAAAAATTAATAACGTTTGATTATTTTATATCTAATATTCATATTGTATATGTCTCGTTATTATTCTTTAATCGACGTTTTAAAAAAACTAAAATTATAATAATTTTTTTCGAATATTTGAAAATCTTCTTAATCTAAAAGAAAAGTACATATCTTTTACCTTTACATAAAGAACTCTTCAAGTTTAAAAGCTACTTTCCTCTTGAGTACTAATAAAACATCTCTTCTATCTTAAAAACCAAGAGAAATGTGCTGCAAATCCTGACGAGAGACAACATTCCAGATTTCAGCTGTTTCTCTGTATATATATATATATATGCAGAGGAGTAGAGAGAAAGGAGACCAATTCAATGCTGGTTTACATTTTGATTAGCGGTGTGTTTGTTGAAGATATTAATTATTATATGGCATGGCATTATTGTTTAACTGCTCCATCACAATGTGATATAGCAATAGTTTTCTAAATACAATGTTTTATGTTACGGAACGAGATCTTCTGTATTCGTAACTCTATACTAACGTTGTTTTAAGCGATCTCATCCATATATTTTATAGGAAATTTTCTGTGGTCATAATCACGTGCCGATCTTATTTTAGGCTATCTCATCTATGCATTTTTCTCTTGAGGCATGGAAGATTGATTCTGTTTTATTTTAGAATAGTCAAAAAGCATTTTACTATAATGTGTAGTATGGTCAGGTGAACCGAGTAAATAAAAACAATAACAATTCAGTAAAAATTTGACTAATACATAAGCTTTTTAAAATTTTAATAATACTTAACCTTATATCGAAATTAAAGTTATTGCTCCCCATTAAAAAAAAATTATAGATACGTTATATTTTCAAAATTAGTTAAAGTTTCTTATTTTTTATACCGAGGGACATAATTGAATTTTAAAATTCTTGTCTATTGAATTTATTATCTTAGTTGAAATATTTTTAGTCGAATATTTTCTATTCGTACAATAATAATTTCAGAAATGATATTTTTTTAGAAAAGATACATCATATGATACTAAAAGAGATAAAAATTATTTCAAAATGCTTTTATTTTGAATTTCATTTGCAATTTCAAATACGCATATTTTATGGTGAATTAAATTACTGGTTTTTTTTAACGAAGGACCCTGCAGTCGTTATCATTTAGATGCGCACCGGGTAAATCTCTAGATTGACGCAATAATCTGCAAATTAAGTCAACCAGGTGCTCCGTACTAGAAAAGTCATGTGCGACATACTCATTTGAGAGAACATAGGTAAGAAGATTCGAACACAAGACCTTTTGGCCTTATAAACCCCACTCCACCAACTCGACCAGTCCTAGGGACGAATTAAATTACTCATCTAAGTAGTTTATTGATATATTTTATTAGGTAAGTGATTTTTTTTTTTGGCTCAAAGGTAAGTGATGTTAATTAATAATAAACATAAACAAGATTCTTAATTGGGGGAATAATTTTTATGCAGTAATTTTTTAATTAGATTTTTAAAATATTGAGGTATATTTTATACAAGTATTTAATCATTTACCTTATTAATTATTTACTCATTTTGATCAAATTTGTTTCATTATAAATTAGAATAATTAAAACTATAAAAGTTAAAATAGGTAATATATGTAAATATTTACTTTATGTTATTTAATATGTATTGAAAATATATTATTTAAGACGTGTTTTAATGGGGTAGGTGTCTGTTGTAGTAGCTTGAAGGTGTTAGGCCTCCACTTGCTGCACATCTTTACCACGCACTCACAGCTATAAATGAATCATTAAGTCTATTTGATTTTTTTAATTAAACCCTAGAGTATGGTTTGAACGTACTCATTTTTTACTTTTTGCTTCAACTTTTTTTTAAACGGATAAATTTATAATCGTTATCATTTGACTACACAGTGCGTAAATATTTGGATTGAAGCAATAACTTATAAATTATATTAACTGAGTACTCGGTATTGGGCAAATTCTATATGACAGACTTGATCGAGAGAGTATAAATAAGAAGCTTCGAACGCAGAACCTTTTGGCTCCATATTTCCCTATTTCAGCAATCCTAAACCTTATTTTTAAATTTTGGGCTAAAAATTATAAGAGTGGAATAAAAGGTAAATTTGCATTTGATTTCATAAAATTTTGAAAATACACTTTTATATTTTTGGTGTATAAAATATTACACTACACAAAATAAAGCATATTATAAGAAAAAAATAATTCTTTTGGTATATATATTAAAAATTATAAAAAATAAAAGAAAAATTTAATATTTGAGAAAATGGAACTTACATTTGTTAAAAGTTAAATATTTGCAAAAAAAAAGCAACACATTTTTAATTAAAAACCGTAATGCACAAAGCTCCTCAATTTGCAAAAATCGGAAAAGAATCATCAATTGTACTCAGTCTTTCCTTAGGTATAGAAATAATAGTTAGTTTTTTTATTAAAAAAACATTTCAATGTCCTTTATACTTGCCATTACTTTTTCTTATTATGTTTTATTAATTGGTCTGAAGTGAACTACTACATCCATATGTTGGTTGGTATTTGGTAGGTGTTTGTGATAATAACTCCTTCCTCCCTAACTCCTAATCTTTTTGGCATATTTGATTATTTGTTTTCTTCAAGAGTATAAAATGCAAGGTTTTTATAACTTTAAGTTTTTAAAGGTTCAACCAGCATTAAACCGTCATAAAATTAGTTATAAATAAATAAAATATAAGAATTTGAAAAATGATTGAAGAAAAATTATCTTTATCCAAAAAAATTTAAATCTTAATTAAAAAAAATTTGTTAAATAAAAATTAAAAATTTTATTTTGATGTATAAAAACTGATTAGTCTACAAAAATTGACTGATTAATTAATAAACCGATGATTTTTAATAACAAAAATTATTAAACTAAAATAAACTAAAAAATGACCAGTTCAAAGTTTTTACTGCTAAACTAATTGAATTGATTCCGTTTTTAAAACATTAATAAACACATTTTTTAATATAAAGTTTAAGGACTTGTGGAGCCTTTATATCTTCTTATATTAGGAATATAATTATAATCACTATAAATAAAATTTAATCCAAGAAATAATAATTATGTCATCATAATTTTCAATTTAGGAATATACATTTTTCACTTTAGTCAATACATCATGTTCATATAGTGAAATTACATAGTCATACGTCTTTATATTCCAAGTCTTAATTACATTTATTTTTTTTCATATTTTATGCTTTAAAAGATATAAATTTTCCTTTTTGAATTATTGTTTATTTATTATACAATTCTCTATTATATTTTGTTAATTTTTTATATTTATAATTTAAATTTGATGTTTTATTGGAATTTAAGAAAATAAATTACATTTCATTAAAAAATAGTAAAATATGATAGAAGAAATTGAAATAATTTAATAATATGATAAAAGTATGGATTATAATTTTTAAAATTGAAATAAAAAGTTACAATTAAGAGAATCCCAACATGTATATTAAGAAAAAGTTAAGATTCAGATTTACAAAAAACGAGGCTTGTAACATACCTATGTACTCATATTTTATATTATCATTAAGAAAGGGCTTTTTATAGTCACATGCATTAAAAATGAAAGCATAAAGAAAATGCTATTCGGTAATAGTATTAGTCTGTAGTTTGTTGTATAAAAAAGTCTACGCCAATTAACTCACATTGGAGCCTCATCACTTCATCATCTTCTATGCTTTTGTCTTTTTCTTTGTTCTTTGTTCTTTGTTCTCTCTCTCTCTTTTTTTATCTTTTTCTTCTTCTTCCTCCGTGTCATCCCAGATTACTTGTTCTATTTTTATTGTTCCAACGTTATTTCAATTCATCTCATCCACATATTTATTATATAAATTAAGATGATAAAAGTGAATTACCTCTTAAATTACTTATTCCATTTTTACTGTTTCAACGCTGTTTCAATCCATTTCATCTATATATTTCTATGAGTTATGATAGAAAAAGTAGATTAAGTGATCGCGTCTTGACCTCTCCGGTAATTAGTAAACAACTCTTTATTATTAGTCTTCTTATTTTAATAATATAATCCCTATATCAAAGCAAGCCAATCATCATTAATTACAAATCTAAATCAATTATTTATTAAATGTACCAAACTAAGGAAGGTGAAAGTAAGGATATAGACCATACTAGAATAGTTATATTCGAATGTCGGCCCTCTGTGACCATAAAGTCATAGAATCAAATCACGAAAATAGTTTCTTTGTAAAAATACAAAAGAAAAGCTGCATACATTATGACCCTTCTCATACTCCCACAAAGCGAAGAACTTTATATACTTAATATGTTGACTTTGACTAAAATACTTATACATGTAAATATTTTGGGGTAATATTAATCATATTTTCATTTTTTGGTGAGTTTTTTCTACCGTAAAAGCTCTTATCATTTACGAGAAACTTAAATTTAGCATAATTTAATATTTTGCAACTTAAATATTTTATCACTCCTTTTAAAATTATTATTAAAATAATAAAAACATATGTTTTTTTTTAAGTATGAGGGAAACTTCTTCTAGGAGTCCAGTGGGCAACATCTCTTGTGCAATGAGGGGCCCAGCAAGTAACACCTCTAACGGAAAGGCTCAACGAGCAACACCCTCAGTGAAGGGCCTAACGAGCAACACTCCTAACGAATAAAACCCTCGACTACCCCAAGCTTTTTCAAAGACTATAACAACGCAGCATGAAATCGATCCTGCGACTTAGCGCACACTAAGCCTTGCCATATGAATTACATCATATTCAATTTTAAATCCACGAATCAATATGAGTTAAAGTAAAACAAGTCAATTTCTAGTAAGATATATACCACATAAATACCCCGCACCTTAAGAGAACTTTAACTAGGTGTCGATGACGACGACGAAGATGATAACATACTCCCCCCTAATTTGGTGACCCTGCACCAGTCAACGCTGTAAAAACAACTTGTTAAATACGGCAACATAGAATAATTTCAGGTTTTATTTAATATAATTATTAGAATATTAAAAGTAAAAAAAAAGGAAAAAGAGTAAGATGTGGTTTGGTGTACATTAAATAAAGAAATTAGGAAAATCGGAACATTAGTTGTGAGCTGTTACGTCTCCTAATCAGATTCAGAGGCTACCTACAAACGGCTTTTCCTTTCTTTGTATACTCTATATAATTTAGTGCGGCGTACCACATGGCTCCAAAGGTGCACCTTATTATATTGATTGTAGACGTGGCCGTCAGACTATCATGGACCCCAATGGCATGATGTATGATGGTGTATTATACCTAAGATTTTGGTTACTTGTTTTGGCCTTCCCATTTCCTAACTTGACCATCATGAGAGATATCAAAGTATTTTTAAAGTATTTTAACAAATGTTGTTATGTGATATAACTGATCATTACATGATAGAATTTTAGATAATCACTCAATTTGAATATATTTTCGATTAAAATAATTCTTATAAAAATTAATTAAAATATTTTTATAAATCACGATTCAGTTTCGTTGAAGTTTATTAGTGAAATATTTAATTTCACAAGTTTAAGAATCATAACAAGAAGAGTTTTTTTTTTCCAATTTATATGGTCTAATAATGTAAAGTACCTTTGATTTTTGTTATCATGTTTGCCCTTTCTTCTTTCTAGTTATTTTATTTTATTTTTACTTTTTTTTTTAATATTAATTTTCATATCTATTCTTTTAATCTGCATCACTTTTTTATTATCACATTCACATGTAGGTCTACTGAAAACAACCTTTTTATTTTATAAGGATAAAATTACGTATTATTAGCCCTCTCCAGACTTCACTTTAATATGAGACTCGAACTGAGTGTGCGATGATGACGTTGATGGTTGCCCTTTAAGTAAGGTTAGCCTAGATGAAATAAAATTTAAGATAATAAATATATTTATAAAAATCTCAGGGAGAAAATCCAAAGGCAGAAGGGAAGTTGAAGCCTTCAAGGTAAGAGAATAGAACTAGTAGCTTTGTTGGGACCCACTAATGAGACTGACAACAGGAACTTTCCTAATCTAATTCCATACCTTCCCAATAAAATAATGAAATTTGATAATTTAGTGGTGGCCCATGATAAAATATTTTTAACTTCAATTTATTTTAATAATATTTAATTTTAAAATTGATAAATTTATTAAATAATCGGCCATTTTCGTAAATTAATAAGTGTTTATAAATTAAAAAAATCAATTAATTTTTTAGTTTGCTAATCTTTTTTAATTAAACTTAAAAAAATTTTACAAATAAAAATAATTTCTTTTAATTATATTTCAAATTTTTTAATTTTATTTAAACTTTATCTAATTATAAGATCGTCGAATTCTGATTGAAACCTCTTGTTTTATCGATTTAACTTTCGGTTCGATTTTTAAAACATTGACCTGTATATATCTAAAAATTAATAGTTGTAGCTTTTTTGTTATAAAAAATAACAATAATGAACTTAAGTTGGTAATAAAGTAAATCACTTCCTTGATTGAATAACTTAGCATACACGAACCGTACCAAATATTTTTAGACTTATTGAATGGACTTTATCTTATGTTCTATACCCATCAAGTCCGTACTGTAAATAATGTATAAAGGTATGGTATGAGTGAATGAGGTGTATAATATTAATAATGTGTAATAAGTAAATCACCAAAACCAAAAATAAAAAATTGAAAGGTCAAGCGTGACCATATGACTTTTCACCTTTTTTCTTTGACCTACCTATTCATTGGTCAAGTCTAAGGATGGATGAATCTCAACCGTTGGATCAAACCTTCATGATTTTATGAATAATTTTCATTTAGTTGAATAGACCTCAAATTAATTGATAAGCTCAAAGCTAGCAAAGCTGGGGTGAGATTCCCACTAGTGTATTTATCAGGGGTATTTTTGGTACCTAAATTAAAAAAAAGGATAATGCTAAATTTGGAGAAAAACAAGAAGTCATTGATATTAATGATAAAGTAACAGCTACAGCTAAGAGAAATCACATTGACTGACCGCTACCTTAATCACCCTAGGATCCAAATCACCGCGAATCGGAAGGCGACGAATGTGATTGTGACCGCGAATCCGCCACCGTGACGGTGGGTTTAAACGCTTGTTGTACTCGCCCACTTAATTTTTATCAGCAGACATCATGTCATCGCATAGGAAAGAATGTGCAATAACATATTTTTTAAATATTTTATACAAATAAAAAATACCGAAAAAATTAAAATAACAGCAAGCCAATACGAACCCACTTCTATTCTTTCTCTTTGCACTAAAAAAAGAGGAATTGTCCACTCCAGCTGCCCCACACTCTCACCCGATAGTGTGATAAGAGATAAATTACGGTTTAATCTCACTCAATTTTTTAGAGAAGGAGCCCAATATTTGGTGTGCACAAGGAACTATCACATTGGATGAAACTTCCATACAGTCGCTGTCAGGACTCGAACCTGAAACTCTCTCAAACAAAATCTAATTTAACAAATCTAAATTTTAAAATTATTTTTAATTGTAGTATTTTTAGTTAGAGTTGCAAAATTTATTTTTATTTTAATAATTTAAAATACATTAATCATATAAATTTTTGTTAAGTTATTCTTATATATTAATTAAATAATTATCATCTTAAATTTTAAATTGATAAATTAATTTAATATAATTGATAAATTATTATATTATTACTAAAAGGGATTTAATGAATATTTTGAAATTTTTAACATCAATTAGAAAAAAAGTCAATAGTCAAGAGATGGACATGAATAATATAAGGGAAAAAATTAAAAACAAATAAATAATTTTATATATAATAGACTTACAAAGGAATGGATTAAAGAGAGAGGGATTTAAAATAATTTCAATAAAGAAAGGAAAGCTCCAACATTTACTTCACATACAAAACAACTAAGTAGAGAAGAGATGTCATGTACACACACAACAACAAAGCCTTCCCTTTCTCTCTCTCTCTGTCTCTCTTTCTCCTATCTCACATTTCACCTTCCTCTTTTTTCCCAGCCATTTATTAGATTCCTTGAAATGGTCTTTTCTCTTCTCTATTGGATTGTACAGATTCCCAGCTGAAAACACACATCAAAATCTGTTCTTTCTATTTTCCTTTTGGTTTGCTTCCCCTTTTAACTGGGTTTCTGTGATTTTTCATGAGCTATTAGGACACACAAGCTCTTGAGAGTTTCTGGGCGTTTGGTCTCTTTTCTTGGCAAACTCCTTTTTCTGGGTTTGTTGGGACATAAAGCCTCACGTGCCCAGTTGTTTTGTATAGACATATAAAGGTTTGAAGAGAACAAACAAAAATTCTTATGAAAAATTCTGAAAAAGAAGTTTCTATTTTGTAAAGTTTTGATTTTGGTAAATTCAGTTTTCCTGTGTGTAAATTTTCATTGAATTTTCAATATCCTTCACTTTAAGCAAAAGAGAAAGACATGGGCAAGCAAGGACCTTGCTGTCACTGTGGAGTTACAAGTGAGTTCTTGTTCCTCCATTTTTTTTCCTCATTAAAGATGGGGAAGGTTTTTCCTTGAGCTCACCTTTTTCAATCTAATGTTTCTATTAATGATTCAATCTTTTGTGCCGTGAAAATTTTACAGTACCAATAAACAGTTTGACTATATATAACACGGAAAATGATACCTGGGTAAGGATATTATATGAAGAACTTGAGTTGTTTCTCATTCCTTTTTGGTTAATCTATTGATTTGGATTAAGGGGATACTTGCTTCTGTGACAAATGAGAGATAGATTTGTTTTCTAATGAGTTTTCTTATCCAATTCATAGACCTTTAGTTTCTGCGCTTGTTGGTTCTTTTTCTTCTTCGACTTTTTAGTATAGTTTGAACTGTCCTTCCTTACAGGAAGAACAGAGTTTGGTGTCTTTTTATACTGGGTCATTGGATAGACTGTATTGGATTAGTTGGCGCTTTCTTTTTTGTTTACCAAAGAATGTAATGATCCCGAATATTAAGTCAAAACTGTAGTTTTTTCTGTTTGTGTTCCTATGAAATTGATCAAATGAAGTTAGGGCCTTTGCATATGCTGTTAAGTTCCTGATGGATCTGTTCATGTTTTTAATATGGAAAATACCAAACTATTCAAACATTGCATCGGGAATTCTAAGGTCTTAAACGTGTTATGCACATTGTTTAATACAATCTCGAATCAACTTTGACTGTGAAAATGCCATTAGCTTTAAAATTAATCGGGAATGTCATCTTTTGCAACATCATTTTGCTTTTATCTCGTTCAATTAGTACCACTTGTTTGGACTATATTATGCAGAATATGATTAGCTAATATACAACTAGGAATTCAGTTATTGCATTTGAGTTTCAGTTTTGCTACACCAATGATGTTTATGAACATAATCTCCATTCCTTAAGTTCCTTTGTTTGATTAGTGATGAATGAGTTCAAATGCATTTTTTGCAATTACTCTGTGTTTTGTTTATAAAGGGAGTGATAGTAGCACCATTATACTCTTTTACCCGCCATTGTTTAGTGAAGTATCAGCCTTTTTTCCTTCTGTCATTTTTCAGGAAAGTGTCAGCCTGAGCTTGAGTAATGTATGAATGAAAATAACTGTAAGAATGTTCTTTGAAGCGTTAGATATATTCCTTCCCTTTTCTTGTTTCTTCAGTATTAGAAATTTATTGGACAAGATTTTCTGAGTACCTTTTCCTGAAATATGCATATTGAATGTTCAGATCTCTTTGTTGTTCAATTTAATCTATGTGGCTTCTTGTGTTGTTACTTTACATTGATGGCAATATAACATAAGTTACAACAATGATCTGGTTTAGGCACACCTCTTTGGCGCAATGGGCCTCCTGAGAAGCCGATACTGTGCAATGCTTGTGGGTCCAGATGGAGAACAAAAGGCACACTTGTGAATTATACTCCACTTCATGCCCGAGCAGATGTTGATGATTATGAGGACCACAGGAGCTCTAGGATGAAGAGCATATCAGTAAACAAGAACAAAGAAGTTAAACTGTTGAAAAGAAAATCAAACCATGATACTGGGGTGGTTGGAGGGGTAAATCCTGACTACAACCTGGGTTATCGAAAGGCTTTTGACGAAGATACCAGTAATAGGTCAAGTTCTGGATCAGCCATATCCAACTCGGAGAGCTGTGCACCGTTTGGTGGTGCAGATACAAGCGAATTGACAGGTTAAATGCTGACAAAAATTAATGTTCTTTCCGAAACAGGGAGCAAACTTAGAGATTACTTAGAGGGCTGATATGGCTATTTCTATTTCCCAGTTACACATGTGGCCTATATTCCTGGTCTCAGTCATAATGATTGGTATAAGAGGTTATAAATCACTCGTAACAATTCCAAAATGGTAAAAAGGAAATAAAGGAATGAGGACCAATAGGAGATGCATCATGACATTATTACTACCATTTAAAAATAGTGTTTGGCTTCCTCAAGGAGCAGAAGTGGCTTACACTGATTGTTGGTAAAAAGAACTAGATAGAATGAGATCTTAATGGCAGTTGCTTACAGTTTATATTTCTTTCGCTAACATGCTTGAAAGTTGGAACCTTTAGTTCTATGATGCCGATGGATGTTAAGAAGGATTGCAACTCACTTTAGTTTGCAAAAACTTGTACTGAACTCATAAATGGCTTCACTTAACTGTGTGTTATGGTTTCAGGTCCATCTCAATCAATTGTGTGGGACACAATGGTACCTTCCAAGAAGAGGACATGTGTCAATCGTCCGAAGCCATCTCCGGTTGAAAAGCTGACAAAAGATCTTTATACTATATTACATGAACAACAATCTTCATGCTTCTCTGGCTCTTCTGAAGAGGATTTGCTCTTTGAGAGTGAAACACCAATGGTTTCTGTGGAGATTGGACATGGAAGTGTTCTGATTAGACATCCAAGCTCAATAGCTCGAGATGAGGAATCTGAAGCTAGCTCCCTCTCTTTTGAGAACAAACAATACTCAACAAATGAAGCTTATTCACATTTTATGAGCCATCCTGTATATAGTGAGAGCAAGAGCATAAACAGAACATATGCTGCTAGTGATAAAGATAAGAATCCTTTTGGAAAACAAGTGCAACAAGCGGAACTGAAAAGGTAATTACTCAGGTTTCAATGGACGCACAAATTGATTTGGCTAGTCACATTTAGGTCGGTGGATCTTTGATCTGGGTGTAGATACAATCAGTCAGTATCCTGAATGATCCACTGTTTTAACGAGTATGCTTGCAGTTTGCATTGAAGACGAAATTAAATATTGGGAAACCGGAGGAATGCATTACAGTTACGTTTGCTATGTTTAACTTTTGCTATTTGGAATTTCAGGGACAATTCTCACTGTGAGAAACTACAAATCCTGGAAAATCATAATTCACTACTATGTAATGTCGATCTAAATGTAAGTTCCATTTGCTTTTACCTTCATGGGCAAATTTGATATTTATCTTTTGTTCTGTGATCACAGTTACTTCTCACTGAGAACAGAAGTCCGGGTTTTTTCTAATGTACTCGTGGAAATGGTGACTTGTATGCATATAATATCAAGATTCTGTAATTCGTTATTCCAATGTTATCTGCCATTCTATTAAATGATTTGTGGATTTTGAGATGTGTCAATAACAATTGACTTTCAATATTTAGTCTACATTTGGTGATGTTTATTCTGATTCACTGCATTTTTGTTTTAGGATATTCTTAATTTCGAGGAGTTTGCTAGAAACTTGACAACAGAAGAGCAGCAGCAATTACTAAAATATCTACCTCCTGTAGATACTGCCAAACTTCCTGATAGGTTTGCACTTTGTCACTACGAGTAATAACTGTCAGTTTGGTTGGACGGTGAATATCACTGTTACATTATGCAATAATATTTTTACGAAGTTTCAGCTTTACGTATCCAAATGGTCCTTGAGATTGGTGGAAATCTGCTAACAAATTTCACTTTGCTCCCATATTCTGTGTTGGGCAAATATCCTTACTTCCCATTACGTGTGCGTGCAATTTATCTATAGTTTTTTTTTATAATAAAATTTGCAGGCGACTTCTATACGCATTCTATGTCACATAAATCAATCTAGTTTGCAGAAGCTGACCTGAGATCAAGATTAAAATGATTTCCTTTTGCATTTGCAGCCTCAAAAATATGCTTAATAGCCCTCAATTCAAGGAGGACATGTTTTTGTATCAGAAACTGCTTGCAGAAGGTGTCTTCGATCTCTTCTTTTCAGGAGCAAAAACTGAAGACTGTAAGACTGTAAAAAGGCTGGCATTATTCAACTTGTCGAAATCCAAATGGGTGGAACATTACCATGAACTAAAGGTTTGGGCTCATCTTTATATGTAGAAACATTTTAGCTTGAGGATGTGGTAGTTCAGCTCTTTGTGACAGTTCACTAGTAAATAATTGCTAAAGTCTCTCTTTGGGTGCAGAAGTGTACTGGTGCTAATGGCAGCTCAAACATTGTAAGGGGACAAAATGGCATTGCACCAATTAACTCAACTTCTGCCAGTAGAGTAGGTGATAATCTTGGTAAAAAGTTTCCAGGTTAGCCAATATTCACTAATCTCAAGTATATTGTTGAAATGGAACTGCACTATCTTATATATCTTTATATTAAAACTTCAAATTTCGTAAAATATTAGTGAAAACTAACGTTATATTATTAGTTTTAAATAAAGGGCAATATCATCTCTACTCGTTGGCATACTGAAAAATGTAAATTCATTTATAGATTCACAGTTCCTATACATTTAGAGATGGTCAGGTTTGTTATCATCTGCTTACATGTTTCCTTGTTCTCAAGGATTGTTTTGCTCTTACTTCTTCAGAAGCAAGAACAATGAAGAGTCCTAAAAGGATTGTCACTAAGGCTACTTATGAAAACAAAGAAATTATGGATAATGATGGATCTTGCTTCAGCCCCAGAAGCTTATTTGCCATGCCTACAGATGGTGGCTCCCTCATGCTGGATACTCCTCTTTCTGTTGAAGAAAGTTCTGATCAAGATCTTCTGCTGGATGTGCCCTGTAGTAGCTCATTTCCACAAGCAGAACTTCTTCACCCAACTGCTAAGTTTTGGACCAAAGGCAAGCACTAGTAGTGGCTCCATACACCAACATCAAGTCCGTCCCTAGCACTGCCAAAACTGTTTATTTTGATTACTCAGGGGTATGTAGGTCCACCTTCTGCCAAATCCCATGGCTAGGATATCAGATTTTGCATGCCATACCAATTATGAAGAACTGAATGAGGTGTGATGGTTGCTGCTTTTTCCCTTTTAATCAAACTTAATGTGTTAAATGACAAATTTTTGGTGGGTTTTATTTTGTTCTGTTTTTGTATAGGTTGGAAGAAAGATTGTAATATATAGCTTGAAAGTTCCTAAAAGGTGATTTCAAGAGTTATGTATGGAACTCTTTTTAAGTTTTTTTATTATATTGGAGAATATGTTAGACAGCATCTTATCAGCTAAATTATGAACTGTTCAAACATGAACGCAGAAAGTATTTTGAATTAACTTTAGCAGAAAAGAAGTCAATATTTTTAATTCTATATTTTTGATATTTTGCCCTCCACCTTTATATTAGTCGGTACAAACTTAAATTTTTGGTATAACTTGATACAAATATTTGGTATGGTATAACCCATTTCAATACCCTTACGTGTCCAATAACAAATGATCGTTTGTTTGAGACAAAAGTAACCACATATAGATGTCATATTCCAACGAAACTATTTTAATGCTAGTTCTACTGAGAAATATTTCACTATGTAAGTGGGGCTGGACCTGTAGGCAGGTTGTAAAGTTGTTCTATACTGCTCGTTAAAGACAGGTGCATCCAATCTGATTCATCACATGCATCAAAATGGGATAAGACTGAATTATTATTCGACCACATAATAATGTTGATGAGAGAAATATGCTCTAAAATGGGATCAGGATCACATGTCAGTTTCACAAGGCTATTTTCCCTTGTGGTCTTTCTTTTCATCTTTTAAAAATTCCCAACCTTTACTCTCTCTCTCTCCTTCTCAGTCTATCTTTTTATTTGAAAGGCCATTGACGTTTTAACAATGAAAAAGATTTGCAACTTATCTTCTAAAAATATGATAAAGAAGTCTGAAAGGAACCATTTAAAATCAGTGAAAGAGCAATCCAGAAGTCAGAATGTCCATTCCATTTCCACTCGGAGCAGAAGCTTTAATGCATGCATCATGGTGGGCCGAACATTCTTGTTATGTAAACCAAGGTAAATCTTTTGCTTCAAACAACTACAGCTCTCTGATTTAAAGAGAAAGTAGCAAAGGAAACAAGAGTCACTTCTCAGCTAAGGCTCTAGGCTGATCTGAAGCAAATTCTTGATGGTGTACAATTATCAATACTAAATCAAAATGGATTATTCCGACATTTCAAACCAAAACAAGATACTGGGTCATTGCAAGACTACATTAATAAAAGGAAAAGGAAAGAAATATTAAGTTATTTGTGAAGAGAGGAGTCTAATTACCATACAAGCTACATACAATTACAATACGCACAATAGCATTCATTTTGTTACAAAATAATGCATTTAGCCCCCTGCAACATTGTCAGGAAAGCAGAAAACTTTCCTGTCAGTATATTTATCTATTAAAAGAGCAGCATCCTGTAGCAGCTATGTAGTTCACAATCTTAAACACTCGTGTTTCAACATGTACAAGTTGTAAACAAAGTAATTGTGCCAATCAATAGGTAGAGGGACCATACCGGATAATGTTCATTATCTCCTCCTCAAGGAAAGGTCAAGCCACGTCTTTTTGCAGCCTCATAGATGGTTAATTGCTCTATACAGGGATCATGGTCACAGTCCTGTGCAAGCATTCTAAGGACATCTAAGAGGGTAACCTCCTCGCCACTTGCAGTACACTGAACACCGTCATAACCCATTCCATCTTGTCTTGCATTTTCCTTTCCACATAATGATACTCGCATGTTGTGCTTTTGTTTATCATCTTTCTCCCTTCCACAAATGAGTGAACTACTAGAAAGAACGGATCTGAGCTTGCCAATATCATTACTGCTCTTTTTAGCTGAATTGTCCTCTCTCTGGTCCAATAGTCTGATAGCTTCACTGTCCTCTTTTTCCTTACTCATGCCTTCCAGTCTACTGCCACTAAGCCCTCGAAATGCTTCATCTTCTTGAAAGGAATCTAATAAGTCAGTAGAAAATTCAATCTCTCTATTTGGGAAGCTTTCTCTACCTGGATGACTTCCCTTAGATTTATCAGCATCTCTAGAATGATTTAATGTTTCAGCATCTAAATTGCTCCTTGAAGTAGGTAAAACCAAATTCTTATCCAGTTTTACTTTATCTCTGGATAAGGAACACAATCTCTCTATTGATCTCGTGACCTTGATAACAAAGCTTTCTGCTTCAGTACCTAAGCAGCCTCTTGGAGTCTCCAGTTTCGAGTTTTCACCCAAATTTTGAGATTTTCCAGACAAATATTTCAGTTTGTCCGCAGGTTCAATCAATATATCTAGTACGTTCCCAGCATCAGCAATTAAACTATTCCTCGGAGTTTCCAATTCCAAAATTTTAGACTTCTTCAAAGGAGACTCGCATAGATCATCATTTGAAGGTAATTCCCTTTCGGAAACCCTAATTTCCGTGGAGTTAAAGAGAGTTACCGGACCCGAATCCAAATGAGACCCCATATCCGTATCCCTCCCCAAATCAACGGCCTCCGAGTTTTCATCATTTACTGCTCTCTCCACCGGGAGATTCCCGCCAGGATCAACGGCCACCGATCGCTTTAGCTGTTGCTGATGTTGTTCCTGAGAACTGGCCAGCGAGGAACCTTTCGGTGGGGTGTGAAAAAAGTCGTTGTTGTCAGTAGGGGCATTAGTGCATTCATGACATTCCTCGGCACTTTCCGGAGGGGAAACCATTATGATTCCGGTGCAATCCACCGGAAACTCGCCGGAATCCTCAGGGAAGAGTTGGGAGTCAGCCTCCTCCGGCTCCAGAGCGAACGAGCAGCGACTCAGCAGTTCCTCTTGAGATGAGGACACGCGGCAGAGGCCCGTCATAAAAGCGAAAGGATCCATTGTTGTCTCCCTCAGTCAGAGACTCGAGAAGATGTGAGAGACTGAGAAACAGTGCTTGCATTAGGGTTTAGCGTTTGAATTTGGGGTTTTGATTTTTTAAGTTCGTTGAATTCCCGCGCTTTTCTTATTAACGATTGGAGATGAGATCGACGGTGGATTAGTGGTTTGATGATTTCCCCTTACTTGTTCCTTTCGACATGCCGTTTAGAAATGGAATAAACAAATCTCTAAGACACACAAATGTGTGTAAATACTAAATAATAAGAATTAATATTTAAATAAAAAATTAAAAAGAGAACTAAAAATTAAAAACTAAAATTAAAATTAAAATTAAAATTAAAATACTTGAAGAAGTCAATAACGTGGAAGGTGGGCCACGTCAATTCCTGAGAGGTGATTGGTTTCCTAATTTTACTTTTTGGATGATGTTAAGGTGCGGTGTCATCATCAAATTGCTCACTTGACATTGGATAAGGTAAGTTTTGCTTTTAAGAAAGAAATGATTGCATTATATGATTTAGATACATTTTAATTTTTTAATTAATTATAAAGAACTCAATCTTTATTCAATTATATAATACTTCCCTAATTTCTTACAATATTATTAAAAATATTTCAGCTTTTAATTTTTAGTAAAAATAACCCGACGATAATTTCTTCATTAATGATATAACGAGTTGCATTAAATTGCCTCCTAGGAGTAGTTGAGTTGGTAGAGTAGGGAGTACGGGAGACAGGATCCTCTGTCCAGTTTTATAGTGTCTTATTCTGTCTCATGAATCTCAACCATTCATTTATGCGGGTCCCATATTTATTTATACGGGACCCATGTGGGATTCACATAAATGAATGACTGAGATTCATGAGACAGAATAAGACACCATAAAATTGGACAGAAGATCCTGACCCAGAGTATGGGGTCAAAAGATTATGTGTTCGAATCTCCACTACCTACACTCTCTCGATTGAGTCTGTTATATAAAGTTTGCCTAGTGAGGAGTATCTAGTTGGCATAAGTTACAGGCTACTGCGTTAATCCCGAAGTTTACTCAGTGCGCATCCAAAAGATAGTTGCTGTAGATTCCTCCGTTTTAAAAAAAGGAGTTGCATCGATTTAATATTTTTAATATATGACTTTCATGTATGTTATATAAATTTTATTATTTAATAAATTAAAAATATTAAATACTCTAAAGTAATTATAAAGTAAAACATGTGAAAGAATATATAATTATTTCAGGACTTTTGATATTTATAATTTATTAAATAATACAAGTATAATATATGGTAGTCATATGACAAGAATATTTAATAATTTATACCTTATTTAAACTTTAGTGATTCCAATAATTATCATAATAAATATATACTAAATGACAATGATATATTAATTGCTTTATATAACTTAATTTATATTGAGAATAACTATCAAATTAATAATTTCTTTTTTAAAAAGATGCTTAATGAGAATTTCTTTTATTTTTTATGAAAGGATGTTGCATTTTTTTTAATGAATCTTAAACAAAAAAAAAGAAAATGCAATATTCATATTCTACATTTTTTTCGTTACAAAAATATCAATACTCTTATATATAAAATAACTTAAGATAGGAAAGAAATATTCGAATAAAAAAACAGAATTCAACCATTTTTCTTAAGCAATCTCATGTAATTACAATTTCCTCAAGTATTAAGGCTTGTGTTGTAGGTGTCTTTTAATTAAAATCTTTTAAATTATTTTTAATTTAATAATATGAAAATAACATAATAGAAATTAAAATTCATTAAATTTGTAAATGTTAATGAAATCAATTTTATCATTTGATTTTAAATTATTAATTTATCAAATAATTTACTTTTACTAAAAAAATTCAACTGGTTCAGTCGATTAAACCATAAAAACTTTAAAGTAGTTGACTTTTTGATTCGATTTTTAATTTACTAATTTGATTTATATTAATAACTCTTGTTGTTAAAACCTGACTGATTTCGTAAATTAATTAATTTTTATGAATCAATTAATTTTAATTTAATAATCTTCTTTTTCAATTAAACATTAAAATTTTCAAACAATTTCTTTCAATTATAGTTCAAAATTTTTTAATTTTATTTAATATTTAGCCAATTTTATGATAATCTAATATCAGTTAAATCTTTTAAATCTTAAATTAATTATTTGTTTCACCGATTTAACTTTCCATCCTTATTTTAAAACATTAGATATTATTTAAAACAATGTGAAAGTGTACGGAGTTGGCTTGAAGTAGCTCGTCTTGGGCAACAAGGAGTACGAGCAAACTTAGCTTCAACTACATCAAAAGTCGTTGCCAAAAGAGAAATCGGTGATCTATACGTACATGATTTTACCCCTCACCTCACTCTTTGAGTTCTATCTTCCTAATGAGGTTAAGATGTTTACACTTCTCCTCCCAGAATACACCAACAATTGTCTAAAACCAAAGTCGTAAACATGAAGATTTGTTTACAATACACATTTTATATGCTCTTGCCTTTTCCCCATCTTGGAAACCAAAATAATGAAAATGAGCTCAAAATCTCCATTCTCTTCTTGTCTTTTCTTTCTGGGATTTTTTATCATCGCCATCTTCAGTTCTTCGTCTTCTTCCTACGGGAATCCAATATCTGATGCCATCAGCGCCATCAATGGTGCGGCTAATGATACCAAGAACGTGGTACAAGGTGTTGTGAACGTCTACACCACCACCAAGAACACCACGGAAGGTGTTGTCAATGGTGCGACCAATGCCTATAACTTCACTAAAAACGTCGCGGAAGTCGCCGTTCACCGTGGAGATGAAGACGGTCGCAAAAGCAACGGGGCACATGGTTCGGACGTCTCTGGTCGTGTATTGATTGCTTCCATGACTCTTCTGCTGCTCGGTTACTCCGCCGTGCTCTTGCTTTACTAAACATAACCTCATGATTAGCTTTTGCAAGCCTATATATATATATTTGGTACAACATTGATATATTGGTTTCGTTTGAAATATTAAATATTTGATTTGAGTTGCATCTTATATGCTTTTTGTTCTCCTTTTTTTTTTTTTACCAATGAACTCTCTCTCTCTCTCTGTATATAATGTATACGGGTGTAATACATTGTCACATTTATATGTGAGTCTACTAGAAACACTCTCTACTTTATAAGGATAAGGTTGTGTACTATCAAACCTCTCCATATCTCGCTTTGATGCAGGACTCAAACTGGATGTGATGACCATAATAATATGTGTATATATATAATGAATATGTATGAATGTATCTCTACTATTTACTAGTAGAGTTGCGTATTACTAAATTTCTTAGATCATATGCCCGAGCGAAATTTCTACTAAGTGTCATTGTTGTATATTACATATATTGGTTTGATAAAATCAACACTATAAGGCATTGTCAAAATCAGGTCCTAATAGAAGTTTGTCAACTATAATAAATAAAGTTCAAAGGAGAATTTTTTTAAATATTAATTAAGAAGATCATAGGATTAATTATAATAGACACAATTTTATTATTATAAAAATTATTGACTAATCTATATAACACTATTTAATTATTTTTCCCTGATATTTCATAATTTTTATTGAAATTCAATAATTTTAATGCTACGTAATTTTGGATAAAATTAATAAAAATATGATAATCACATGATAATTAAATAATATAAGTAATAATTTTTTAAAAAGGATGAAAATTGAAATAAAAAATTCCAAATCATCCCACAAGCATTTAACTATTGATTTAAAAAGTTCAATTGGTTCAACCGATTTAATCATAAAAATTTTAAATTGTTAAAATTTTCGGTTCAATTTATTTTAATAATTTTTATCATTCAAAACTGATCAATTTATTAAATAGCTAATTAATTTTTATAAATTAATAAGTTCTTATGAAGTAAATTTACTCAAGTTTGGTTTGGGAAAACGGTGGCAGTTGACACCTGCTAAAATCAACTTGTTGAAATGATAAGTACTTATGTATTTGAGATTGTTGTTTTGATAACTGTTGCAACGTAAAAATAGGTGTTTGGTAAGTGCGGTTGCGGTTGCTAAAAAGAGATAAAATGACTAAAAAGTTTATTGATTTAATAAACTATTAATTGTTGTATAAATAATTAAAAATATATTATTAGTCATATAAAATTAAAATTATAAA
>JAOQMS010000001.1:24641240-24664694 GCA_027563885.1 Erythroxylum longipes | reverse complement strand
ATATAAATAAAATAAATTTAATAAATAAAATATTTCATAAAAATATATTATTAGTTATATTAATTAAGAGTATAATGAAAAATAATATTTGTAGTAAAGGTTAGTAATAGAAAGTAAAAATTCAACCGCAAAAATAGTTTTTTACTGCAGAAGTAGTTTTCTACCTTAATCTTCTTTCTGTTTATTAATTTCTACAGTGGCTTATCCCTACCGCACTGCGTACCCAATCTCAGCCCAATCTAGCGACCTCACGGTAAAAGCTGCAGAAAACTCGTATGAGCCGGGGCAGAAGTAGAATGGCATCAGAAGTAAATACGAACTATGACAGTGGCAAAATTGGAAACCCCATGTGCAAAAGATTCACATCACTCGGCCAAGTCATGCCAGCAAATAGCTCTTCTTCCAAGAGCTTTGGAACTCTGTGACTACTTGCAGAACCGCTATGGCTATGAGTTCTCTTCTGGCTGTATCTGCAACAATATGTCATCACCTCCCACGGCTTCACATCATTGTCTCATTCTTAATTTCCTCCACCATTGTCTCTTGCTCCAAAACCAATATACGTTACTCCGATCACTGTGCCTCTATTGTCCCCGAATCAGCTCCTACAGATCCTGAACTCACCAATATCCCATTTCCTGCGGTGCAAGATGGTTATTACCTTGGTGGAGATAGAATCCAGGATGTTACAAACTTACCCAATCAGTTCTATGATTCCCCAGTTAACAGGAGAATGCTGGTGTTCCTTACCAACAACGTTTACAGTACAGTTGTTGATGGTGTATATAAGGTGGAGGCAACTGTCCTCCTCCAAACCTCAGGTATGAGCTTGTATGTGGAGGATATTGTTCAGAGTCACTCGTACTCTCCCCAGGTAATTCCTGAAGGATCTCAGACTGGTGCCTTGAGTTTCCAAGTTGAAGGTTTCTGGTCAAAATCTGCTGGCAAGCTCTGCATGGTGGGTTCAACTTATATTGATCTAGAACAAGGTAAACGTCTTGTTCCTGAGGGTGTTCTGAAGTTGTATGATGTTAAAAGTTCAGGAGATATTACAACTTTGGTTACAGGAACATTAAAGAGCTTGAGTTTGGAGGATAGTCCGAGTTTCTTTGATCCAATCACCTTGTTGATGCTTCATAAGCAGGATTATAAGTACAATGAGGTTTCAAAAACAATTGATGGTGATTGTCACGGTGAAGATAATAGTCCCACCAGCACATCACTCAGTTTACCCCTCAGCAGATCTCTCTGTTCAATATTTTCTCGTTTGCTTTCATTTCGATTGAAGTATGCAAGTGACTGCAAATACCCAAAGACTTGCAGTCCTTTTGGTGAGGATTCAGGATATTTTTCCCCAGTCATGTCTTTGAGTTTAGTAGAGTGTTCAAAAGATGGACAAAGCCTCAGATTCTTACTCGAATTCCCAGATGGCGGCTTCACCAACTTTGACTTCGCTTTCAATCCATCCACAACATTGATTGCTGAAGGGTCATGGAATGCAAAGAAGAACCAGCTATGTGTTGTTGCATGTAGAATCTTCAGTGCAGTTGGTTCTTTGAACGGTTCCTATATTGGGGATTGTTCAATCAGATTAAGTTTTAGATTCCCTGCTCTTTGGTCAATTAGAAACACCAGATACATTGAGGGGCAAATTAGGAGCAACAAGAAGACGAATGATGTAGGTCACTTCAATAGAATTGTGTTTGGAAGTAACCAAAACGAATTTACCGAGATTCCAGGGCTGCAGTACACTTACACCATGGTTGAGAAAGCAAGAGCCACTTGCTTAAAAGACAAGCCTAGTAGAAACAAAGAGAAGCAGTATCCAGAAGGAAATTCACAAGGAATGCAATTCCAAATGTTCTTCAAGAACTCTAAAGGAAAGGAAACGGGATGGGGCAAGGCGCGTCCCATCTCTGTTGGTGATCAGTTCCATCCTGGGAGTGGGAATGAATATGTGATGAATCCACCAAGCTCACAACCTGCTAAAATCTACGATAGCAGTTTACTGAACATCAGCTACTCAATGAACATAATGACATCAGAAAATGAAAATATCAGAGAGTACAAACGTGTTGAAATCACTGCTGAAGGAATTTATAATGCTGAAACAGGAGCTATGTGCTTGGTAGGCTGCAAGCATCTTGATTTAAACAATCCAACAGTGACAGATGATTCAATTGACTGTGAGATTCTTATCAATCTGCAGTTCCCTACAATAGAATCAAGGGATTACATCAAGGGATATATTGAAAGCCAACGGAGAAAGACTGACCTTTTGTTCTTTGAATCTCTTTCTTTCTCTGCAGTTTCTCTGTACAATCACGAAGCAAGTGAATTGGTACAGGGCTACTGATGACATGGATTAGTCATATACGTTTACCAATTCTGCAGATGATTACTATTCCACCGTGGGATATCATAATTCTTTTAGTTGGTCCGCTGCTTGCAACAACTATAATCCTCCAGCTAACGGTTAGGTGGTCTCTTCTTCATGCCCAAAAAGTTCATGGAAATTGACTAGTGGTTGATGATATACAAATTGTGCAGTCTCAAGTTTTCGGCAGCTTTGTGAGACCCTTTTTCGGCAAATGGCTTTTCAATAATTGGCAAGAGTCGGTGTAAATAAACCTGTTTATAAAATTGGCAAAGGACTTGAAATATTGCAAGGTGCTTAAATTATCCATTTCGGGGTAAAACAAATAACCGATTGATTGTTCAAGCACAATTATGTTTAGCAAAATCGACCTGATCTGATATGAAGAAGACCAAATTTGAGCAATCTGCTAGTCCAAGAGGAACATGACGGTGAGTTGACTATCATCAATTTGTTAGTGATAGAGAAGGCACTCAGAAGCAAGGCTTCTAGGATCTGTGATGAATGATGATGTATGCTGCAAGTCAGGGCGTTAATGGTGGTTGAACAATGGCAAAGTTTCAGCAATAATATTCATACTTAATTCGATGATGAGGGGCTGCAGATGGATTTGCAGTTTCAAAGGTTTATGACATTGAAGTATTGGAAAACTTACAAGCAAATCAAATTATGTTTTTAGTTAGTTATTTGACAGTTATTCACTTATGTCATAACTCCTAAAACGTTGGGATATAAGTTATAACTACATAACTGCTTATAAATGTAACAATTTATTGTTTTGCCTTAGAAAAAATTCTGATACCATATAAGTTAGGCACTGATCAGTCGCATGTTTGACTACCACAACTAGAAGTTGTTGCATCTTGGTGGTTTAGTTGAACTCCTTGGAAGTGATGCATCATAGCTCGTGTAATGATCCAAGAAGGGTCCACCTCTTTTCCAAAATCTGCTAACCTGTGAATTAGAAACAGATTTGACAACTCTCTTCCAAAAGTTGCTTACCTGTGAATTAGAAACAGATTCGACATATGAGAATATAATTGACTCAATACCATTATAAAATCAACTAGGCTTCTTCTTCATTGAACAAGAACTCTAGCCGCATTAATAAGGTAGTCAAAAACTGTGTACAGAAATCATCATTTGAACACCATAACAAAGAAAACACCAGTCCAGAGAAACTACAACATGAATTTGCAACATCAAAGAACCCCTCTATCCTAAAGAACATTGTAATCATTTTCATCATTCATGCGAATGTAACACATAATAGCCACAACAAATGTAAAGTAGGACGAAAGCTCCATTGCAAGTGCACCCCAGCCAATAACACCAGCATGCTTTAAGATTGCTGGAATTGCAATACTTCCAATTGCTGAAGCTCCTGTTAGGAACTTGGTTGCATTGATCCATCTGTTACCAGTTATACAAAGAGAAGGATATTAATCATGATACCGATCAATCTGAAGCTGAAGAATAAGTCAAATCTTAAACATTTCAAGGTATAGAGTCTAACCCACTGTTGGATTCTGTATAAAGAGAAGAACTGTCCGACCCAGCAAAGAACAGCAAAGGCATGGGAAGAAGAACATACATAATTACTGCAAGATACAATGTGAAGAGTGCCATCAAAATGCCCAATTTCAAGCTTGCATCATAACACCCACAGGGACTAGATGAAGCTAAGAACACTAATATGCATCGGCCTACTGTCATTTAGAAGATCAAAATAATGCCAGCAATTGAGTCATGCATCTGTTACTGTCCATAACCGTACATACGGATTAGGAGAAGAGGTAACATCTTCCATATTTCAGTTTTAGATAATTGGGTATGTTCGTTGTTAGGAAAATGAAAACTTTTAGAGCAAGAGTACAAAACAGTAAAGCAAATTCCTTAACTAGCCCAAGAAGCGCTCAATTTCAAGCTTGCATTATAACACTCATAGGGACTAGATGAAGCTAAGAACACTAATACGCATCGGCCTACTGTCATTTAGAAGATCAAAATCATGCCAGCAATTGAGTCATGCGTCTGTTACTGACCATAACCATACATACGGATTAGGAGAAGAGGTAATATCTTCCATATTTCAGTTTTAGATAATTGGGTATGTTCATTGTTAGGAAAATGAAAACTTTTACAGCAAGAGTACAAAAAAGTCGAGCAAATTCCTTAACTAGCCCAAGAAGCACTCACCAGTAAGCATTGGCCACCAATTATTGTACAGTGCACAGGCCTGCAAGATCGAAAACAACAATCGAGAAATTACCAACAGATAGGATAGACAGTACTTATTTAACTCAGCTGATGGAAAAGATTTAAGGTTATTAAACAAAGATCTCATCTACTAACCAGAATTTGCAACACAACCCCTCCAGACACCAAAATTGCCAAGAAAGCCAGCTTCCCAGTATGCAAACAGGACCTCACATAACCCGGTAAGTCTGCCATCACCTAAGTTACATAACCTTGATATGATAGCAGCTGAAATGAAGACAAACTATATAAATCAGCAAACAGAAGATATTGAGGCTGAAGGCTATGAACGGAAAAAGTAAATTAGGCAGATTGTTTATGCTACAAAAGGTCTGTCTGACAAAAAATAGTTGACTTTGCCATAGATCTTGCTAGACACATATGTTGAAAGACCAGCACTCCCTGAAGTAGTTCATTTCCAAAAGTAGTTAAGAAGCCAGGCGATTGATTAAAAGCTTTATTAAGATGAATGGTATGGGAAGAGTCGATTATTAAAATGCGCATCCGATTATGAAGCATGCAAACAACCAATGGTGGCTCGGAATCCATCAATCCAAAGAACCTGGGGAAATGGTGCTTCCAAAATCAAGGTTGGGCACTCTACAGCAAGTCAACCAACCCCATATTACAGCACATTAGATCTGTTTAAGTTTTTGTCAATCACAACTTGCATAAAAACCAGAAAAAGAAAAAGAAAAAAGGATGAATCAAAAATGCAAATTTGCAGAGACCGAAAGCCATAGGACAAAACACGAGTGTTCTCCTCAGAATCAATTAACAAAATTTCAAAACATTAAACCCATCAAGCAGTTATTTTAGCACCAACTCTTTCTTACATAGTACAGAATAAACAGAAGTTCAGAAACAGAACAGGGAATCCTGCAGCTCCAGGAAACAGTCTGTCAACTACATAAAGATGAAAACTTTTAAGCATTACCACACCCACCCGTGATTATTTTTCTAATATAAACATAACAGTAAGAACATAACTTGCTAATAACCATAAAACCACAAAAGAAAAAGAAAGAAGGAACTTGAAGGGGAAGATGAAGAACACCCAGGGCGTGATTCAGCGCCATGATTGCAAACAAAAAGAAAACAAGTTACTTGAAGAATACACAATTAAAGGAATTTCGACGCAAAATTTCATCTAAGACAAAAAAGAATACCCACCAGAACTTCAGATAAAGTTTGAAATTTTGCTCTATAAAGTGCTAGTCCCCGCCATGAATGGGATCTGCCAGGCACCGTTACCCTTTCTCTTACAGGTGAGAGGAGAGTGGGCAACGACGATACTGCAAACCTTTGGTTGTTAGTTAAACAATGTTTGTCGGTAATTAAAAAACAAATTAATCTAAGAATTCTGTTTTTAGTTTTTGTTAACAAAAAATTGTTAATGTTAATACAATTAAAATAATAAATTAATATTTGTAAATTTTATCATATTAAATATGCAATTAATATGTAAAATATTTTCAATTATTTATTTTAATTATTAAAAGCAACAATCATTTAAAATTCTTACTTTCTTCAAACGGAACGAAATGAAATAAAATTAGACCAATTTTCTAACCGAAGCAGTTTCCTAACTTGAGTTTCACAATATTTCTCAATATCTCAGCTATTTACGAAAAGTGTACGGGCGATAAATAATCATTTGCTTCACGAAGAAATTAAAAAATTTTGTGAGAATCCTATAAGAACATAACAATTCGACTTGAGATCTTGTGTGAAGTATTGTCAAATTAAAATACCCAATAGGTATTATCTATACCTGAAAAGAAGGTGATCCAGCTGCACCTTTTAGTATGACTACTTTATTATGATTTCACTCCAGTCACTAGTCCTTCCTTTGATTTCACCTTCCTGGCGATTAAGATAACGACTTCGGACATTACAGGCACTTATAAAGTGACGGGTAGTGTGTACAATATTACTAATTTGTAATCAAATATTTATAAATATTTTTATTTACAAATAAATTTTTTAAAAATTAGTATTTTAAAATATTTATATTTGTCACTAATCAATTCATACTATTTTTAAATATTTTTCTTTTGAAAATTTATTTTAAACTTTAAGGTATACTATTTATTGTTTTTATTATCAATTAATATTGAATAATGTTATAACTGAAAACAAAAGGTATAACATCAAAAGTAAAATTTTTATGATTTTTTTGTAAATTAAAATAATTATAAAAAATTTAACATTGATTATAAATGAACTAAATATTTTTAATTAAATTAATAAAATAACTGTTAATAATTTATTAATTATGTGTGTGATTTATTGGATCGTTGGTACTGGTGGGATATTAAATTGTGGGATGGCCCAATAAAACACAATTATTTAAATAAGACATAAATGCGAAGATTTGATGGTTCTTATTAATTAACTTTGTTTAAAAAAAGGTGAAAAAATAGAGTTGTTATGGTGGCTTGTGGCCTGGTCAGTTGTTCAAACTTGTCTTTTTTTTTTTAAAAAAACACTTTCTAAACGATTTCATTTTGGAAATAATAGTTGAGCTATAGGTTGGGTTAGACCGGTCTGTAAATAGCCCAACTTCGACCTGTGGCTCGTCAATAGATCGATCAACCTGGGATAAAATATGGGTCAGGTTTGGGCCAGTTTTGACATCCTTAAGAAGGAGGGCTTCAGCAGTTTAAGAGGTGGTTTACCTATATTGTAGAGTTTTACTTTTTACTTTTTTAATTTTTAAAGCATTTAAATGTTTGTGTTTTATTTTACACAATCTAATTTAATGAAAGAAACAAAAATTTTGAAGTATAAGATTATTAAATAAAATACAATTCACTAATAAAGATAGATCAAGACTAGTAACATAAAAATATAAACTCCAATTTTTTAAAAACCTAACCGGTTCGACTAATTTAACCCTAAAAAATTTAAGCCGTTTAACTTTTTGGTTCGGTCTTTAACTTTCCGGTTTGATTTATTTTAATAACTCTTGTTGTTAAAAATTGAGTAATTTATTAATTAATAGGTCAAATTTTAAAAATTAATAAGTTCTTATAGATAAATTTTAATTAATTAATTTTCATTTAACATTATCTTTTTTCATTTAAACTTCAAATTCTTTTATATTATATTTTAAAATTTTTAATTTTATTTAATCTTTAGTCGATTTTATGACAATCTAATATAAGTTAAATCTTTTAAATCTTAAATTTTTTGTCTTACTAGTTTAATTTTGATCTCGTTTGTAAAATATTTATAAAAACTACTTTACCTCAAAATATTTTACAAAACTATCAAAATATGGATAATATATTGATATGCAAATATCCATTTCCTTAAGAGAAACATTAAAATATAATTTATTTTCTCATTGCTTTTGTAAAACGAGGAGCCTTATGTACTGATATTCGTTGATTTTAGTATTGTGCAAAAATAAGAAATAATAAAAAAGATAGTATAGATGAAAACAAGGTTCTAATTTATGATGTAGGTTATTACATTTCTAACTTCAATCATATAAGACCTTTTAGAAGTTATAATTGAATTAAACTAAATATTTTGGAAATATTGTGTGGGTAATTTTAAATTAAGAAATTGATGAATACAATAATGAATAAATGTAATGGAAAATGCATTATATTCACAAATATTTTTACAACTTTGTTTATTATTTACATTAAAACACATTAGTTCAATTGTTTATTATCTAGTTTCGAAGAAAGAAAAAGCCCGGATAGAAATAGCCAAAGCGTGAATAGCATCCTATTTGCCTAAGTAGTAAGAGGGTGTATTTTATTAACCCACTCAAATCTTAGAAAATATATTTTATTACTTTCATTAATAATATTTAAGAATATCATTCGTATGCTTTTTTTTCAATTTTTCAAATACTCTAAAGATTTTACAGATTGGAATAGAAAAATACATGTTAAATGCACCTATAATGGAGTTCAATTTTCAAAAACAAAACTTCCGAAAAATTGGTTAACACAAGGTATTCAAATAAAGATTCTATTTCCTTTTCGTCTAAAACCTTGGCACAGATCGAAGCTAAAATTTCTTTATCTTCATGAAGATCGAATGAAAAAGAAAGAATAAAAAAGAATTTTTGTTTTTTAACAGTTTGAGAAATGGAAACAATTATATGAAAAAAATTATTTACATTATATTAAGCATAAAATCAAAACAACCTTTCTTACTGTAGGATAAAGTTGAGTATTATTGGATCTTTTCAAACTCTATATTTTAGTGAGACACCGAATGCATTAAATTAAAAATATATATACTACATTTATTTATTTTTAAATATATTAAAATTAAAAAATTCCACTTAAAAACAAAACTATATCTTATATGTACGAGCATTTACTCTTATAATTATCTTGAAATTTTAAGATAATTATAATTATCTTGAAATTTTAAGATAATTTGAAGTTTTTGATTTTTAAGCAAATTAAAATTATCTATTGTAGTTAGATAATGACAAGAAAGATTAAGTTTTTTTATAATAAAATCGTAAAGAAAGCTAATAAAATAACAAAATAAAGGAAAAAAATATAGTTATATACATGTTCTGCGTCCGCGAAGTAGGAAGTTGCTTCCATGGAAATTACTGTGCTTTCTCACTGGACGTACACTACATCTAGCTGACTTCTTTTACTTGCTCAAGCACTCCCACTTGAACACCGACACCAAAAGCCATTTATGGCACTTTAGAGATCTATAGAGAGAAGAGAGACTGACTTGGTATTGGAAGAGTTTTCTGAGGTTAGATCCACTACTCTTGTTCCTTCACTTCTTTGCTGAAAAGTTGAAATCTTTTTTCCTTCTTTTCCTTGTCTCACTCCTTTTTCTTCCTGTGTTTGCTAATTCAACACGTTTATGAACTGGGTTCTGCAGCTTTTGTTATTAGTGAGAAACTTCTCTAACTTGGTGCTTAAATCCGCTGTTAAGTATCAGCTGGAAGAGTTCACGTTAGCATTCTTCTTTTTTTCTAGATGATCGTGGCAGGAGCTGTGAGATTGTTTTGTTTGAACTACATCTTAGCATCTTTTGTTCTTCATGAACTTGGTCTGAGCTTCTTGGCTAGAGCGGTGAAATTGGAGTTGTTTTAGTAGTACTTATGACAGATTTGCTTGGTGGGTCTTCAGAAGTTGAGATAGAAGTCTGTATTAAGTTCTTTGGGAAATCAATCAATTATGTTCATGCTTTTATGTATCTTGGATGCGTTCAGATGTTTCCATCATTATTCTGATCCAAGTTTTGCTATTCCATGCATGTTCCTTTCTTTTGGAATTATTTTCCCAAGCTTTATATTAGTAATAACTAATAACTTGTACTAGATTGCAAAGTCATAAAAACAGTGATCTGTAATACCTGACTACTTATATGCTTCAGGTCTGAGTCATCTTGCCTAGAATCAGTGATACCATAATTAAATTTGTTTCCTTGACCCGTCATGAACTCTTACGACATTCTTGGCTTTCAAGGGATCTAAAAGTTTATTTGAACTCGTCTGATGTGAACATCGATAGTCTCAGGCAGTAGGCTTCTTGGCTCACTATTTCCTAATATCTGTACTAATTTGTAGTTCAACTTCTGAAAATGCTTTTTATTCCGTTCTATGGCATGCTTCTTCATCTGAATTAAGATTATGGTACATTTTAATGTGCTACAGGGATTCATCCAGCAAGAAAATGGCCTCTAAATATAATGCCTCCATCCATAGAACACGAGGCCCTTTGTCCATATTCATTGTGTTTTGTTTGTGCTGTTTCTTCTATGTCCTGGGTGCATGGCAGAAGGGTGGTTTTGGAACGGTAGATACCATAGATTTGGGGCTCAGCAAACAAACAGATTGCGACTTCAATACTGATCTGAATTTTGAAAGTCATCACAATTATGTTGAGATTGTTGAGGCACCTAAGCCAGAAGCCAAGATATTTTTGCCTTGTGATGTTAAATACACCGATTATACTCCTTGCCAAGAACAGGACCGAGCAATGAAGTTTCCACGCGAGAATATGATATACAGAGAAAGGCATTGTCCCTCTGAAGAGGAAAAATTACATTGTCTTATACCAGCACCAAAAGGTTATAAGGCCCCATTTCCTTGGCCAAAAAGCCGTGATTATGTCCACTATGCTAATGTTCCATACAAAAGTTTAACAGTAGAGAAGGCTGTTCAAAACTGGGTGCAGTTTCAGGGTGATGTGTTCAAATTTCCAGGAGGAGGAACCATGTTTCCTCAGGGTGCAGATAAATACATCGATGAACTTGCATCAGTGATCCCAATAAAAGATGGTTCTGTTAGAACAGCATTGGATACTGGTTGTGGGGTATGTTAATTGTTGATTTTATTTTAGGATTTACTGATGCTGACATTTGATTCTTATAGATTTACACAATTCTTGTTAGGACTCAAATTCTTATTCCGTTCTCGCTTATCTGCATTTTATGAACCAGTTTGTGTATTTTTCTTGAAATGGAAAATTTAAGCAGATTGCCGAACTTGCCATCTATTGTGCTTTCATATTGTCTTTGTGACTACTTTTGTCTATATCTGCATGTGGGCATTTTGTTCAATCAAGGGACATTACACGAACTTATGAGTATTCAGGACCTTGAATATCTAATATTATTAGCCATATAATACCATCATCAGAGTTGTTGTGCCAGTTTGTGGTTAGCTGGAATTGGGGAAGGGAGGAATGGATACTGTTGTTTGTGATGGGAAAGTGGGAATTTTGAGCATACTTGCAAAAGAGTTCTCACTATCTTGCTATTAGGGCAGTGAATTTCCTGTATGTGTTAAGATTCCTATCAACTTCACATGAAAGTCCTAACACATTTGACACTTATAAACAACACATAGGCCATCAGGGTTAAACTTAGCAATTGGTTGTTCTTATTTTGTTCCTTTATATTCTTATTTGGTACCTACTTTAGTCTGTTATAATTTCTGATTGATAAGACAATCATCATTATTAAATAGGTTGCAAGTTGGGGAGCATACCTGCTAAAAAGAAATGTATTGGCCATGTCCTTTGCACCTCGTGATAATCATGAAGCACAGGTACAATTTGCATTGGAGCGAGGAGTACCTGCCGTTATTGGGGTTCTTGGATCTGTACGTCTTCCATACCCATCAAGAGCCTTTGATATGGCTCAGTGTTCACGATGTTTAATACCATGGACATCAAATGGTAGGTTCTGATATTCCTAAGTTTGTAGACATATTTTATTTCATGTAGTTAGGAAGTGACATATGCTTAAAATTTCACACAAAAAAACGTAGTACTTGAGGTCATCCTGAGTCAGATGAGTAGACTTTATACTGTTAAGTGCCCTTCTTGTGGAAACTTGACGAGCCACCTATAAATTCTTTATAAAGTCTATCCTTTAATTTTACATCATTTTGTGTCACTTTTATTCTTTATGTTAGATGCGCTTTTGGATACTTTGAGAACCTTAGAAAGAAACCATTCTTAAATATAATGCTAAACAGTAAATCTTCTATCTGCTGTAAATACAGCCATGCTATTGCCAAATTGTGCACACTCTGAAAGTTAAGAAGATATATGAAGCTAGTTGATGATCCTTACATATTCCAAAAAGATATGTTTTATTAATAGTTGTTTATTTACTGTTTAAAAAAAGTTAAGCTTCTCTCAGGTGAGCTCCTAACTTAGTGAGATATTTGTGATTCTAGGACAAAAAATTAGTTCTGAACTCTTTCCTTATGTTTTATTTTTACTGATTCAATGTCTAGCATACAATGTTAACAAACAGGCATCATTTTATAGATGGAATGTACCTAATGGAAGTTGATCGAGTCCTCAGACCTGGTGGGTACTGGATTTTGTCTGGTCCTCCAATTAATTGGAAGACCTACTACAAAACTTGGCAGAGATCTAGAAAGGACCTTGAGGCCGAGCAGAGGAAGATTGAAGAGCTGGCTGAAAGCCTTTGCTGGGAGAAAAAGTATGAGAATGGAGATCTTGCTATCTGGAGAAAAAAGGTTAATGACAAGGGTTGCCAGAGGAGGATCACAAATTTATGTACGTCTAGTGATCCTGATGATGGTTGGTAAGTTCCCAAAGTTCTTGACTACCTTGATATTTATTGCTGCCTTATGAGGACCTAAAATTTAACCTATCAAATCTTTAACACTATAGTTCTTTGATCCATATGATACAGACAACTTCTGAGAGTGCTGAGAAATAACTTCTTGTAACCTGAGAGTATATATTTGTTTGTGTATATTGAAAGTTGGTACTGGAAAATCATGTAGAGGCCATTAAACTTTTACTATTCTGTATCTGATATTGTTGTGGAAAATGGAACTATGGGCTGAATTCCTTCCATGACAGACCAATTGTTTCAGGGAATTTAAATTTGTTTATATTGGGAGATGCTTATTTTTTAATCGAATTTCAAGTTTCCTTTTCTATTCACTTAATTTCTTATTCCAGAAACCCTTATTTCCCTCTAGTAGTCTTCCTGTGAGCTTGGTCTCTCAATATGTGAGCTCATTATGCACTTTTCAGTCTTAAACACTCAGAAATTGCTATTATGTTTGGTTATGAATTTGAGAGTTCATGCCTTCCTAGTGCTTCTTAATGCTGGTGACTGCGCGTACATGTCATAAGCAGTTGTTAACTTCAAAAATCATGGCAAGTTGTCTTGTTTATAAAGTTTTTGCTTTGATATAATATTAGATCAGTAGGATAATAACAGATTGATGTTTCCCTCCATATTCCATCCTTTTGCACAATGGGCAGAGAATAGATGTAGCCTCACCTGCACGCTTCTCTAGTGGGGAACATATGGCCATTCCCTTTTGGAAGAGAACCTTATGACCACTGCAAGCTTCTTGAAACTTAGTGAAGTTTCGCATTATAGCATTTAATTGTTTCCATATTAACTTTCTTATGTTGTTCCTATATCATATTAGGTACAAAGAAATGGAAAATTGCAGCACACCTTTTCCTGAAGTAACCAGTGCAAATGAAGTGGCAGGAGGGCAGCTAGAGAAGTTTCCAGATAGGCTTTTTGCAGTGCCTCCTCGAATAGCTAAGGGACTGATTGAGGGTGTCACAGCAGAGTCTTACCAAGAGGACAATGCCATACGGAAAAAGCATTTAGATGCCTATAAAAAGACCAACAGATTGCTTGGCACTTCTAGATATCGAAATGTAATGGACATGAATGCAGGGCTTGGGGGCTTTGCTGCTGCACTTGAATCACCAAAATCTTGGGTGATGAATGTGGTGCCTACAGTTGCGAAGAACACATTAGGTGTGATTTATGAGAGAGGTTTAATTGGCATTTATCATGACTGGTAAGTCCTACACCTACAATTTCTATTACAGAGCTAACAAGTACCACCAGAATCTATGTTGTAGTTTCCTGTGGAAAGATTGAAGAACTGGGGCTCCTCCTTTCCTTAATCATTACATCCCTAAGGGAGAGGGATTCTATCCCAAATTTGATGACTCAATAGCGTGAGATTTTACTGATTAAAATAACTCTGCAACAGTATGCCTTTTAATTCTGAGCCAATATTAGTGCAGTCTCTTAATCTTGTGAAAATGTAGTGGAACATTGTTCAATGAACCTTCATCCTCAATGTTCACAAAACTGATATTCAACATTTTGCCAGTGAACCATCTTTTCTACATGCATTGCAATTACTCTGAGTCATGGTCCCCAAGAAGTTGTCACCAGTTGTTGCTCTTGCTTCCTTATTGTCAACTTCCTTTCCGGGTCACCACCTATTGCTGTGATAAGACTGGCTATCTAGAAATTGATTTAGTTCTGTGAAATACTGTGTGGAAGGAAGAGTTAACTAATACAAATAATGAAAACTCTGGGACTGAGGTTTATTCTTGGGAAGGGAGGATAATGATCCAAATGTTCTAATAGTCTTCTCGGTTTCGGCATCATTGAATTACAAGCTCTTTTGTATCCTGGTTAATTCCACTCTTCCATAAATTTTCTAACTGTTGAACATGGAAAATCTTTTGAAACCTAAAGAGTTTTCTTTGGAAGCTTAATGAGCTTTTTCTATTGTTGACTTGTTTCAGGTGTGAAGGATTCTCAACATATCCAAGAACATATGATTTTATTCATGCCAATGGCATTTTCAGCTTATATCAAAACGTGTAAGCCACTTAGTTTCCTTATTCATTCTAATTTTTGTCGTGCTAATTTTGGTCGAATATCTACAACTTCAGTATTTTGAGTTTCATATTGAAAATTTACTATTATGTTCTGGACTGACTTATGATCAAATGGTGGTTAAGGTGATTGCTCAATCAATGATCACAACTTCGGAATTTTCAAAGTGCTATCAATACCTTGTGACACATCACGATTTGTGAACTTGAGAACTTCAAATTGACTTTCCGGTTAGACCATCTATTTTTTATTTTTAGATACAAATTGGCTAACCAATTGAACACGACCTTTTGAGAAAATGGGAGGGTCTTAGTTCCTGCAGCTGCAATTTCCAGTTTTCATGCTAAATGTTTTTTGTTTTTTAATTCTACCTTCAACATAATTAAAGGTTTATTCTAAACTTATATCCGGATTTTACAAGTATCCTCTCATATGCATACTTGGTACGAAGAACGGATAGCTAAGCTGAGATATTGGTGGCCATTCACTTTACAGTCATTTTCTTAGCTTAAAAGACTGCTCAAAGAGCTTATCATTATATATTTTTGTTCCGTACTTTAATTTTTTATTGTGCGAGTTAGGGAATGTGTCAGTAGAGCTATGTGGTTGTTTTAGTTGCTATGCTAAAGATTAATTGCCTGCAATATATTACTGAATACTTGCGAATACTCAACAGATGTGAACCAGAAAAAATTCTTCTGGAAATGGACCGCATTCTGCGTCCTGAAGGATCAGTCATTATCCGTGATGCAGTTGATGTTCTAAATGAGGTTAGGAAAATTACTTCAGGTATGAGATGGGATACAAAGTTGATGGATCATGAGGATGGCCCTCTTGTACCTGAGAAGATATTGGTAGCTGTGAAACAGTATTGGGTTGCAGGAAACAGCACATCCAGTGATGAATAAACATCAAAAAATGTTCTTTCCTAGTGAAAATTCCAGCATATTTATAGTTCCAAATGATTAAATGAATCATCCTTAAGTGGGATAAATCAAGTGTTCCCTTTCTTCAAGGTTGAAATTTATAAAGTTATTGCCTTTTTCTGAGGAGAAAAAAAAGAAGCATGGTGCTATAACATACTCGTGGATGTTACATCTGATTACTTTAGCTGCACAAGTACACCAGTTCTAGACTCGGGAACAAAATCCTGATCTGTGTATGTAGTTGAGCACATTAGGCAACGATGGATTTTGTTTATGAATTCATGAATTTGCTCATGTCAGTTTTAGCTTGTTAATTCATTCAAATTAACCTGAACACTTGTTATTTTGTTTCCTTTCTGATTTTCTCTATCAGTAACTTATAATGTTGAACTCAAACACCAAAGTGCACTTGACATCTGACAGGTTAGCTGTTGCTAAACCTTAATCTGGACCATTGATGTCCAAACTTGTTGGAAACAATAATGCTTTTAGTTATACTGCTGTGGCTATGATTCAGGAATGGAATAGATTAGTTTCTTCTTGTTAAAATAGTATCCTCTTCACCAACTACACTTCAAAGATTCAAACTTGTAATTTTGCTCTGATATTAGTATAAATTGAGGGTAAAAGATACAAATATCTTTTATAATTTTACTTATTTTAAAAAGTAGTTGCATACATTATAAAAAAATATTATGTGATATTAAAAATAATATTTATCAAATTTTTGTTGAATTATTTTCATAAAAGTCATATAGACTCATATCATTTTTTAACGATAAAATTATTTGGTCAAATAATAAAATAATTTTATAAAGATTTAGTAAATTTTAATATAAAAAACTATTTTTTTAATAATTCAATTCATAAGAATAATTTTTTGAAAAATACATGAATATCTTTTACCTAAATTTTATTTTCTTTATGGTGAATTCATTTATAGTAACCTTATTGAGCCTCCCAATTATAGATTCAATAAATAACTGACCCACGTTAATTAAGGCTCATTTTTTTTATTAAACTTTAGCCTATTTAACTAAATTTTTTATTAAGTTTATTATTTTTAATTTAGATAAATTTGATTTTTTAAACCTTAATTTTATAAAAACTTGTAAATAATAATTGTCCAATTAAAAAAATACTAATCTTAATTTACAAATATATAAATTAAGTCAAATTATCATTTTTACTCTATGGCTAATAAATAAATATCTACTTAGAATTTACTATTTATTAAACACATCACATCAGTAAAAACTAAAAACAACTTTTGACTTAATTTATACAAAATTTTAAAAGTTATTTAACTTATACAAAAATTTAAAAGTTATTCATTAAATTAAAAATTAAAACTATTAAATATTAAATCAAGATATTTTTAAAAATTAAATACTTTTAAATCTTGTATCTCATATTAGGTTGATTATTTTTGTATATACTTATATTTAAGTCCCTTTTCATATCAACATTTAGTATCGCTTCAATTTAATTTAATCTAAAATTAATATATTAAATTTAAATTAATGATTTTTAATCAAAGTTTAAATTTTAAGAAATTAATATAAACGATTTTTTCAGAATAATTTTATTTTAATGTAATATATTAAAACAGTATAATTTCAATTTTAAAAATTTAAAAATTTAAAAATAAAATAAAATAAATATATTTTCTTAAATTGAAAATTAAATTGATATCCAATTTCATATTAAACTCCTTGGTTCTGAGGAAAAACTCGTAGTATGATTCGACCTAACCTATTCTGAAGCTTCTTCTTAGTTGCATTTAGTTATCTCTCAATTTTTAGATTTCAGTTGGTGCCCGTAAGAGCATTTTCCCTGTACAAGTAACTGAGCAACCTAACTGCCTGTAACTAGGAAAACATAATCAAACAAGTGTCATGCATTGAAGACGAGACCACATTAGCATGTTCCCGTGTCTATTATGTTGTACTGGAAAGTCCAAACTCAAACCCAGTCTGGCTTGGGACTTCGTGTCCTAATTTAGATCACACACAGTGCCTCAAAGTCTTCTGCCTTTCGGAACAGAGAGACCAGAATCTGTGGCCTCAGTGCAAAACCCAGAAACCGGAACCAAGAATCCTGCGAGCTGTCTGAAAACCGTGTGCACCCGTCAATAATGAAAGATCTGTTTCTCTGTTTCCAACAGATTGCACTGAATGGTTGAGAAATGTTGAAAACAGGAACTGGGTACGGGTAACATCTGTTCCCGTCAATAATATGTTAGTAAACAAGTACACTACTACCCGCGTAACCCCCTGATTAAATCCTATCTTTCAATTATTTTTTCCTCTGGTATTGTTAAATTTCATCCATATATTTATGTAAATTTTACACGGTAAAATTTAATAAAATATGATAGAAATATTATAATCAGTACAGAAAAAATGACCCCACTCCTTCCTTCCTATCATGTTGATTTAAGAAATTAAAGATTTTAATCATTAAAAAAGAAATATAACTTGCTTTAATTTAATAAAAATAATTGATTATGAGATAAAAAATAATTTAATGAGTTAATTTCTAAAAATATTAATAAAAATTAGAGTCCAAGGACTAGTTTTGTTACATTAATTAATTTAATATGGCATTTAATTAGTTAAATATTTTAATCCATAACGATTATAGATTCCAAAATAATGTATTGATAACTACTGATGTAGGTAAAGGAAAAGACAATTGATACAGAAGTTGCGATGATCAAATTCCAACCTTTTCTTCGCAATTTCAACATCACTGAAAGTCTATTTTACATCTTTTCCATCGTGATAGAAGTGAATATCAATAAGACAAAAAGTTGCAACTTTTCTTTTTTCCGTATATCATGTTATTTATTCAATTTCTCTATTTTTATTTTTGTTTTGTTTAAAATTTTAAGGAAAAAGACAGTCAAGAATTGTCTGTTTCCAAACAATTGTGCTAAATGAGATTAGAACTAACGGAAAAATAAGATCGATATTGAAGGATAAGATTCTTAAGAGGAAAGTTGAGAATTGAAAGCCCGTAAAACCAAGAGGGAGCATGAGGGCATTGTATCTTGGTTATTATACCTGAAACTTACAATTACCAGTAATCTACAGTTTGTCTTTGAAGTAGCGTATGATTTCTTGATTGGTATTATTTGATATGGTGTCGTATGTTAAAGACATATTGATACGTCTCGGAGAATATTACCTTATTTTGAAAAACGAAAGACGAAGGCCATAGACTCCAATCACGGAAATAACTTTTTTATAATAACTGCAAAAGAAACTCTTGCAAAATAAAGAATCTTATGCGCTAGGGTATATTGTTGAAACTTTAATTTTTATTTTCTTTATAAGATAAGATGATTTTTATTTGGTGTTGGTGATAAAAGCTTTATATAGTTCGGATGTCATTAACATTATTAGAAACCGAACATCCCAATCAAAGTATGCTAATCGTGGCAAATAGTAGAACAGAAAAATAGAAAGCAAATGCATGATGTGATTACAATGAGACCACAATTTACAAATTGTGGTTCTTATGTAAAGTGAGTTAGAAAAGGCGAGAAAATTTAGTGATTGAAGTGTGGACAACAAACACAAGGAAAAAGCTAAGTTAAATTGGTCATAGCCCCATTATTAGACCATAGGAAAACAAGTAAAGAATTTGGATGTCTGATCGGTGTGAAGTGTTAGTCTTGTTGATAGTGCTAAGATGTGTCCAACAAGTGAACAATGATTGAACCTTTTGAAGATATGAATGCTGCTTTGTGAAGGGGACGGACGGTCTAGACAAAGATCTAGTGTGTGATCATTTTGGGGCATTTCAACAGTTCCATAGGGAACATGATAAAATAGAGAGATAAGATAAGCTAAGCTTACTCTTGGAAGGGAGAGACTGAATTCTAGTTTAACCAGTTTTCATTGTTCTTGAAGATTTCCAGTCCCAAAACTTCGGTTGAAATAAGCAAGTGATTGGCTTCTGCAAGTAGCAGTTCCTATTAACCTAAAAAGAAGACTACTTTATGGGATCAGATATTCCGTATTAGTTACAGTATTTCTATTATGTTCTATTAAATTTCATCTACATATTTACGTAGGCCCTATATAAATATATGGATGAGATTTAATGAAATAAGATTGAAACAGAGAGTAAGTGTAACAGAAGATTTGACGAGTTACTTTATAGATATATACGCTTTAAACTAGATTTAGTCTAGTTTCAAGTTGTGCAATTTTTATCTGAAATTAGTTTGGCTTCCATTTTTTTATAAATTTGAATTATTAATTTTAAGTGGGTGGTAATTTTTCATAATTTTTAATTATTCTAACTTTTTGAGACTAATATTTTAAAAAATAAACAAAACTAATCTGGTTAGATAAAATATTTAAAGTTTAATAGGTTATCGTTTTAAAGATTAAATAAAATTAAAGAATTTAAAATATAATTGAAAATTCAAAAATTTCAAGTTTAATTAAAAAAGAGATTATTAAATAAAAATCAATTAATTAATTTTAATTTATAAGAATTTATTAATTTATAAAAATTGACTGATTAATTAATAAATTAACCAAATTTTAACAATAAGAGTAACTAAGTCAAACTAAAAAGTTAAAACCTAACTAAAAAGTATGGTTCAAGATTTTTAAAGATTTATCGGTAGAACCGGTTAATCATTATATGTGAGAATCATGAATATCTAATAGAAAAAGATACATAATTTAATAGAAAAAGCTTTATAAAAATTTATTAATTTACAAAAATTGATTGATTAATTAATAAATTAACCATATTTTAACAACAAGAATTATTAGCCTATTAAGGGGTAGTCGAGTTGGTGGAGTGGAGTGCATAGAGCTAAAAAGTCTAGTGTTCGAAACCTCCTACTTACACTCTTCCAATCAAGCCTGTTATATAGGGTTTACCTAGTGCGGAGTACACAGTTGACGTAATTTACAAGCTATTGCGTCAATCTAGAGATTTACCTAGTGCGTATCTAAAAGATAACGGGTGTGAATTTCTTCGTTTTAAAAAAAAGTTATTAAAATAAATCCAACTGAAAAGTTAAAAATTAAACTTAAAACTACATTTTTAATCATTATATTTGAGAATAATGAATATCCAATAGAAAAAGATACATACTTTAATAAAAAAAGCTTTAGATAAACTTGAATACGAGACACCTAGAGTAAATGTCTTGTTAGAACAACAGCATACAAATTTGTCTCGATTCCGAACAAAGTCTGGTATGATATCGTATTAAAATTTTTAATATGAGCAAAATGTAAAGTTTATTAATAAAAATTAGGTTTGAATTAATTATTATCAAAATAATTAGAATTATTTATTTAGGTACTTGACTCTTACTAGTTATAAATCTTTTAACATTTTTATATTTAGTCAATACGAGATATTATAACACTCCCTTTAAAGTGTAACTGAGACTGGAGATTTAATTGTCACTTGAAATAAACGCAACGGTAACCGAATTGAGCTGTTGGGATTGGATATTCGGACGGACAATTGAAAAATTAATAATCCAGACAAAATTTCCTTTGATACTATATTAGAATTTTTAATATAGGTACAATGTAGAGCCTATTAATAAGAATTAAATTTGAGTCAATCATTATTAAAATGATTAGAATTATTCATTTGAATAATTAACTTTTACTATTTATAAACTCTTTAATATTTTTATATTTAGTCCATAGGGATATTCTACCGTATTGTTTCTAGCAATCTAAGCTTAATCGTTTTAAATTTTTAAAACGGTATTAATCTGATTTATTTATTAATTTTATAATTAGAGTAAAAAGTCAATTATCAAAAAGAAAAAAAAAGAATAAAAAGTCATATCCTCGTATAGATAATATCTAAAACCACTGTTGAGAAGGATAGGTACGTACTACGTAGTTCTATTTGATAATATCACTAGCGGACGGTATGGAATCCGTGTTTGAAAACGCTTTTGACATTACGTGTTCGTGTATAGTTTTCCTTCTTTCCCCATTTAAATAAATTGCCATGCATGCGGAAATGGATATTTACCTAATAATATTGATATGATTTATGATGTGTGTTTTAGAGGATATATAGAACCCACGTCGATCTGTGTGTGTAATTCTCAAAGTAAGGATAAGAGATGGTAGATAATGGATTATCATGTAGTTATGAACGTCCTCAGCCACTCGCCTAATGCATAGATTAATTAACCATTTACTATTAGAAATTGTAGTGTTGTATGTTTTGAACTTGATTAATTCAATGTTTTAAAAATTTTAAACAGTAAGATAAGAGGTTGGGGTTAAAAAGATTATTAGACTAATATAAAATCGCTTAAACAATAACAATAACATACAGTAGAAACTTTTATCGGAAAGGTTCAGTAGTACACAGTTTTACCTTTAACTAATAGAGAATTTGTTTCCAAATGACCCATGTAAATGAATGAAAAGAAAAAGAAAAAAATAAGTAAGTAAATAAAATGATAAATAGAAGTAAAATTAGAATAAAAATAACCAATAAATTAAAATAATAATAATAATGGGAAAAATAAAATGAAAAAATGATATATAAAAACAAAAGTAACAATAAAATAAAAATAATACTAATACTAATAATGATAGAAATACTAAGAACAATAATAAACATACTAACATTCATAATAATAAAACTGATTAAAGATTAATTAAAATTAAAGAATTTGAAATATGATTTAAGGATATTGTTTTTATCACATAAGAATTTGAAGTTCAATGAAAAGAAATTGTTAAATATAAATTAATTGATTTATTTTTTTAATAAGAATTTATTAATTTACAAAAATTGATTAATTAATTAATAAATTAATTAATTTAAAAAATATTAAAGTAAATATAATTGAAAAGTTTGACAATTGAAAACTTTCACTAATGAAGAATTTGAGAAAGTAATATGCAACTTTATTTTTGATTAATATAAAGATTTTTTTCAAAAATCAATTTAATATCTAAAATAAAATTGCTCTTAATAAGCTAATGGAAATATAAAAATTAACAAAAATAGTCTATTATCGATGGTTGGAGAGGACAGGACAAGAACATGGCTGCAACATATGAGAGGTCAAAGATGGATCCACAGGTGTTAAAATTTGTCACTTAAGAACGATATGATATGATAGTGTCATGATAGTACTTGAATAGCGTGTGAGATAATGGTGACTCCTGTCATCATTCCCACCAAATATACATGAATAGGCCGTGTGGGGTTTCTGTTCTGATTAGAAAAAGCTATTGCTAATTTGCTACACAAGTGAAATCTTACAAAGTTATATTAAATCTTATCTATATATTTATATAAAGTTTATATAAATGTGTAGATAAGATTTAGTCTATGTTTGAATCTGCAATGTAGTAAGAATAAATATTTATCTACCACAGTTTTTAAACGTAGTCACACATTTGAATCTACGGTCAAATAACCGTAAGTCGGAGGAATCTACGGTGGCACAGCAAAAATAGATAAGCAGAAAGAGAGTTGCAGTAAGAAACTGCTTATGCGGTAAAAATTTTAGTTTCCAATAATAATCTTATAATAATTAATATTTTATCCTTGCTTAATTAATGGAAGGAAGTTTAACTCCTGTATCTCCCCGACTCCTTCCCATCTAGGTAAACTCCTATCCGACTAATAATATATTTTTATGAAATATTTTATTTACTAAATTTATTTTATTTATATTTATCTTATTTTAATTTAATA
>JAOQMS010000001.1:24606879-24641140 GCA_027563885.1 Erythroxylum longipes | reverse complement strand
TGCAAAGTCAATCATGTCTACTTCATTACCCTTTTATTCTCTCCTCATTTCTATATCAATATCAAGCATAAAGCAATCTTACTAATGGTTTAGCAATCATATATAAAATAGACCATATCGCCTTCATATTCTAGTTTACTAAATCCTTTCTCCCCACATTCCAAGAGCCTTATTAAACACCTTTCTTAAACATAAGTTTTTCCTCTTTCATTATTCACTTAATTCTTAATTTAAATTCATCCATAATATAGTCTATACTCATGATTTTCATATCCTCAAAATAAGAACCCAACACATATATTCATTCATCAATTCCCTACTTTCATTATCAACACAAAAATATGACATGATCACATCTCTTCCTTTTTCAACTTTCAACACTCCATCAAACACTATTTCATACCTATTTCATCGTACAAATATATTTAATACAACTCAAATCCATTGTTAATCATAAACACAAAACCAGTCATAATTTTATATCTATTTATTCCTCAAGATTTTTTATCATCTTTATACATCATTCACACTATAAATCTATCCCAACAATATCCCTTATAACACCTCATAAATTATTACTCATCATAAACTCAAAAACAAGACATCAATATTCCCATTCTTCATCTACGATGCACATGTATATTGATCACTATTCTCAAGATCATTTAATATCAAATAGTCACCATATTTGTTTTATATTCAAACAACCCATAAAGATCAAAGTAAAACTTACTTGATAAAACTCCAAGTTCTTCAAAAATCACGCGAACCCTAACATTCCATGCATCCCACGAACATCATCATGGAGGTTGTTGTGAGGATTAGGTTTTCTAGTGGCAAGATGATGAGAACACAAAATGGAAGTAACAAATGAAAGATGAGAGCTAGGTTCAACATTAATGGAGGTTAGTGAGAAAAAGCGTGAAGGAGAAAAACAAGAATAAAGAAGATGAAGAAGATTACGAAAAGAAGAAGAAAGAAAAAGATAAAATAATTAAATGGTCTTTCATTTAGAAGAAAAATCATAGATTAAGACATGGTATGTCAAGTGACACTTGTTACTTGCCACATGTACATTTTCTATGAGTCTCACTTGGTCCTTTTTAATAACCAGTCCATTTGTCTTCAATTTCTACTCCAATTGTCTCCTAATTTTCTACGACACTTGCCATTAAATCCTAAAGCTATTTATCAAAATTTCTACTGCCATTCGATACTTATTTCTACTACCATTTATCAATTGTCTCGCCACTTGGCATTTTTCCTAGTCCAAAAATACCTAAATTTTCAGAATTTTCCTAAATTTCACCAAAAATTTTAAATCAATATTCACACTCACAAAATCATTTTTCAAGACATATAATCCACAATTCACAATATAATCACATTTATAAATCAATTATACCCAGGAATGTCAAATGAGTGCATGAACAATTATTACAGTATGTACAAAAATCAAATAAAATCAAATTCACATGTGTGTGTGCTATATTATGCATAAGCGTGAAATTCACTTTGTAATTTCTCAATACGGTCTCTCATACACATTATTCTAGGGTTCTAACCCTTAGTATGAGAAAATGGGATGTTACAAAAATGGTGAATGTCATTGTGAGAATCTAACATTAAATCACAAGTCTGGAATAGTATACATCTTTCTAAAAGTAGTTAACAGTTCTCACAACTCTCAGCTTAATTATTTTCTTCTAAATTAAAACTTCAACATCTATAACTCAACTTAATTATTTTCTTCTAAATTAAAACTTCAACATCTATAACTCTAAGTATTAATCATCATCTTCAATAATCTTAGTGCTTAGGTCTTTCAATGCTTCTGGTGGGATATATGCAATAGTGACAAGAGAGTATAATTCTTCCTTTTAATCTTTATCATCATTTCTTCTTTAAGCAATGTGAACCCTTACCCTCCTCGGCACATTGCTTACCCCCTACTTAAATTTGTTGTTAAACTTCATATTCACCCTTACATAAGTTGTACCTTTAACCTTATAGGAAAACTTCTTGATTTCCTTTATAGATTTGGCTGACTTCTTTTAAAAGGTGGTATTTAAAAAATTAAAATAGAATTCAATAATTTGTAAATTAAAACTAAATTTTATTGAAAATAAATGAAGCTCATATTTTCTTATCAGTGTCAAAAATTTGTCGGTGTAGTTATTGTCAATTATTGATGACAATTTGATTGTCTTATGCCATGACAAGAACATGACAAGTGCATGGCTAAATGAAGAAGAAGAAGCAGAACTTATGATAAGGAAAAGAGAATTCGAGAATTAGGGATGTTTATTTGTTGACAGTCACTATAACAAAGCAAACATTTAGCTATGTTTTTTTTTGCGACGTTAAAAAGATCGTCGACAAAAGTTATCATATTGTGATGATTTTAAAAATCATTAAAACTAAGCATTTAGCGACTAAATAAAAAAGTGTCACAAAAGGAACAACATTTCGTGAAGAATTTCTAAAATCATTGCCAAATGGTGAACATTTAGTGACGATTAAGAAAAATCGTCACAAAATGATCCACAATGGGTGACGATTTTAGAAATTCATAGCTAAATGAACTTTAGGTGACGCTTTCAGAAATCATCACCATAATTTGTTAAACATTTGGTGACCAATGTCTAAAATCGTCACCAAAGGATTCACAATTGGCAACGATTGTACAAAATCGTCAGTAAAATGACGTTTGGTTTTTTGATACATTTTTTACAATTTCGCTAAAAGTAGCCATTTTTTACATTGCTAATTAAGCTCTATGGTAGTATGTTGAGTCCTACTAAAAATAAAAATGGAAAAAGAAATGTCATACTATCAAATAATTGACAGTGTTGTGAAGAAATTAAGTAGTGTCTTATTAATTTAGGGTTGAATTCTAGCGGTTTTGAAAATGTAAAGGTTCTTTTTGAACAGTCTCAAATGATCTTATTTGCATTTTGATGAAAGTTTTAATATTCAAAAACTATATTTTCTCCTTGTACATTTAAAATTAGTAATAGGCCGAATCGTAAATTTTTTAGTCCAAGTGTAGCTCAAATCTCGTTTAGGTTGAAATGATCCAAAAGTCATCAAATTACAAATCAAAATAACAACGTTTAATTAACTAACTTGTTCCAGTTTGGGTTAATTCAGATCGGCCCACGCTGCTAACCCTCCAAAATATAGGTGTCATCCGAAGCCTAAAATGCCGCCCCATGTTTAACAACTTAATATTGGAGGCAGTGGGCCACCATGAAAGTTGGGGCAACCAGCGATGGTCATTGCTGGCTGGAGCCAACTGTCGCATAAAACCTCAACCTTTAAGTCTCAATCAATTATACTTTCATATTATTAACGTGCTGTGCTCAGCACCACCGCCCCACAGCTCTGTACCTAAAGTCTTTCAACCTCACACGGCGCCGTGTCTCTCAGCCCACCGACATTTATTGATGTCACTTGTGATTTGTGGGGTGTGTCAACAAGTGTAACATCAACTTATTTCCTCCTATTTTCTTTTCTCTAAGGCTAAGTTGTAGATTAGTATTCATTTACATTCGTATTGTAAAGATGCAATCCTCGTAATCATTATTCTATTTTAATATAATTTATTATGATTTAGAAATACTTCCTTATTTACCAAAAAAATTATTCTATTGCAATAGATTAAACTCGATAAATTAGTATTTTTGTATAAATGTTATTGTGATTATCACTTGCTAAGTTCTATTCATCGTTTAAGAGGATCCACCCTTCTTTCTTCTTTCCTTAATTGTTGCCTGCTTGGTGATTGCGTGTACAGAGCAGCAATATGTAGACAAGATTCAAAAGAAAACTTGCTTATATTTTGATGTAACTACTAAAAGATAGATAAGCATCAAGTAGTAGATCGCATGTCTAATTCCATGGAAATCTTTTTCTCTTTCTTGTGGGTAAGTTTATTGTTGAGATTTCGATAATGCTTTGAAGTCAAGATTGATTTCTTAAAAGGAACCAGAAATATTATTGAAAAAGGGACAAAAAGAGCACATGGTCTGACGGTCATGTTATTTTAATCAACATTAAATTTTAACTTAACAATAATTTTATCAAAATTTAATCTTGAAGAAATATTCAATGGTTGGTTGTTAAAACAATATTGTTTGACGGTGTAATTTTATACTTTAATACTTCATAAAAGGTCGAAGTAGCTACATACTGTTATTTCTAATATCACCTTATACCGTAATATTACTAAAACGGTATTTAATGTTTCCTGAATAGTTGCAAAAGTGATATCATAGATAATAGTAAAGAATAGAACTTTTATGAAATATTGAGATAAAAATTATACCCTTAGGTAATGCCTTAAAACTTTTTTTTTAGATCACATAAATATCTTATAGGCCTAAATTGTCTAGATATGACAACACATAGGCTAAATTATCAGTGCAAATTCTAAGAAATGAAAAAAAAAACTTAACTTTGATATAATTTAGGGTGGAACTAGCATATTGAAAATGTTAAGGTGCAATATAATACCATTACTCAGACCTTTTGGAAAACATTAGGGTGTGATTTATACTTTTAGCCAAAAACATTTTACTCAACCAATTAGCCCTTGATTTAGTAATCAATGGATTATTAGTTTAGACAAAGCTGGAAAAGTAGAAAAAATATATAAATGAAAATACTCTTATCCACAAGAGTTGAAATAGAGAAATTAACACTTACATTCTGGCTGCGTTTGAATTTGCGGTGCGGTAGAGATAAGTATTTATCCACCGCAGTTTTTAAACGCAGTCACACGTTTGAATCTGCGGTCGAACAACCGTAGGTTGGAGGAAACTGTGGTGGCACCGCAAAAATAAATAAGCAGAAAGAGAGTTACAGTAGGAAACTGCTTATGCGGTAGGAATTTTTGTTTTCAATAATAACCTTATAATAATTAATATTTTACATTATTCCCTTGCTTAATTAATAGAAGGAAGTTTAACTCATGTGTCTCCCCAACTCCTCCCTATCTAGGTAAACTCCTTCCCGACTAATAATATATTTTTATGAAATATTTTATTTATTAAATTTATTAAATTTATATTTTCTTATTTTAATTTAATATTTTAATGTTTATAATTTAAATTTATATGACTAATAATATTTTTTATGAAATATTTTATTTACTAAATTTATTTTATTTATAGTTTCTTATTTTAATTTAATATTTTATTATCTATAAGTTTAAATTTATATGACTAATAATATATTTTTAATTATTTATACAACAATTAATAGTTTATTAAATCAATGGACTTTTTAGTCATTTTATCTCTTTTCAGTAACCGCAACCACACTTGCTAAACACTTATTTTCACGTTTCAGCAGTTATTAAAACAGCAATTCCAAACACATAAGTACTTATCATTTCAGCAGGTTACTAACCGCCACCGCTCTCCCAAACTAAGCCTTAATAGAATATAATAGAAACATCATAACTAGTACAAGAGATCTGATCTCATTGCTACACTTTTCCTTGGACTTTTTTTTCCTAATTTTGCATAAAACAGTAGAATAAATTTCTATGGTAACATTTTGATTTTGATTGGAGTTATTTACTTATGTTAAGGATATATGTAAAATATTAGAAGTTTAATTTCATAATGAAAAAATGAGGATAAACCTTGGAACAACCGGTAAAATTATTCCTTTGTGATTATAAGGGTTTTTCGTAAAATGCAAAGGAAATGTTACATTTCATAATAAGAAAATAATTTGTCATTTTTGAAAATATCTATCGTATTAAATTTTAATTTTATTTTATAATGATGTTTTATTTACATTTAATAAATAAATTTTATTTATCTCAAACTCTTTTTTTTCAAAAAGATAAGATTGAACATAACATTATGAATAAAGATATCATCAACAGCAACAACCTATTTTTATGAAGAATTTGATTAAAATAAAATAATAATTAATACAAAATATAATTTAGATACGATCAATATTAAGTATATATTAATCATTTTTTATTTTTATTATTTTATTAAGTACTCGCAGTGACCCCATTTTACCCTTCGATTCTGGGCCTATTGCCCTACTTGAATCGACAATTCGGGCCGGATTTTAAGAGATTACCCTTGCTCGTGGCCAAGACAGCGAGTGGCACGTGACTCTTGCGCTGTGTTGTGCGTGTCCCAACTTTGACAAGACAAGACATTCCGTACGACTACCAACTTCTTTTTGGATAAAACCATATTTATTATATTCGACCCAATTAAATAATTTATTATATATATATATTGAAATTATTTATCAACAAGTTAATAATTTATCAAATTTCATACATGTAAAGAAAAGTATGCTCCTGTCATTCAAAATTTGGTGAAAATTTTTGAAAGTATTTATAAATTAATAAAAATGATACAAGACACCACTATTTTTATTATTTTGTCCTTTATTAGGAATTATAATTATGATAACGAAATCCTATCTACATATTTAAGCCAGATAAATTTATAAATAAGATCGTGTGAAATAGAATTGGTACAAGCTAATGGGTACAGTGGATTTGATCCCTTAACTATCACTCTCCTCTCACCCTATCATTTGAAATAAGGTTAGATCATATGTTATGATATGTGATTCTTAGTAATTTTGTCTTTTAAATTTGCATCTCTTAAATAAAGTTTGGTAGCTTTTTTGTAAGTGCTTTTTTTTTTTAATTTTTTAGGTATCTAGTTATTTTATCACATTTTATTTATCTATTTATTTTCTAAAATCTTCTTGTCACATTTGCAAAGTTTTTACTTTTTTAATTTTTTAACCCTATTTATTTATATATTTATTGAAATTTTAGTTACATAGATTTTTTCCGTGCTAATTTTACCTTTTCTCTGTACCCTGCATCATTCATATGTTGTCTCATTTGTGGGTCCACTAGAAATAGCCTCTCTACTATGTAGGGATAAGACTGCGTACTATCGGATCTCCACAGACTTCACTTCATTGCAAGATTTCACACTGGATAATGATGATATGACGACGACAGACTAATTAAGAATAAGACTGTGTATTATTAGATTTCTCTAAATTTTATGTGTCAATAAAGCATGACAATTGGGCCTGGTTCAGGTTAACTGGCCTAATGTCGGGATTTTTGGGTCTGACTGAGAGGAAAAAAGCGACTTTATTTTTGAATTTTTTTAACAAATAATAAATTAGGTTCAATTGGGCCAACCCTCTTCGGCTAATCAAGGTTGAGGATAGAGTTAAGGGCTAGTCAGTCCCCTACTTTGTTAGGTCTATTGACATTTCTAACATCAACAGAATTTTTATTAGTTATTATTATTGTTATATATTAGACATTATTATTGTTATATATATATGATGACGACGTTAATAATAACAAAAATTCAATAAAAATTTTACTAGACGTGAGGTCCGAAGAAGTCAATAGTACACGTTGAATAAGTAAGCTTTTTAGTTAATTGTTAGAGAAGGGAGGACAATTAAATAAGTATTAAAGAAAATAAACAAATTTCTAGGTAATCAATAGTACAGCATTGATTTCTAAAGATGACCAACTTTCTCTAGTTTGGATATAAACATGAGCCAAGTATTTCAATAAAACCGCAAACAAAAGTCCAAAAGCAGACGTGGATTAGTTACAAACGCCAAAACAAAAACAACTTGTTACGATGATTATGGGGTTTTGTTGGAAAGTTTAGTTGCGTGGAGAGGGAAGGTTGGAATCGTTTTGTATACGATAATACGACGGGTAAGACTCTTTCTTTTTTATTTGATTTATTTTAATTCCTTCTCAAAAAAAGAATTTGATTTTTTATAACACTTATTCTTTATTTTGTCTATTAAGTAAAAATATATATTACAGTTATAAATTTTTATTTTAAAAGGTAAGTAAATAGTTTAAAATTTAAAATTGAATAATATTAGTAATATGTCTTTATTTTTAATTATTTTTATTTAATATTTTACTAAATAATTGTAAATTTGCTATTAAAATCTTCATCTTTACGAACTTTTATTGGAATAATGGTCTCATATTTATTATTTTTAAATATATATTAATAAAATATCAAATTATATGTTTAAAAATAATATATAACTTTAAATTAAATGATATGTTTAAACCAAGTTAAAATAATAATAACAATAATATCTCAGTAAAAATCTTAATGAAATGTAAAATTTAGAGAGTTTTAGAAATACGCAACCTTAACCTTAATTATTAAAGAGATTGTTTTTGATAAATTCATAAAAAAAGAGAAAATTTTTTTAAAGTTCTTGTTCAAGAAGATAAAATTAAAAACTATACACAAATAATTGCACAAAAATAAAATAATATTATAAAAATTCATAATCTAAATGAGATTAATAATAATAATAATCAGAAAATAAAACTAAAAACAATAATAAAAAAAACATAATAAAATAAATAGTATAATAAAATATTTAATTAATTAAACAAAAATAAAGTAACAAAATAAAATAAAATACATAATAATAAAATAAATAAATAAATAAACAATAACTAAAAATGCAACTCAAATTCTCTTTTTCAATTTAAAATTTCTTATTATTTTAATTTTTGAGCGGCTCGTCCAGTTTATCAGAACTTTTTTGCCTCGATTATATCTAAATCTGACTCACACAATAAACCTAATTGTAATGAGTAAGGGTCTTAACGGAAATTTCTATATGCAATAAGGCTCAAACTCGAGACTCTACTTAAACAAAACCAAATTGCTTACTACTCGGATCAATCCCTCGATAGTCAAAGCGCAATTGATAATACAATTTCAGTTTTAAGTCAGCTAATTTTCCGGGAAAAGTCAAGTAATTTTCTTGTGTCCTTGCATGGAAAGGCAACATGTACGATCACTTGCTTTTACTGTTAAATAATTATAATTAAAAAATAGACAATGAGGTATATTTTGTAGAATCTTACATATGTTGAACTCATGTCATTTATTAGAGGAGAGACAAGTTAGTTTCGTACTTAATTTGTTATTTGTCTATTTCATACGTAACAAAAGTGTACAAACCCCTCGTACTCTGTAATAATGTAATAAAACACTATTGTTTGTAATATTTATGGTACATATTTAGAGGTAGGTAGTTATTATTGTGAATAATTGTGACTAGTAGGCACCGACTAATCATGAACAATAAAGTAGGTATGGATGCTTAACAAAACAACAATACGATTGACCAATCATATTTTTATATTTTCAAATCTCCCGACTATAAATAGGCGGAATATAAACAAAAAAAGGATAGGCAAAATAACAAGTAAAAGAGAGAGAGGATGAGACGTGAGGTGAGAGAGAAAAAAAGAGAGAGACAAAAATATTATGTGTAGTTTTGTAGGTTTAGTTTTTTTTTTCTTGTAATTCCCTAATTTTTTAAGAGTAAAATTCTTTTATTCTTATATGTAATTTTTACTCTAATTTACGAGTTTTTAAAGTTAAATCTGACTGTTTGTTACTATTCTTTCACTCTTATTTAACTGTAAACTTGCTTTGAACTGGTTGATTTTTACAACAATTACTGCATATAACTACTCAGTGACATGCATTGACGATTTTATAGGTCAAATATTGATATTAAAACTTAAAAGTAACTTAGAGCTCTTTAATTAGGCTCATAAGCTCATGCTAAATTGATTTTAAAGCTTCAACCAAATGGTAAAGGCATACCTTACATTATTTAGTAAAATATTCTCGTAAAATTCAGAAATAGCCTCTTTGTAAAAATATAAAGAGAAGACTATATATATTATGACACATTACAAGAGTCTTGTGTATTAGGTACGTAGACTTTTTTCTCTTATCAATTTCTCTTATTTTTAAAAATGTTGTTATTGTTCAAAAACATTTAAAAAACAAATCTATATAATTTTTGTCACATATTTAATAATCAATTATATAATATTTTGTATTAAAATAATATAACATAAATTTAATAAATTATATTCTTAATGTTATAAAATAACTTTTAAAATAATTTAAGACAACAAAAATACATTTGGTAATAACTTAAGGAAAAATTTGTGCTTTTTACATATATTTTATTTATGTAGCTTTTCTCTGTTAATTAAGATAAGGCTGCATATTACTAGATATTTTTAAATTTTGCGTCTATCAAAATTTTTACTGAATTGTTTTGTTATTGTTGTTGCTAATTATCATTTACGTGGCTAAGAAAGAAACTGTATTTTTTTTTTGAAATTAGAAACTGTATCATTTATGTAGCTAAGAAATAATTTTTTGAATGAGAATTTTATTATTGAAGGTTGGTGGTTCTAATTTTTTGGATTGAGATATTTAAGAGAGGACTTTCTAAAGATTTGCTAGTAGATACCATATATTAAAAATTGGATCAGAAGTTAGATTTAGAGATATTAATTTTGGATTAGCCTAATTTTGACTCGGGTTAGTCAGGTCATGGGTAGGTTATGGGCCAAAATGGTTCGGCCCAATCGAAACAACAAAAACGATGTTGTGGCTAGGTCATTCAACTAAGGGTCGGGCTGAGCTGGGGCAAGAGCGGCCTGAGTCCGACCCATTAATATCTCTAGTTAAATTAGCTAAATAAAAGATTTAAGGTTTAAAAAATTCAATCAGTATTAAATTATTATAAAGTCGGTCAAAAATTGAATAAAATTAAAAAATTTGAAGTATGATTAAAACATTGTTTTCATGGATCGAAGATTTTGAAGATTAATTGAACAAGAAAATTATTAAATAAAATTAATTGATTTATTTTAATTTATAATAACTTATTAATTAATAAAAATTGAACAATTAATTAACAATTTGATCCAATTTTAATAATAAGAATTATTAAAATAAATTAAATTGAAAAATTAAAAATTAAATTAAAAATTACTTTTAGATCGGCGTGACTGTATAGATTTAAGACTTAATTAAAGAACATAATTAAAGAATAATTCTATATTTTTTAAATTTTATGAAAAACAACAATGGGATATGAGAAAATGTACGGAGGCTTTTAGGGGTATTCACGTAGAAAAAGTGGCTAGAAAGCGAATTTAGAGCTTTTAGGAGGTCTGGCTTGCATATTCTATGGTCTATATGCTACTGATAGTAACTCCAGGCCAGTCTTCTTGTAGAAAGTCACAGACATGCCTTGTTATAGTTGAGGAAGCGCACTTAAGCCTCTGTCTCCCTCTCTCTCTCTCTCTCTCTCTCTGTGTGTATGTATTCCCTGTTCAGCCAAAGCAAAGGTTGCAGGTGAAGAAAGGAAAAGACTTTGTACAGAAAGAAGAAAGCTTTTTCTGAGCTCTGTAAGTTCCTCAAGGCATGTTCGCATACGATAAGAGCATACATTCTTTAGCTCTTTATGGAACCATTAGCATGATGCATGTGGTTGATGTCTTTTATTTCCCTTCTATTAGAGGGAACAGGAAGTGGTGTTCTTGCGGCCTTACTGTTTAATGTGCATGCATGTAGTGGGGTATCAGGCATTTGTGTTGTCTCTTGTTTCAGTTTCAAGAATTTCCCAGTTTTGCATCTGCTTCATTTTTCATTTTGCTTTTATCTGTTCTTTGCATCTTCTTTCATTTTATTGTCTATGTTTTGAATCTTTTTTTTTCTTGGTCTTTTCCTGCATATTTTACCAAGATTTCACCTGGGTTTTTGTCCATTTGTTGATCCATAAAAACTAGCTGGACCAAAGTGAGATCTTTTATGTTTGAGCAAGATCTTTCCTTGCTGCTACTTGATGTAATTTATACTTAAAACACGTGGGTCAGGTTCTTTCTGAACCCATCATCTCTTTGTGTTCTTCTGAAGTTTTTGCTGTCTGGGGTAGATCAGCTAATCCAACAGTATGTAGAAGGAAGATTCAACCTGTAGTATATACCATAAAGGAACTTGTCTTGTTAAGTGAGGTGTTAGCATAAAGCAATTTTTGGAGATCTGTCATCTCTCTCTCCCTCTTTTTTCTTCTATGATGTGGATTAGTAAATAAGGCGTGATATTAACTGTTAACGAGGATTGATATTATGCACATACTGATGTGGGTCATGCAGAGTTAGATTGGGTGCTGATAAGGAGAGATCACAGAAAATTGTGGGCAGCCTGAGAAACGATGCCAAACCAGCTATGGTTTGCACTGCCAATGATTTATCTGCATGGAAGGATTTTCCAAAGGGCCTTAGGGTCCTTCTTCTTGACGAGGACAGCAATTCTGCTGCTGAAATAAAGTCTAAACTGGAAGCAATGGACTATATTGGTTAGAGTTTTTATTCCCCCCTTTTGTTTACGAGCTATACGGATACACAACACTCTTTCCTGAACTAGAAATTCTGCTTGCATTTCTTTAATTTCCCTCTCCTATCTTTGCTGCTTTGTTGGTCCCCAAAAGGCATCTCAGTCCCCCATCTCTTTTCTTGTTTGTGCTTGCTTCTTTTTGCTTGTTTATTTTTGGAACTTTTTTTAAGAATTTTGTAACTGATAGTGATAGAAACTCCTGTTCTTTGATACCAATCGAGCCTGTGTCTCCGAATACTCAAATGCACTTCAAACACGGATTATTCTATGTTTAGATGATAAAGAAATGAAAAAAGGGTCATCAGTTATGTTACTTTTGTACATTATTGTTTTAGTGGTTTACAGCTTGATTTGGTCCAGATGGAGATTAACATGGAAGGGCAGATAGAATCAGAATATTGGAGGCCATCTCTGTTTTAATTTACCTTTTCCAGGAAGATCGATTTGTGGTTGCAAATTGCATCTCTTTTTTTTTCCAAAATTAATTGATCTTCTAATTTCTTTTCATTTTATATTGGATATTGAAAGGACAGATTAGATGATATTTGTCCTACATAATTGTATGTGTCATAATCCAGTGCTTTCCTAGTGTACTAGCATATTAATCTCTAGTATTTCTCCTAGCAACTGTGGTTACACTCATCAAAAGCTTTCTCTGTAAGTAGAATAACCTCACAATGGTTTCTCCAGTTTCTACTTTCTGCAATGAGAATGAAGCGCTGTCAGCAGTTTCGAGCAAATCTGAAAGCTTCCATGTTGCGATAGTAGAGGTAATGATCTTCAATTGAGAATTCAAGTTTAGAAACCATTCGTATCTTTCTCTTATGCAAGCCTTTCTTGCTTTAGTGTATGTTGTGCTAACTATAATCACTTCTTGGTTCTGATATCATTATAGAACTCAAAACAACTTTTTGCTTTATCACTTCACATAATCATAGTATTTTGGATGGTTTTAACTGGATGAGCTTGAATATGAATTGCTTTGTTAGAATGGAAAATGCTTTACTAATGACACAATCGGTTTCAGGTGAGTTCAAGTGACAGCAATGGGTGTTTCAAGTTTCTGGAAACTGCAAAGGACTTGCCAACCATCAGTAAGTTGATACTTATATATTCCAAGCTGTATTTATTACATTGTGGCAGAAATTGGATTTTAGTAAGTTCTGTGTTCCTCATATTTTCCATGAATTGTGATGAATGCAACTAAATTACTTTTCAAAAGTTAAATAAAAAGCATAAGCGGAAAAAAAAATTATCTTCCATATGAACTTGTACTTGCAACTTCTGATACTATATAAACTATGTTTTCCCACAGTGACTTCAAATATTCAATGCCTGAGCACCATGATGAAGTGCATAGCGGTAAGATTTTAATTCTTATTAACATATAGATTTACATGCCTAAATGCATGTCTCTGGCTTAAATCAGTTTTACTTTCTAGTTTCTTTTCCACCTATCTAGCAGTGTAGCTTCTTTTTAGCTAGTGGTTGATGGAAATTGTATGCTCCACTTGTTGCTCATATATATTGAATTTCACGTAGACTCATGAGATAGCTAATGAATACCATTTGACAATTTATTCAGCTTGGAGCAGTTGAGTTCCTTAGGAAACCAGTCTCTGAAGACAAACTAAGGAACATATGGCAGCATGTGGTTCATAAGGTTCTTGTTTTAGTTGGTTTACTTCTCATAGGCTCTTCTGAATTTGATGGCTAAGTTAGGGATAACTTAACGCCATTAGTTCTCGGCAGGCGTTTAATGCAGGGGGAAGTGTGCCCTGTGAATCACTTAGGCCTCTCAAAGAATCTGTAGCTTCCATGCTTGAGCTCAAGGTGGAGAACCTTGAGAACCAAGGGTTAAGCAATGAGAACTCGGAGGAAACAGAAAGTAACGTGTCTCTGGCTACTGAAAATGACCATGAGAAGTCACTGGGTAGTGATAAGTACCCTGCACCTTCAACCCCACAGCTAAATCAAGGAGGCAGATTACTGGATGAGGGGGATTGCCAAGATCATACTAATTGCTCAACAGAAAATGAAGTGGGGGAACAAGAAGGAGAATCTAAATCCGTCGAAACTACTTGTGCAATGGCTGAAGTATCTCTGCAGGTAGACCATCCAGAAAGTTTACAAGAGAATTTGGTGAAGAAGGAGGATGACTCAGCTGACTGCACCAACAATGAAAGCAACATATGTCAATATGCTCAAAACAAAGACAGTCCTAGCAATTCTAGTCGTGGTATGGAAAATGGAGTTAAAGGTTCTGGTCATCATAATTCTTGTGCTACTCGAGTGAACAGAAAGAAGATGAAGGTGATATAACACAATCAAATAATTTCTGAGGATTTTCTGGTTTTCTCCCCTAGACCTGAATATTATCCTACAGTTATGGGATTATCATTTTCAGAAAGTTGTAATCATCTTGGATTTACTAGTTGGTTTTCAAACTTTATGCTAATCTATTAGATTCTTTGGTTATTGGTATAATTTTCTGAACAGTTGTTCCTTTGATCTTTTGGTTTCTTTGTTCCTTCTTTAATACCAATATCTTGTTTATCTTTTAATAGGCCCATGGCTTCCAAACTTAATTTCCTCTTTTATCATTCAAAATGGACATAAACTGCATCCCCAGGTTATAGCTTTTTGTTTTTGATTCTGGGTCTCAGGTAGACTGGACACCTGAGCTACACAAAAAGTTTGTGCAGGCAGTGGAACAACTAGGTATAGATCAGGCTATTCCTTCACGAATACTAGAGCTTATGAAAGTGGATGGCTTAACTAGGCATCATGTGGCAAGTCACCTTCAGGTGTGTTAAATATGATAATTTTTCTGATGTCTAACTTCTTATTCATAGACAGTATATGATTTATACTTGTAGCTAAGTGACAAGTTTTTTATTCTAAACAGAAATATCGATTGCACAGAAGACACATTCTTCCCAAGGAAGATGACAGAAGATGGCTGCACCAGAGAGATCAAATACAAAGGAGTTATTATCCACACAAACCAATCATGGCCTATCCTCCATATCATTCGAATCACACCCTCCCACCAGGTCCAGTCTATCCAATGTGGGGAGCTACTGGTGTTCAAATGTGGGGTTCACCTAGCTATCCCCATTGGCCAGTAACTGAAACTTGGCATTGGAGACCTTATCAAGGAGTAAGTTCTCGTTATTCAACACTGTGATTGATAAGTTTGAGTAGCAGATACATGACATGTATCACACACATCTTCGTGTTTCAGATGCATGCAGATGCATGGGGTTGCCCTGTGATGCCACCACAGCCTACTCCTTATTCTTATGTACCTCAGGTAAGTCCTCTCAACGAAGTTCTTGCATATGATCATGGACAAAGTCAGTGTGTTCAATCAACCATTTCTGGAACTAGAAAGCATACAACTAAAGTTGACTAGCTATCAGTGTTTATCAAATATGTTCCTATCTAATGAAATGCTATTGGACGCTAAAGAGTCAGCTTTCTCATTAGAACACCGTTTTCCAACTCCTACCTTTGATCACTCTTCCTCTTATATCATACAATATATCACAATCTTCCTTTTTTATGAAAGATGCAGAATGCTTCTGGATTTCACACAACTTCTGCAGTTGATAGCAGTGTCACAATTCCACCAAATTCTGCTGATCTACATCCAGTAAGTTCATGCCTTTCCGGACATGTTCTTTAAATTTATCTTGAAACTTTAAATTATCAAAATATTATAATGTTAAGCATGTCTTGAAATTATCGGAATTAGGCACCAACTTTGGTCCCAAGTTGTAGTAAATAGGGATGTAATTTCACTTTGCTATATTTGTTCCCAGATCCTAAAAAATGTAGCTACGAGTCCATTGAAAAGTTGGATCATGCAGCCATACATGGCAAGATCTCAATAATATGTGGTTCCCAGTTCCTAACCTGAAGTGCAATTTGTACTAAACACTTAAGGATAACAATGACAATCTCTTTGGGTTATTTCTGTTGTTATTCAGGCGGAGGAGGTAATTGACATGGCGGTGAAAGAGGCGATCAGCAAGCCGTGGCTACCATTGCCGTTAGGCCTGAAGCCTCCATCAACTGAGAGTGTGCTCTCCGAGCTCTCCAAGCAAGGCGTCTCTACAGTTCCACCCCACATCAATGGCTGTAATTCTCTGTAAAGTGACTGTCAACTAATCAATGTTTATGATCCATTAGGTAAAATTTTGACCACCACAAGTTGTGACACAATATGCAACCTTATTTGGTCAACAAGACAAACTATCTCAGTTGCAAAATAATTCAACACACCCCATGTCTGCATTATTTTAGTTGTGCAGTGAACTGTCTCTAACGAGTAACGACAGTCATGGGGGGGAGTACTGAATAACGTTTCTAATTTTGCATGGATAGTTTCACGTGCCACTAAAGTCCCAGTACTGTTAGGAGTAGGACACAAACACCACCGAGAAAGGTCCGACTCTCCGACAGCAGTCACCTCAGTAATTTGTCATGTACGAGCAGTTTCAGGTGGACCGCATGAATGGCCACGAAAGGGCCATGTAAGTGCATTAAGAACCACATGTGAAGCTTGTGGTTGTAAACAGAGCATTAACAGTGGGAGCATGTCAGTCGGTCAGCTCAACTGGATGTTGTTGGCTTCTTCTTGGTGTAGTTAAATCTTTTGTTGGATTTATATATCGAACAGTGCTCGTATATGGACAGGGGACACAATGGTGGTGGGGGTGCGGATCATATTCTTACTGTATATGCGGTCTTGTAGTGGAAAAGTGGCGATGGAGAAAATAATGTCGTTCTGGTGGCAGAGGACTCGTGTTTTCTTGGTTTTTTTCTTTCTTTCTTTAATCGATGACTGAGTTGGACCAAATAATAATGTAATGTTGCTGTCATTGTAATTCGATTGCATTAGAAATTAAAGAAAAGTGTGATATTATTGTATAAATTAATAAGTAAAAAGAGAGTTGTGATAAGAAAATACTTTTATAGTAAAAATTTTACTTTCCATTAATAACTTTTATTATAAATATTATTTTTTATTATTCTCTTAATTAATATGGCTAATAATATATTTTTATAAAATATTTTATTTACTAAATTTATTTTATTTATGTTTTTATTTTTTATTTATAATTTTAAATTTATATTGTTAATAATATATTTTTTAATTATTTATACAACAATTAGTAGTTTATTAAATCAATAATTTTTTGCCATTTTATCTATTTTCAATAACCGCAATTATACTTACTAAACACTTATTTTCACGTTTTAGCAATCAGCAAAGCAGTAATTTTAAATACATAAGTATTTACTATTTCAGTAAATTGTCAACAGTCACCATTCCTTGAAATTAAGCTTACGTTCTATTTTCTCCTTAGCTTCGACTTCTTTTTGGTTTTATTTATTTATTTTTAAGTTATATTTTTAATATAAAATTTGAGAATATGCTTATATTTTTAATATAAAAATGATTATATTTTTAAAAAATTGTAGCTATAGCCGTCCAAGACGGAGACTACACAAGCAATGACTCAGCGTCGAAATGGCATTACAGAGACTAATCAGGTAAGTGCGGCGTTGGGGTAATTGCTTTTGGATAGGTGCGTTATAGAGACTAATCAGCCAGGTGCGGCGTTGGGGTAAATGCTTTTGGATAGGGGTCACGTGAGACAATACAGTGGAGTCTGGAGTGTCACTAATCAATCAACCAACTTATCCTAACTTTAATAAAGGTTATTTTATTTTAAGAGAGGTTCGTGTCAAGTGGTTCACAGTTAGATTGCTCCAGCGGTCCAGCCTCCACCTGTGATGGACTCGATCCTAGCCTAACTGTGGCTTGGACCACATTTGGACCCATAACTTTTCTTTTTATTGGACCAGAAATTAAATTTATAAAATTAAAATTTTAAAACTGTTATTAAAAAATTTAAAATATAAGTAAAAAAGAGATATGAATGGGCTAAAAAAGAGATATGAATGGGCCAGCCCACAAATATTTTGACACCACCGAAACCCAGACTTTTGGACTTGAGCTTTAATTCTTTGTTGGGCCTAAAACCATTGAATCAATGGGTCTTCCTTGGACTTAACCAAAAGTTGTACGTTCATATATCATCATAAAAGTAGGCTGACAACATTTCGTTCTAACATATGACTCGATCATGTCAGGTTTAGAAAAAATTAAATAAGGGCTAAATTTTTTTTGACCGAATTTAAATAAAGTTGATCGATTTTTATCTAAATTAAAATTAAATATAAATTCGGATTGACAAAATCAGATAAAATGTCTAAATTTTTAAAATTGGTCAACATCAAACATTTCAAACCGATTAAAATTGTCCGATCTAAATTAAAAAAAGGCAAAAAAATCATTACTTTATTCTAATGTATTGTATTAAGTTTTGATTATTATATATATGTTAGCTAATTTATGTTATCTTTTGTTTTATATTTTCCTCAAATCATGAAGTTTTTGGGACATGAAGAGTAGGATACGAAGGATTTGTTATTTCTTACATGTTTTATTTGGTTTGAATTTGTAGTGTGAACAATGTAGTTTACTGGTTTTGGATTTGGTGTACTGTTTGTGCCTTTGTAGATTTTTGCTATAATTTTGTTGGAGACCTTGAATTTGGTGGTTGTGTTTTTGTTTTTCTGAATTTGGTTGCAGACTTACCATTTGTTTAGTTTGAACTTCAACTAGACAACCATAAGTTTGCTCTCTTTGCTATAGTTTTTTAATTGGTTTTACAGAGAAGAAGAGATTGGAAGAAGATTGTGCAATTTAATAGCCCTTTGCTATTAGTTAAAATCGGACAACCAGGTTCCGAACCGGGTTTGATGTTTTCTAATCCGGTTCAGCTCCAGATTAGCTTGGTAAAAAAAAATGATTTCAAACCAATTTAGAGTCATAAAATTTTTACCTTTATCCAATTTGTCTAGAATCGGTTTGGTTTGAAACCGATTTTTTGCCAACCCTTCATAAAAGTAATGTAGGATTCAAATTTGATATATAGTATAATCTTTAATCATTGTCTTTTGAGTGCGTATTAAATAAATTATTTAATATATGATTTTTTTAAAAATAAGAATTTAATTTTAAAAAAACTTTATTGTTGTATTTTTTTATTAATAATATTTTTTAAATTTTAAGTAAGTTATAATCTTTTTCTTATCTTGATGTCTAAAATTAAACAATTTTAAAGTGCTTTTTTTTTTTACTAATTAAACAATGGTAAGGATTGCATATTAGTAGATAATAGAACTTATTGCAATCTTAATATACACTAACCCACCACATTATTATTAAATTAAACTTTTAACATTTCTCAATAACCCAATTAAAAGAGAGAAGCTGGTTTAGGATAAATTAGATAATAGAACAATTGCTATGACTAAATCAATATAATGGGCGAAGTAGTGTAATCACTATTGTATTATACCATTATTAGGCTTGGAGATTAAGTTCGGATTTTGTCGGGTTCAATTTGACCAATCTTTGAGCCAATCATAATTTTTTATATATATATTTAAGATTTAGGATAGGCTTAAGCTTGAGTTACTAAACCTAAACTGGCTTGAAACTCTAAAATTAAAAAAAAAACAATGTGGTGTTTTTAATTTTTAAATTTAAAAAAAAAATTGAATCAGACCTAAACTCGATCAAGTTTCAAACTACCTAAACACAATCGAATTTGAGCTCAAATCGTATACCTTAGGCTCGATTGAACTTTGAGTTGGCGCGATAACATTATCTTTTGTTTGATTATGTATGAAAATCATAACATAACTTCAAATTATATCACATGTTATGTGTTTATTTATGTAATTTCAATTACACGGTCTCTTTTTATGTGCTTTTTTTTAATACTAAATTACTTATTTTATTTCACTCTTAATTTCATTTTATTATATTATTTATATCTATCTTTATTTTGTCAATGAATATAGCAAATAAAGAAGACAAAAAGTAATTATTAAGGTGCATGAGTTTATAATTTTATTCTTAACTAAAATATGATTGTAAGAAGCAATGATAAATAAGTTATCATATTAAATGGTTTAGTTATACAGTCTTGTATCAAAATGTATAATATTCAATAAATATCAAACCCACATGTTTTAGTAATCAAGTATTGTACACTTAGACCATATATGTAGACTTTCTTTGATTAGATCATATTTCATCATAGATAAAATTAGAGGTGTACAATGTATAATATGGTTGGAACAAAGAATTTATATTAAATTTAAAAAATTAAAATCTACTTAAATTATAAAAATTTAAATAACACCAAAATAATGTATTTAAATATAGTTTTGATTAGACAATTTAAAACAATTTAAAATTTTTTTAAACATAAAATTATATGAACTTTTGACTAGTCATTAAATATTTATATAATTAACAAAATAAGTTCATGAAGAAAATATTTCACATAATGTCACAAAAAAGTATTAGGAGTGACAATTGGGCCTAGACTTTGTTGTTTTCGATTGGGCCAGGCCTAGACTGATCGATACCCAACTCTTATGAATAAAACGGCATCATTTTACTTAAAAGAGTTAGACCTTGGGCCGATATGGGCTTGGATAACCTAGCTTAGGCATAATTAAAAGAATACGTTATTTTAGACTTTTAGTTTTAAAAAAATTGACAGGACTAACCCTTCCCTAATTATATTATTCCCTTTCTATTTTACTCTAATCACAAAAGGTTTTTAATTCAAATATTTTATATACTGTGAGCTAAAAAATCTCACTATATATCAATCATCCAATAAGAAAAAAGATTTGAACACTACAGATTTCTACCAAGCTTTTTTTAAGGAAATAGTTAGGACATGAAATTTGTTTTTTAAAACTTGAATAAAAACTTATTCTCAAAATCATAAAGCTCTTTCTTGCCTTTTTATGCCTAGTTAGCTTGATTTAGTAGTTTTATTATTATTATTATTATTATTATTATTATTATTATTATTATTATTATTACTACTACAACAACTCTTGTTGTTGTCGTAATTATTTTATTATTATTTATTTTTCCCTCTTTTTTATAATTATTTGAAAACAGTCTCTTTATTAGTTAGGGGGTAAAGTTGCGTATATTTTGACCACCCTAATTTTCGCATTTTAATAAGATTTCGATTGGATGTTGTTGTTATTTACAAAGCTTTTTTCTTATTTTTAAAATAACATTCTTATATTTTTCAAAATTTTATAAATTAACTACTAAAGATTGTTGTTCATATTTTTCTAATAAAATCGGTAAAATATTTAGTATACATATTATTTTTAAGATTAAGTTAATAATTTACATTCATTAACTCCTTCAAAATCTATGTTTTCGGATCGATTATATTGAATATATATATATATATATATATGAAAATTTTGTTTAATTTAAATGTTTGAATAAATATTACCAAATTGTTTATATATATTGTTATCAATCACAAACTAATGGTCTAATGATTTAACGTTTTATATGGTTAGAATGATTTAATTTAGGTTATTTGGAAGGTTAAACCATAATTAAAATCAAAAACTAAAAATCCTTATATATTAAACACATACAAAAATATGTATGTGGCTTTCGAGGATTATGGCAGGATGGTTGAGAGGCTTTCGAGGACTATGACCGGATGGTTGAGAGCGGGGCTTGATGTGCGCTAAGTCTCAGGTCGATTCTATGCTACATTGCTATACTCCTTGTAAGAGTATGAGATAGTTGGAGGTTTTATTTGTTGAGGTATGGTTTGTTAGGTCCTTCACTGAGGTTATTGTTAGTTGGGCCTCTTGTTAGGGGTGTTGCTTGTTAGGCCTCTTATTACATGGGAAGTATTACCCGTTGGGCCTTCAAAAAGAATTTCTCTCCTACTGAATAAAATGTCTGTGATGCTATAATGAAGTATGAAGAAATATATTCTTAAATTTTAACTAAAAAAGAAAGACAAGCGAAAGCGAAGAAGAGTAGGAGGGCACGTGTAGCACACGTGAACGAGAAACGGACAAGGGAGTGTACTGTTGCTTTCCCGCCATTTTTTCTTGTCAATTCGGCGCCGTTTTCGCACCTAATCTGAGACGCCGGCCTTGAATTGTTTAATAAATATTATTAATTAATTTAGATGGGCAAGTAGATAGCTACACCATTCGATTCAATCGTTACGAAGTCTCAACTAACGTTACTTTTGGATAGGAAGTTGGTAAGATAAAATGTTTATTACTTAAAAATTTTAATTAGCATTAAACTTAAATAAAATTAAAAAATTTAAAGTATAGTTAAAATTTTTTGATTTATTAAAAAATTTAAAGTTTAATTAAAATATTATTAAATAAAAATTAATTAATTTATTTTAGTTTATAAGAATTTATTAATATACAAAAATTAATCGATTAATTAATATACCGATAAGTTTTTTACAATAAAGATTATTAAAATAAAATGAACTAAAAAATTGAATGATTCAAGGAATTTGCGATTTATCATTAATTTTCAGCACGAAACTCAAATTATATAGGCTAAAATGAAATTTAGTTTTGAAATGCAATTAACTTAAAAAATTTTAATATTTTGATAATAATAAATCTATATGCTTTAATTATTATATTTATTGGTAGATAACAAAATAGCAAAGTATCTAAATTTGATTTTAAAAGAGCAAGAATTTGAACTTTATAGTATTGAATCGCTATAAATATTAATTTAATTTATAATATCATACGTCATTTAAGTTAAATACTAAAACAATTTATTTGAATTATTTATTCACTAATTTTAAATCGAATATTATTTTTGTAAATATTGTAATTTAAAGAAATCTCATTATATTAAAAAACATAGTTTATTTGAAACTCTTGACCAATAAGAACATGACAGGAGGATACGAGTGGGACATAAAAGAGAAATAAGCCAACTCACAAGCACTAAAACAGAGAAGCAAATTCCAGAAAAGGTGTTTTCATTTCCTTCTCTCTCTCTCTCGCAATTACTCTTTTCAATTCAACCAGAGTATGGTTAATTATTACAAATTTATAATTTCCCATTCGATAAATCTCCGAATTTCGCAAGTTTCCACAGGTTTTTTTATAGACGAGTTTGATTGATTCAAGTTTAAGACTGCCCCAGGATTCCTTTTCCTTGTATATATAATTTTTGAAAATTTTCTCCAATTTTTGATTAGTTGGTGACAATTTGAGTAGTTTAGTTGGAAGGGTTCAATTTCTTTTCAAATTTATGGTTTGCCCTGAGTTATGCTTGAATCGTGTCTTTTGTGTGCTTGGAATATCGGTAAAGGAGTGTCGAAATTGCTAGTTTTGATTTTCTTTTTGATGTTTTGGTGCTCTAATGTGGATAAAGCAGTTTAGCTACTCGTAGATGAAATTACTCGCAGGCTTCCTTATTTTCTTTCTTTTTAATTGACCTTTATGTGGACCTAAGTTTGATCTAGATCCTGCGTGATGGAAAAAATTAGATTATAATTCGATTTGACAATATTTGAATGTGTGAAGATTGCAAATCTTTTGTTTTTATGAAAGAAATTCGCGATTTTTATGAGTGGCATTATGATTTTCTTTGGGATTCTTGTTAATGCAGTAGGTAAGTGAGTTGATGATACAGGGAGTGACAGTTGGAGGGATCTGAGAAGTTGCTAGTTAAATATGGCTTGTAGAGGATGCTTGGAGTGCCTACTGAAGCTCCTCAATTTCTTGCTCACCCTTGCGGGTCTTGCCATGGTTGGTTATGGAATCTATTTGTTTGTCGAGTATAAAAGAGCTACTCATGACACCAGATTGGCCCCTTCTGATTATGATCCAAATTTGATACATCTTGGTCGCCCCATGCTTATTGCTATGTCTCTCTCAGAAAGCATCTTTGACAAACTGCCAAAAGCTTGGTATACACTTTATTCCCGTTTTATTGTTATCTATGGTGCTTGTTAATAGTTGTGGTCAGCTGGGTTTGGTGGTAATTGGTTTACAGTTTTGAGTTGTTGCTAGTCTTGTTACTCCAAGGTTTGTAGTTTATGAAACATTTTACCTTTTCTTTTGTTTGGATAGAAATCGTTTTATGCTGGTGTAGATTTCAAACATAGACTGCATGGGAATATCCAATAGAGTTTTAGTGAGTTCTAAAATGGGTAGAATACTTGTTTTGATGCTCAAATTTCAAAGTTCACTTCGAGATTTTGTGTGTGATAGGGGAAGTGGCTAAAAAAAATCTCAAGTGATTGTGGAAGATAGCTAAGTTACCCAGTCCTTCCCCACTTTTTGTAGAAACTTATGGGGGTTTCAGTGTCTGTTCTTAAGTGTTACGTGTATTGTTAAATGGCTTGTAGTTGGGGCTTTCTTTTGCATTTATCTTTATCAAGTGCAGAAAATTGTCCAATTGATGTAGGCTGTACATTAGATTTTTCTCAAGCTTAAAAGACAAAGTTGTCATGATATTGCATCATTTTTCTTTTAGTATAAAAGGGGAGTAGGAAGAGATTCACAGGTGTTGTTATTATTTCAGTCAGTTGGTCTCCTTGTTGCCACATTGCTGATCTAGGATGCTCTAAAGAAATTTAGAGCAAAAGGAGAAAATGCAAAGGTAAAAATCAATAATGAACTGTTGGACTGATACATACTACGGAGATTTACATAATAGTCTATTGTAAATGAGAACTGTTGGACTAATATATTGGTTAGAAGAAATAAGAATCTTCTAAAGTAAGAACTATGAATCACAAATCGCTACTCATTTACAATAGACTATTATGTTGATCTCCTTAGTAAGCTTATGTAATGAAAGCAAATGGATATTTGCTTAAACTTTTTGGCATGATAATGCGCTTCTGTAGAAAATGCAATCAGCTTATCCTAATACCATAAATTGTTGAAAATTTTCCATTGTTTATTTGTTTATGAAATTAGGTGTATAGTGGTTTGCTTAATGTCTTGTACATTATGTATCATATTTACACTTATACATATCCTTGTATGTGCTCTCATGTCTATGTGCAATGGTGAAAAGCTTTTGACACTCCGGTACTGTAAGTTGAGATGGACTCAGCTTCCTCTCTTTTCTATCTTGGGCTCTTTTGCATTTCTTGAACCTTTCTTTATGTGTCCTGTATTTAATTAAAATTTTGAAGGTTCTTATTTTAACTTGTCAATTGATATTTTGTTTCTTATCTATAATAGAGAGAAGATGTAAAAGCTTTCCATTGATGGTGTTGCAAAAGTATTTATTTCCATGGTGATGAACATCCTAATTTTTACGCTTCTTTATGCAGGTTCATATACTTATTTATTGGTGTAGGGGTTGTTCTTTTTGTCATCTCATGTTTTGGATGTGTTGGGGCCGTAACACGAAATCGATGCTGCCTCAGTTGTGTATCCTAATAAACTTAGAAGTCTTGAAATGCTCAAGATAAGAATCATAAATGGTTTTCACAACATGCTTCTGTTATATAAGCGGCCATGTCCTGAAACACTGCAGCATCATCTGCCATTTTTACATTTAATGCTCCAAGTTCTGCACATGTGGTCTTCACATTTGCTACGGATGAATAAGTGGATGTTGAAAAGCCTAAGCATAAAAAATGCTTACTATTTCACCTTAATTCTAGTTTAGTTTTAAATGTTTTTGTATTATCTTTATTGTGTACCTCTGGATTTAGATAGAAAATAATAAGTGATTTGGACAATGTTTTCTTTTATTGTAAATAGTTGATAATTGTCTGAATAGATTCCCCATTTTGTCTATAAAATGGAATGATTTCCTTAATTGAGCTTAGTATTCAGTATTGATCATCTTGTTAATATTGGTGGAGTTGGGATGTGCAGCTTTTATTTTCTTCGACAAGAGCTGGAAAAAAGTTAGTACTGCTCATTCCCTTTTTCCTCTTTTATTCTGGGTATATTGGCATATGCTTAAACAGATACTTAGGAATTTGGTGCGTTCTCTTTATTCATCTTCGTGCTCTAGGAACTTCCAGTCGACAAAACTGGGGACTTCGACATGATATTTAATTTTTTGAGAGAAAATTGGAGAATTGTCAAATGGGTTGCTCTTGGAATAGTCATTTTGGAGGTAAGCATGATCTAATGACATTTGAGATCATTACATTGTTGGGGTGGAATATTGCTAGTCTCACACACAACCAATAATTATGCAACATATATTACTGCTTGGCTTACAACTATGTTTATCAATTGGCACTTATGGTTTTGGGCTTGGGATAGGTCAACGGTAAAGCTTCTGAATAAAAGAAATATAAAAAGTACAAGTAAATAAGAAGTCCTGCCAGTTTATTTTTACTGAGGAACCGGTGACCATGAAACAACTGTTGCATTTTTCTGATTATTCAATCTATAAACTGCTTCTTTAACTGTTGCTTTGGTAAATGATAATGGAAAATTTTTGCCTAATGAAACCAAGAGTACGTTGTTCAAACATTGACAGTGATCAATGAAAGATTTGGTTTAGGAAAAGGGGTGTGCAGATAGGATTTGTGTACTGGAGTGGTCTAATAGCATCTTGTTTCAAAAGAAGATTTGACCGTGAGAGCTCATATTGTTGTTCCTGATTTCGTGGGAGCAGTTGATACAAGTAGTTAAAAAATCTTTTTCCCCTTAACTCCATTTTTTGTGTTTGTGAACTTGTACATTAGTCACTAAAATCTTGCCGATAAATCAGCAAAGTTCTTTCTACCAAATAATACTTTCTCTTCAGACTCAATCTAAGGTAAAGAATTAGCTTGGAGACTACAGAGAAGACCAGATGAGTTGTCAGTTGTGTCCAAATAGCCTCTTTATGATAATGCATACTTTATAAGCTGAAAGAAGCATGGCAAAATTGTAAAGCTTTTTAACAGATTTGTGCACACACCATTCATTTTCTTTTCTGTTTTTCCTCAAATTGAACAGTTATACTCTTTAAAACATGATGTTAATCACTAAAGGCAATGAAGTAACCAATCAACTAATATGGGAAATTTCCTTTGATGTCTGTGATGCAATGACGTTGTCTTAAACTTTTTCCTCTAATCCATTATTTCTTCAGTTTAGTTTAAATGGCTTTCAGCTTGCGTTTTCTTGCTGGTGTCTTTGTTGCTTTTTGAGTTGACCTGATCTTCTTTATCATTCAAACTATCATCAGCACCAGTTGTCCTTTTGAATCCAATCTGAATAAGGCTATCGATACTTTTTGTCAGTCTCCGTTGTAAGTGTGATGTCATAATCTAAGAAACAAAAATGTCATTACAATGTTCTGGGAAGTTCAATAACTTGTTGCTAACATGATTTGTTTCGAACGCATCTGCTCTTTATTTCTTCTGCTATTTAAAGACTATACTTGTTCCTGACTCCTGAATGTGATTAAGACGAATCCCTATATTGCAGGCTCTGGTCTTCTTGTTATCCCTTTTGGTTAGGGCAGCTAACAGGCCAGCAGATTATGATAGTGATGATGAGCTCATTGCTCCAAGGCAACAAATTAGGCAACCTTTGCTTAGCAGGCCAGCAGGGACAGCAACAGGTGTACCTGTTACTGGCAACCTTGATCAGCGTCCAAGCAGGAATGATGCTTGGAGTACTCGGATGAGGGAAAAGGTTTGTCTTTTCCTGAAGTATATGTTGCTTTGAACTTTTTTGGCATCGTTTAATGGCTTCTTTTATGGCATTGTCGGTCAAAAAGGGTAGATATAGAAAGGCTGGGAGATGTTTTATACAATGTCTTTTACTATGATTCAGATGCCATGAAGCTCTAAAAAGTGAAAATCCAACTAATGTCTCATTTTGTCTGGAATTACAGTAACTCCCCCAACATTCCATTATATTGAGTGAAAAACACTCTGGAAATCTCTTAATGAACTTGAGATTTTTTAAATGTCAATAACCCTTGCACTTCTCTCTTATAATTTTCTAATGTATACGGATTTTATAGTGCAAGTCCATCTTCAAGCTTGTTTCCTACCTTTTTTGACTATTTGAGCACTGAAGACATGGATGACATGCATTCTTTTACTTGTTACAGAGTTGTCTGGTTTTGGGTGAGCTAAATGGAAGATTGTTTGAACATTCTTATAGATCTTACATAGTTGCATAATATATGGTGCAGAGAGTATATTATTTTCATCCCTAATGTCTTTATGCAAGCTTCTAGCTTCATTTCTTACATTTGCTTTTTCTCTTTTTGATTTGACTGGATGAAAAACCAGTATGGGCTTGATACTTCCGAGTTTACATACAACCCATCTGAGTCTCACAGGTTCCAGCAAGTCTCAAACCAGCCTGCACAGGAGAGAAGCCGTTGTACCATCCTGTAATGGCTTTTGTGGGTCTTAAGACTCAATTGAGGTTTGAGAGTTTAGTTTTTGGGTTTATGTGCAGTAGACATTTTTCAGGATTTCAGATCCCCACCAACTCTTCAAACTGTTTAATGTCTTTCTGAAAAGCAACATTTGTGATTAGCCAAAAAAAAGAAAAAGAACTTTCTGTATGATGCAGTTGACTGTGTTAGAAAGCATCTTTTCTTATGGTTTTCTCCGTGTGTTATGTCTGTTAATCGAGTCTGTTTTTGTATGAAAATTTAAGCATACAGTTTAAAGTTCTTCGTTTTCCATTAAACCATGTATAAACATAAATTGAAGAATTTTAGTTGAATCAAAACAGCAACTCAAGTCGAGTATTTAAACAGAATCTAGAGGCGTATCTTGTGGTTCCTCATTATTAAAAAAATAATAAACTCTAATTAGTCAAGATTATCTTTAATCAAAAGGTAGATTTTATTGAATTCTTAACTACACAATTTGTCTTGATTTAAGAGGTTAAAAATAAAAAATATTCTTAAGAATCTGTTTTTAATTAGCAAAAATCCTCTTAAAGATTTGGACGTTGTGCCCTGTTTTTAATATTCCCCCTCAAATTAAGTTATGCATGTCAGATTCTAATTAGTTTATATTTTAAAATTGTATCTGAGTGGTGAATATATTTACTGTCTGATGCTTAGTTTATACTTTAAAAGTATATCTGAGTAGTGAGTATATTTACTGGCTGATGCCTACTAGGAACAAAGGAGAGTTTTGAGTATGTCTTGTCGTGCGTAACACGAGCTTTAGTTACGCGCCTAGAATCAAGTGTGAAATTGAATAAACGAAGAAAATATGACATCTATTTTTACTCCAATAGCTTTAAACGAGCTTTTTGAAGCAGAAACGATCATATTTTCACAACCTTTATGAAAGTCGATCATCATGATGTCGTTAATGTCTTTCCACAACTTGTTTAACATGTGAACTTTTTGACTGAGTTAGAGAATTCAAATGTTCATGATTTGCTTAATCAGTTGTAGGAAATCTTAACTTTATATATATAATATCTATATCGGTTCTTCTCATCATAAACTTATTGCATGTTTGGCCGACACTGATTAGGGTTCATTTTCTTCACTAGACGTCGACCTATTAAACCGGATCCTTTATCTAGCTATTTTATAATCTTTTTAATCGGATCAAATTCAATTCGCTTAACCTTGAATTTATTAAAATTGATAAATTTGTAATTAATTGTTGTCCAATATTTGGAAAATTACTAACATGTCTTGCCCCATTTTTTTTACTTATAAAATGTCAGTTAATGTCATGCTTGGTTTTTCCATGATGAACTGGATTCCTTACTCTCTCGAAGGCAACCTTACTTTGCAGCATCATTGGAATCAAGTTGACTGCCATCAGTTCCTCTATCATCGTCCTAAGTCAAATTTCTTCGCAAATCCCATAACACATTATTCTAAATTCTGCCTCAGTGTTGCTCCTTGCAACTACAACTTGTTTTTTCACTTCATGAAATCATATTGCTCCAGACATGTGCAGTACCATGTAGTAAATCTGTGGTCTGTTAATGAACCTGCCCAGTCTACATCAAGAAATATTTACTCACCAATTTGTAGAGTTTTCAAAGAAAAGATCTTTTTCTAGACTTTGTTTTGTTAAATTATGAACTAACATTAACCAAAATTTAATATTAAAATCTTAAATTCAATATTGTGTCAATTATTAGGGTATTGTAATGTTGCATTAGGCTTTGCCGTATATTGTCACGTGTCCATTACCCTCTCTCCAAAAGATGCACCTAGTAAAGTGTGCAGCGTCCACGCTTATAAGTCAAAACCTTTCCTGTTGCTTATTCGATGTGGGACGTGACACTCTCCCCCACCCAATCCTGTAACACTCTCGTCATAAGTGGGGCCCCTTGCCTACCTCACCCTGAGGGGCGCTTGGCAGGACATCGGAGTCAGGAACAAGTTAGCTTTGATACCACTTGTCACGTATCTATTACTCTCTCCCCAAAAAATGCACCTAGTGGAGTGCGTAGTGCCCACGCTTATAAGCTAGGACCCTTCCCGTTGCCAATCCGATGTGGGACGTGACAATATGTAGTGGAATAAGGTTACTGAGCCACGTTATTGGGCTGATTGTTAATGAGTAGTTTAGGCCATTAAGACTTAGGGTATACATGGAGGGTCCCTAACTTGTGCCATTATATACGTGTGGTTGCTCCCCATTTGGTAATCACTCTAATCTGTCACATATTGTGGTCAAAAGGACAGAAGTACTCTCCAACTTCTCTTATAACAGGGATAATGAATCTATCTAACGTTCTAGGTATTTCTAAACTACATTCTTTAATTTACATGCTGTAAATCAATCACAGTTTAATAATTGTATGAGGCAAATTCTTTCACGTTTTAGGTATCGTAAGATGTGAAAAATAGCCTCCAAGTGTTTCTCTGTTGGTTAATTCATGTATTTCCTCACCATTCCTACAGCAAAAGTTATATATGGCCATGTATGTGAAAGATAGATTAGCCTTCTCACTAGTCTTTGATATCTCTCTTTATCTGTCAAACTTCCCTCTTCTTCTATCAGGTGCTTCGTCGTAAGGTCCATAAGAGAAGGAACTGATTTGCAATCTAACATGCCTGCTGCCTCTTTCAGTAGATTCTGGATATAGTTCAGTTGAGACTGAAATTCTTATGAGCGAGCTATTTCCACCATGAGTTGTCTCATGTCTTTGATCTCAAATTCACGGGCTAGAACATCCTTTAGAAAATTGATTTCTTCTAAGTGATCACTCGTTAAGATGATATCTAGTCGGCTCTATATAACTCTATATAAATAAAAAAATAGGGTGTAGTTAGCTACCTTTAGAGACTTTTGGAATTTAATTAAAGGATACTAATCTTTAGCCAATATGAAGGTTTAGTAGCTAGATCCATTCATTAATATCACAAAATGCTTGGTTTACTTATCATCTCTGGTTTATTTTTGTTTATTTAGTCCAATGTTATGCCTCTGGATAGGTATGGAATGCCTTATGACAGAATTGAGTTATAAGAATGAACCTGGATTAGGAATACATTGGTATTCTGGACCTAAATTATAGGGGTAAATTTTCTTTAAAAAATAAAAGGTTTTTTAAAAGTTACCCCATTGAAGGATGACTACCTGGCTCTAAACAATCAGGGGGTGTATAATACAATCCCTGATTTCTCAACCTTGAAGGATAGCTATATGAGAGGAATTGGAAAAATAGAATGTATTTAAACCTTCCAAATGCACATATTAAGTGACATATTTGACATGTTCAAGATGAGATTCATTCTAGTAATTAAGTCTGAAATTCACATGCAACATCTAGAAAAGTGAACAAAACACATGATATCATCTATACATATGGAATTAGGATGTAGTAGAATGTGGAAGCTAACATATTGATTAAGAGTTGAGGAAGTCACTGGAAGAAGAACAAGCAACTCTTCATTAGTGAAATCTAGCAAAGAGATTGGATATTAAATCATATACAACTTCTATGCAAAGGTCAATAGTCAGAAGGGAAGGTACATACAGATTTAACATACTAGGTAGAAGGGCTACAATACTGTGTCCTATACAAAAGTAGGAGAGCCAAGCATAAGGAAATCAACATGTGCACAATGCTTAACTATTTATTCATTAAGCAGACTCAAGTGAAGAGTTGATAACTTTTTATTCTCTTAGAGTTCTCTCGAAGCTCTAACAGAACTCATCGTTTTCCCACTTGTTTACTCTTCTCAAGCTCGCAAACTCGGTCTTTCTGTAATTATTCTCCACCGCATCCTCTTCTTTTCTTTCTTATAATTTTTTTTTTGATTGTATTGTTCTTCAGTGGCCCAGAGGTTTACTTCTCTATGCCCCCCCCCCCCTCCGGAACTGGAAAGGTACTTCTTTGTTTTCCCATCAACTTGTTTCTCATTACATTATGGAAGCTCTGGGATAACTCGAGTTTCTTCCTAGTGTAGGAGAGAAACTTACGTACATAGATATCCACTGAACATATTGATTAATCTCTTTTGTTTGGCCGACATTCTGTGATAAAACTGCAAATGAGTTGTTTAGACTTCTCTCTTTTTCTTTTTTATCAGCCATTCTCAAGTTATTTATCTGTGAATTGTGGACGAGTTTGGTACATGCAGTTGTTCATGAATGTGGTGCAAATTTAACTGTCATCAGGTACTTGCTTTTCTTGATCACTTAGCGTTACACAAATGGTCATCCGGTTGGTGTTGCTTTAAGAAAATGTTGGATTTATGTTTGATCTTCTGATTTGGATGTATTTCCTCCAGTCCACATTCTGTCCACAGAGCAGGTGCTGGAGAAAGTGAGAAAATTTTGCAAGAGGCATTCTCAAAGGCATCATCTCATGCAACTTTTGACAAAGCTTCTGTTGTTTTTATTGATGAAATTGATGCACTTTGTCCTCGACGTGATTCGAGGTACAGTTGGCTCATTTTTGTTCCTTTACTTCTAGTTGTAATCATTATACTACCCTAATATATCACTTAAGAAATATTCTTCTTAATTTCTTGGTTGTCTTTATTATGAAAAGGAAACAAGAAATTGAATGAACTTTACACGTCTTTACCCTCTTCCTTTGCCATGATATTGAATGGTTAGATTTACATAGTCAAACTTCTATTAAATTGGGACTCCAAATGCAGACGAGAGCAAGATGTTCATTTAGCCTCTCAACTTTTTGCATTGATGGATGCAGCTAAGCCCTCTGCTACTTCATTAGGACGAGTTGTTGTGGTTGCATCTACTAACAGGTACATTCTTCTCTTTCCCATGTTCAGGTATTTTTCTAGATTATAATTTTGTATGGTATTATATTATGCATGTCAAAGACATAAACATAGAAATGCAATACCTCTCAAATATGATGTGTCAGTGTTTATCAAATATTCTGGCAAAAGCATTCCCATTGCTTCTATTTGTATAATTTTCTCTGGTTACTTATATAGCTAAGTTTTTATCTGCTTCTCATGCGTCTCATTTGGTTTGCTTGTCATTTTTCACTTTTACAATTTTTCAAAGCTGATTATTTTTGTGGCTTTATGCCAAGATTGTTTCGAAATGGTTTTTTGGCATATACATATACTTTTAAACAGGTCATACATGTAATACTTGTGGCGCGAGTCAAACTGTTTTAGTGTGCCCGTTGGCTATTCCTGTGGTTAATTTAAGTGTGCCCCAAAAAACATTGTGTGGTTTAGAGCACATTTTTTTCAGAGTTCTAGGCCATGTGAATTATTGTCGTGTTGATCCAACACTACAATGGTCCATACAGAATAGATTCAATCGATCCTGCTTTGAGGAGGCCAGGTCGTTTTGATTATGAAGTAGAAGTTACTACACCAACGAAAGAGGAGCGCTATCAAATTCTCAAAGTAAAGTCTATTCATTTTCAATGTGAAGTCCATTTTTCAGTTAAGATATTACTCATGTTATTTCTACAGGTAAATTGTGGCTTGAGTTTTAGTTTGTTACACTTCTTTTTTTTCTTTTGGTAGCTGTCAGACCCCGTTTTCCGGAGTCCGACTCTTGTTCATGCATACTTGCTTATCCTTGTTCATGCATACTTGCTCTGATACCATACCTGTC
>JAOQMS010000001.1:24573556-24599075 GCA_027563885.1 Erythroxylum longipes | reverse complement strand
CAATACTTCAGTTTGGTTTAGATGTTTCAGTGAGTTTGTGTTACGTACTATGTAATTTAATGTATGGTTGTCTGAATAGTTTACTGGAAGTTTTTGTATGCTTTGATTTGTTTGTGCTATTTTGTGTGACATTTATATATCCTTCCAGGGGGTATGTGGGTGCTACACTTGCGGCCTGGCCTGGCCTGGCCTGGCCACGGGTAGACCTGCTCGTGGTCTAGGCTATGGCCCGACGGGTTACGGATAGGCAGGTCCGAGCCGAGTTAGTATTGGCTCGTGATCCTGTCAACACGGGCCAAAAATAGGCCGAGCTAATCGGGCTGATTTTATCATCCCTAATTAACTATTAACTAGCAATACAGAATTTCAAAGGAGGATAGATTAGGAATATGTGAAATGGTGGATAATTAAAATATCTCTCAATCTGCCACAAAGGATGACATTGTTACATATAACCTTAGGACTTGTTGGATTGATTTTAACAATTAGCAGGGGATTAGAAACAGACAAAAGAAGAAGAGTGATTAATGGGAGTATTTTGGAGTCCCTAAAGTCACGCATTGATTTACGGCTCACCGAATACATCTGACATAAAACTGTAGTTGAATGCTAACAGGAATCTTAATTAGCTTTATTACTCTAATTTAAAATTAATAAGTTAAATTAAAAATTTTAAATGATTTTAATTTTAAAAAAATATTCAAATTAAGTTCAAATGAAAAGATCTAAATTCAAATTTAGTAAATTAATTTAAATGTCCAAAATTTTAATAAAATTAAGTTCAAATTTAGGTTTCTTAAATCATTTTAAGTTCTTGATTAGTTCAACTTAGATTATTATTATTGTTGTTAACAAAATAAAAATAAATATAAAAAACATAATTTTTATTTTATGTAATTTAATTTTTTTGTTAATTTAATTATTTTTAATTCTAATTTAAAACTCTTTTTATAATTTTATAAAAAATAATAACAAAACTCACATAACATATATATATATAACATATAAATTAATTAAATATTATTAATAAGACAATCTAATCAAGTTTTCGAAATATTCAAAACGATAATTAAAAATATATTATGTATATTTTATTTTTATTTTTAAACAAAAAATATATTTTTTAAATTTAAAGTTTAAACATTAAAGATATTTTAAAAAAAGAAGTACATTTTGGGTTCAAATTTTTTGTTTGCTTTTTCTTTTCTTACTTTATTTTACTTCCAGTACGACGTCGTTGTGTAGCAAAAACCGCGAACAAGATTGAAGCAGATTCATTAGAACAGAATATCTGATCCGTGCGTTTTAACCAAAAACCGTTGTTGGCGACGAATCAAAATAGAACACGTGAACCATTTGAGTTGTATCACTGCGTGCGTCAGCCACCTCAACCTACGCCTCATGTTGACTTGCAAGTGTCTCACTTTTCTCTGTCCTTGTCTGCCTTAGGGTTCTTTAGATTTTCTATCCAATTTTGACTTCTTCTGTTACCTTTTTTGTTGTGGGATGCGTTCTTTTTGAAGTTTGAAAGAAATCACCAGCCGGGGATCAAATTCCCCGGTACTGGATCGTTGATTCTTTTCTGTTCAGGTAAGCGTGAATTGTTCAATTTTTTTTGTTCATTTTCCCTTATTTTCTTCTGGGATTTTCTTGTTTTGTTTGATTACTTGTTTATACTCGTCCTTAGCCGACAAGGGTTTGCCAAGGAATGAAAATGAAATGCTTTGGTTTTCAACGTTCTGTTTGTTTTGGTTTTGCATCACTCGAGTAAATCGATTGCTAGATTTCGAGTGTTATTCATTTGGGTTTTATCTTGTTTAATTTGAAGGAATGTAAAAAGTAAAATGCTTTTAGTGAATTAGAAGAATAGTAACGACATTGGTTTCAGATCTTGGTAAGATGGTAATTGAGATTTTAACTCATTTGATGATAACGAAGATGACCAAAAGATATCAGCTTTGCACATTTTTGTTGTTAGGTTTATGGTTCTGCTAAGTTCCCAGGGATTGGGAATTTTGCCATTGCCCTTTGTTATGGACTTAAGGCTCTAACTAGTTTGGCAATTTTGTTATGGATTACAGGATGTGTTCATGATACGTTGTCAGAGTCTTTTCTTAGTGTTCAGCCTTTTACAATGTGAAAGTCCTTAATAAAAGATATACATTAAAGCTAAATAGAAGCGAATGTGAAAGAACTGATATGAAAATGATGGCCACCAGGAGCCCTTGTCCAAACAAAGAAGATTAAGTTCTAACAGGAATGAGGCAGCGAGGTCTATGCAGCTAACATTTTATGACTAGAAGATATGTTTATCCTATGATTTTAGGGTTCCACTCATTGTTAGCTTCCAATGTTTTGCAATATCACGAACTACCTAAATGAATAGGCGAGTTATACACTTCTTTGACCCGAGTGATGCTACCTCTAAAATGTTAAACACATTCCATAAACATAATTATGCTACTTGTCATTGATTTCATAACTAATGCTAATGATGATGTTCCTCAGGTTTGGCTTCGATCTTGAAGGTTTTTGAGAATTTTGTAGATGTGCCACTCTTTTCCTTTTCTTCATTTTTGCAAGATTGAGAATAAGTTTGTTATTGAGGAGGGCTTGTGGTTGAACAATTAACAATCTAGTTATTGCTACATGCAGTAAAGGTGACAAACTAGTTACTGTTGCATATCAGTAAAAGTGAAGTATGATGGGGTTGAAGTTACCAAAGCGATACCTGATTGTTATTTTAACCTTCATAAGCACTTGTGTTTGCTATATAGAACGAGTTGGATTCTCTATTGCTTATACAGTAGCAGCTGATGATGCTGGTGTTAGCCAATCAAGTAAAGGCGTGATACTTTCAGTATTCTTCTATGGTTATGCTTGTTCACAAGTGCCTGGAGGATGGGCAGCTCAAAAGATTGGTGGAAGGAAGGTTCTCCTTCTCTCATTTGTTGTATGGTCCTCAACATGTTTTTTGGTCCCACTTGATCCTAATCGAGTTGTAATTCTATCAGTGGCTCGCTTTCTTGTTGGTGTAGCACAAGGCTTCATCTTTCCTTCCATTCACACTGTCCTGGCACAGTGGGTTCCACCCCACGAAAGGTCAAGATCGGTTTCTCTTACTACATCAGGAATGTACCTAGGTGCGGCGATGGGAATGCTTGCCCTGCCAAGCCTTGTGAAGTTTAAGGGTCCCAATTCTGTATTTCTTGCTGAAGCAGCATTAGGTGTTTTGTGGTCTATACTTTGGTATAAATATGCTAGTGATCCCCCTCGTTCTGAGCATCCAAAAGCTGCTGCTGCTGGGTTTGGAGAATCTTTACTTCCAACGAAAGCCAGTCAGAAGGCAAAGGTAGAAAATGGAGGGAGTACTAGCATAAAAAATTCTAAAATTCCATGGAAGAGGATTATGGTGAGCTTACCAATTTGGGCAATTGTCGCAAATAACTTCACATTCCATTATGCTTTATATGTGTTGATGAACTGGTTGCCAACATATTTCGAACAAGGACTTCAGCTAAGTCTTCAGGAAATGGGTTCTTCTAAAATGTTACCTTATCTCAACATGTTTGTATTCTCAAATATTGGTGGGGTGATTGCTGACCACTTGATCACAAAAAGAATTTTATCTGTGACTAGAACGAGGAAATTCTTAAATACTGTAGGGTTTTTTGTTGCTTCTCTTGCATTGGTCACAATTCCCATCTTCAGAACTTCCACAGGGGCCGTCTTCTGCTCTTCTGTGGCCCTTGGCTTTCTTGCCCTTGGTAGGGCTGGGTTTGCAGTGAATCATATGGATATTGCTCCAAGGTATGCGGGAATAGTGATGGGGGTCTCAAATACTGCTGGTACTTTAGCTGGCATCATTGGTGTTGATTTAACTGGCAAACTTCTTGAAGCTGCTAAAACTTCCTCTTCTGATCTTTCAAGTCCAGAAAGCTGGAGAGCAGTCTTTGTTATACCAGGATTGCTCTGCATTTTCAGTTGTTTCATATTTCTGCTATTCTCAACTGGCGAGAGAATTTTTGACTGATGTAGATTTTGTGTACTGAAGGGAAAAAATATTGCTCATGAATGCCAGCATCAAGGTGTGATCACAACTTTCAGAGCTCTCTGATCATTGGTTCAACCGTCTCTCTACCTTGCAAGAGTTGCATATATCTATTGGAGGCTGTGAACATAGGAAATTGTTTGTATACATTGGATAACTAAAGAGACTCATTTCTTCACTTTTTAAGTGTGAATTACTTGAGTCTCATTTGCCATTTGTTTCCACATCTAATCAGAGCAGATTTAATTTGTTTGACATATCATGCCATCCCTGCTTTGACCCTTATTTTCATACCTTTCTTTTTTGGTAATTTGTCTGTGGCTAAGGTAGTGTTTTGCTGCAAAGAGTTCAGCTTTACAATGAACATACGGTATTATATCGTTTCTGTATCAAAAAAAAACTTTGGTCTAGGGATGGCAAAGCGTCCTGGCCAAGCTCAGCTCGGCTAGAATCAAAAGACCATATCCATGTTGGCCAGGCTTCGCGCTGAGGTCAAGAGTGGGTGGGCCTGAGACAAGATCCAAACTGAATATTCAACATAAAATGTTATCATTTTGGGCAAACCAAGAGGACTTGGTTGGGCGTCGGGGGTTTGGGTTGGGTTGGGCCACGATAGGCCTGATCTCAACCCTTCTCAGTGGGGATAAAAAAAAAGCTTGGGCCTTATTTGATTCGATCTAGCATGACTCTAAGTCAACATGATCGATCTGAGTTGATAGGGCTTGAACTCTTTTTTTATCTTTAATTTTTCGAGCTTCAAAAGGTACTTGGGCTCGAACTTCACCGTTTGAGGAGATCTGAAGCCTAATTATATGTTTAAAAAATTCCTAATTTTGCTTTTTGCATCTCATTTCTGCCATTCCGTGCGACTTTGTTGTCCCTCTTTACTTCTACCATCAGTACTGGATCAGTTTATGTTTTGTCATTTTATCTTCAATTTATCCTCTTTTCTTGTTTTATCTATTGAATCAATCTGCGAAATTGTGATTTTTGTTATTTGGTTTTCCGTGAGAAGCTCTGGTGTTTCTTTTTAACTGGACTTTGAGGTGACACGGAGGGTTATCAATTTCGACTCATTAGATCAATTGATGACAAGTGAGGTCAGGTTAGGTTGGCCCATTTAGGAGCTAGGCAGTTTGAGATTCATGTCAGTTTTGGGTTGGGCTTGAGTCTCATCTTTAATTAAACATATTTTGATTTATTTTTTAATAAGATTGATTTAATTTTTTATAATTAGTTATTTAAAAACTAACTTTAATAGGATTTGAATATTAGAGACGGCAATGGGTAAGTTCATGCCCCAGTCTCGTTAATTTTTTAAAATTAAACCTATAAAACATCTTTTTTTATAATTGAATTATGTTTAATTCTTTTAAGCTAAATGATGTGATTATTACAGTTTCGTTTTGCTTAAAAAAAGTTAAATTTTGGATTGATTTAAGTCTCGACTCATAAATTAATTCATTAAAAATATCTAAATTTAAACAAAATAGGCTAGATCTAAGTAATCAAAACTCCAACCTTTGCCGTCATTTTCTACGCATCGATTCTAGAATTTAACTGATTTACTTCAAATCCAACATTGTTTTATGTTCAATGCAAAACCACAAGCTTAATGATAATCCGTCAACTTTTAAACCTCAAATCAATCAGCAAATAACAACTTTACATAACGTGACAAAGATAATTGACGGTGGGCATGAACCAAAACACACACATGCAGCCATTTTATTTCCTCAACAACTGGTGGCCCATGTGTTAGTGATAATTAGACGTTGATGTAAATATGATCTGTTTAACCTTATCAAAACCACCTCAGATAAACCCTAAAGCAGTGGAATTTCAAATCAAATCGTTAATTTGGAGACATCTGACAAGTGTGGGACTACTGCTAACTGGAATGCTACGTTGACGGTAGCAGGCTACCTAAATATCCCTTGACGGAACCTAAACATCAGAAATTTTGACAACTTAGCAATATTAAGATAAGAAAAGAAAATATATAAAAGTTTAAGCGTTATCAAATTGAATATAATAAATATTTAACAAAATTAAAGAATTTAAAATATAATTAAAAAATAAAATTATTTTTATTAATTAAAGAAGTTATAGATTATTAAATAAAAATTAACTAGTTGATTCTTATTTATAAAAATTAATTAGTTGATGAATAAATCGGTCAATTTTTAATTATAAAAATTATTAAAACAAAATATAGTAAGATATTTATCGAATTAAAATTTTTACGATTAAATCAATCAAATTAGTTAAAATTTAAATTAAAATATGCTTTTTTTTAATCTTTTTAAAATATTAGACCGTCGTGAACTTTCTTTGCTTTAGGTGGAGGACTAGACAAGGAAATGTTGAATAGTGCACGTTATTTTCAGCAATGGGCTCTTATCTGTTCTTCGGAAAATGCACGGTAGACAAAGGCCGCGCCGTAGGCTTCGTCTGACGCTTATGTTTGATGTTTTTCTTTCAACTTTTCGATGTGGTTTCGTGTTGACATTGTGATTTGGATGATGATGGAGATGTACATGTCTGTGTTGTTTTTTTGTTGGAACTTCTTGTTAACGGGATGAGATCCTCTGTACAATTTATGGATAAAAGTTCAATAAGAATTTATTAAATGCATATTTGGTTAAACTTTTAAAAGATAAATAAGTACTTTTTTTACTACAAAAGTTTTTTTTAAAAAAATGATTTTTTTGGCTGTAAAATAAAAAAGTACTTTTTTAATAGATATAACTTTTTTGGCAATTAAAATATAACTTTTTAAGAAGCTCAAATTTGGAGTTTTTTTAAAAAGTACTTTTTCAGGTAAATTTTTCATATCAACTAACAAGCCTATTTTTTAGTCCTTTTTATCGTTATGTTTTACATATAATTTTCACAATACTCACAAACACATCTTCACGTTTATTTTGAAATTTATATAATATTATTTGACTTTTTTATATATTTTAATATTTATTTTTTATATTATTTTTATTTATGTTATAATTCATACAAAAGATTTGATTAGATATATTTTCATTTATGTTTCATATGGTTTAAAATTATATAATAATTAATTTATTGTGCTTTGCATATTGTTTAATATATTTTAAAATTTATTTATGATATTTATATACATAAATAATTTTTATTACAAAATAAAATATAGTTAAAATTAAAAGGATTTTTTATATTACCAAATAATCTATTATATAAAGCTCTTTTAAAAAAATTCTTTTTTAAATAACAACTAAATAGTCAATTACTTTCTTATAAAAACTCTCCTTCAAAAAATTCCACTCACAAAAGCTAATCCAATCATGTACCAAATGCACCATTTCTGCCCAAATTTCGCAATAACTTATTATTGTGGGGTGTGTAATGCAACTTGTTATTGTTACGTCACAAACTGCCATGACAAGAACATCTATAACAGAACTGAACTGAACTCTTCTGTCTTAAAGTGCCATCTCCACTGCATGCCTCCGAAGCTACTTATTAAGACATTGATCATCAACTAGTTTTCCCAAAAACAATATTTTTATTGTTTTCCCCTTCCACTCTTGGGAATGCAGACGAATTAGTTAATAGATCGTACTGTTCTAACATCAGTCACAGTAAAGTACTTAAATTGTTGATTTTAAAGATTTTCTCTTAATGTTAATTCCGATTCTTGTTGAGAAATAATTGACGTTTGTTAAGATATATTTATGTTAGTTTATACTTTTGCAGTCTATCAATTGAATGCAATTTGTCATATGACATTATTATTTAATTAATAAAAAAGCTTTTTTTATCTTTTAGTGTTAATTTAATTAAATTTAATATTTTAATACTAAAGGTAAAATCACTATAATAATTACTGTATAATTGAAATTATGATGTAATTATAATCGTGAGATTCAATTTATATTTATGTATTATTCGTAAATGTTCCTAGTTGCAGTTTCATTAATACAGGATATTGTTGAAACGGTAAAACTAGCACACATTATGTTTATTTCTTATTAAAAAAGTAATTGGTTTTATAAATTAAAGTATGGAGATACTTAAACTAATGTGTAAGTGATTATTAGAAAATAATTCACTGAACTGACTCGACTATGACTATGAGAATCCCGAATGGAATATTACTTATGTGTCTATAGATTTCCTCATGATGATAGTTATATAATTAATCCTTAGACTTAAGATTACCAAAGTATCTCGTGAGAGAATTACTGTGTTTTGATGCTACTTATGAATCGTCCTAAGATAATACAATCGGTGGTACTTAAATGCAATATGAACTATATGGAGATAGTTGAGTAAATTAATAAAGGATTAGTCAATCTAAAGTAATTAAAGAGAATGTTCTACTATTCTTGATTAGTCGTGATTTATGGAATTTTCTTATGACGCCCCTATACTCCCTGGGAGGATACGGGAGTGCCACATCGAACTCACAAACAGAAACAAATAACAGACTGATGTGGAAGCATTTCAAAATGTACTATACATTTATTACATGTATTTTCAATAACTGAAACAAACATACATTGCAAATCATTCCAAACTTGTTGAAAACATACATACATTATATTGCATGAACTTAATAATGTTCAAAAAACTGAAATCACTTAATACAAATTTGTTCAAAAAATCGAAATCACCTTGAAACATAGTTATTACAAAAACTTACAACAATTCGGAGTCATACATTTTATAAAAAAGCCAAAATATATATTCAAAATACATTTTTATCAAAACAAGACTCAGACTCCATTGGCCATTGCGGTTAACTCATCCAAGTCTTTATAATTCTTGTGCTGAACCTACACGGGGCAAATCCACCGTGCTAAGCATATAGCTTAGTGAATATTAACTAATATATATAAAGTGATAACTCATCATACTGAATTATTTAATAGCATAAGCATGGATTAACATATTGGTTTAACAATAAAACAGACATAATGCATTTCAGAACATATTTTATAGTTAACAGAGCTGAATATCAAAAGAGGGTATAAACCCTTCAAAATCAGAATACAATTTTGTTTATGTCAGAATTAAACACATATCAGAACAAAAAATCAGATGACTGCTAAGCCATTTATAGAAGCGGGTAACGGGACTTATACAGGAGAGACCGAAGTCTCGACACGGAAGTGTCACAGGAGCAGCTGCAGACCTTTCTAGGCATGCTTATTTACCCATAAGTAGGACTCAACAGTTTTAAAATAAAACAAAGTCATTTTAGACATTTCATGTGCAGAGCAAGTAGTCAATCATATTCACATGCAAGTAGCACTTTCAATGATATAAACATACATCAAACGCCTAAGACAATCATTGTTCAGAATTCAAACATAATCAGCATAAATCAAATTCAACAAGCAGAACAAAGGAAGGTGTGATCATCTAAGATTACTCACAAAAGCTTCTTTATTGCTTATTGCCTCGAAGTCCCCGCAATATCTGGAAGTAGTCGCTCTATGCGTTCCTCTGTAACATTTAACACATATACAAATCACTATTGTGCATGGTTAAGCATTCATTTATACATACTGAATATGTATGATGCATGTTTATGAAAAATTCTCGGGTATATTTCCTTACTAAACTGATGTAAACATCAATTGTACTTCAAAAGTTCAAAATTCATACATTCAATTACTATTCTAGCTTTTGCTGGAAGCACCTCATTCTGGTCAACTTTGCATAATCAATAAGATTAATAAAATGATGTATTTATATCACACTTTCTTCTAGAAAATTATTCCTCTATGTTTTAAGTCTCTATTGATACCAAGATTATTTAATTTGGTTCATTATTCTATGAGTTATGCTCAAAATACCACAGACTGTGTACATTTGAAATTTTGGCTAAAGTATGATCGTGCATTCAAGTTGTACAACCCATATTTCTCAATTCCAATATCCAAAACTTACAAAATTTATACCAATATAAATATAAGAGAATAATCTACAACTTTTGTGTAGACACCTTAGCCTAATTCGGTCTACATCAATACAGTTTATTCATTAACAACAAGACATGATTTCTGTCCCTGGCAGTGCCACAGCCTAAGCCAAGACTCAATTCCATGCCAATTTTGAAAGTCTTAGAGATAGAATTAAAATTTGACTTCTTCAATAAAGTTGTATAAATATGTCTCTAGTTTAATATGGATTAAGAACCAACTCATTTAGAAATCTACAGATTAAGTTATAATCAGAAAACAGAAACATGTTCATGAAAATTCTCCAGTTTATAACATTCCAGCAGACTTCCACACTTTCATCCTATCAATCATTTTCAAAACAATTCAGATAGCTCTAAATTTTTATGGAGAGAAAGAAAAATGTCTTAGGAATCTATTGGTTCAAGTTTCAAGTCATTAAGAGGTCGGATGAAAAAGTTATAGCCAAAAGACTTTAAGCTGTTCAGTAAAAATACTCTAGTTCATAAACTCATACATGCAAACCATCACCTTTCTCTCTCTAGATTAATAAAACTCAGCTTCTTCTTCTTCTCCTCAACCCAATTTTTTTTTCTTCCAGATTCTGCTTCCTACACTTCACAACTAATACATCTACTGCATAAGCCATCTTTTCTACTTCCATCTCAATTAAATTCAACACAAATAAATCAAAATTCCAAAATTTATACATACATATCAAAAACTGCACTACTCACGAATGCATATTCCATTTTTCTGCATCTTTCATTTTTTGTATCTTTCTTCCATCGTCATTCCACGTTTTTCTGTCATTTTAATCCTTCTTAAAACACAGCACCACACTACTTTATGTTCTCTTTAACTCTAGCCTCATTTAAATCCATCTGTAGCAATACCCAAGCATTACACATATACAGTGAACAACAGAGCATATGTTCATCGACTTTTCTGCATGTATGTTTCTGCATGTCTGTTATCCAATAACAACCTCATTTCATCATATAGTTTTCATTTTCATGCTTTTCCCTAAACTCTAAAACATCTCAAATGCAAGATCAAATACAAACACCAAAAACACAACTTACTTGGTTTCAGCAAAGTCTTTGGGCAATGACAGTGTTTCAATTGCACAGAATCACAATTATTGTTTCAGTGTTAAAACACGAAGAGAGTTTGGTGAGCAATGCTTTCGGTGATGAATAAAACAGAATGAAGAATAAACTCAAGCCGGAGACAAGTTTCCTTCCTAAACATGTAACTACTTGTTTTACTATATCACCGACACATGTCACACATGCACATAGGCTATTTGTCATCAACTTAATCAGTATACGAGTCACAGTATAATTGGTCCATATTTCAATATTCGATAAAAATTCCTAAAATTCACTAAAAATACTAACAATCTCCAAATAAATTTTTACTACAAATAATTCACAATTCACATCTTAAATCGCATTAATCAGTCAATTATACCAAAAAATGTCAATGAATGCACGAACTTTTTTTTTGTATCAACAATAAATATTCACATGTGGGTGAATATACTATAATGCATGAGTATGAAATGCACTACTAATTTCTCACTGTACTCTCAATTTGCTATTTTGGGGTTTAGCTCTGAACATGAGATGTTACAATTCTGCTCAGAGTGAATTGACATTTGAAAAGACATTTTTAAATTTCAATTATAAATCAATTACTAATTAGCAAGAATGAACATGATTAGATGAAAAGAGTAGATACTGTATCCACACTCTGTCTAGTTGGAATATTGAATGACGAAATTATTAAATTATACATCATAACAATGTATGGATACGTTAAGTCAATCACTTTGACATTCCTAATATTTGCCTGGTTATGACATGTTGTTAGACTTCAATATTGATCTATGATTATAAATTGTTTAATTGGAGAATTAAAGATAAATTAAAAGGAGTTTTAATTTATCTGATTATAGTTGTAAATTAGAATTAGAATTAGAATTTATAATCATCGTCAATACATTAGGAACCTAATAGGTCACACATCAAAGAACAATTTGTGAAAAATCAATTTAATTAAGTTGAACTTAATTATAAAGTTAGAAAAACTTTAAGGATCAAATATGAGATATTTAATTTTATTAAAATTAAGTTAATTATAATTATAATTTGATTTTAATTATAATTAAAGAATTTAATTTTAATAAAAACTAAAAGTCCTAATGATTTTTTTATTAATAGAAAGAATGTTTAGAAGCTAGCACTTCTGTTCTTCCTCTAAAAAAAGTCTTGAGAAATTGCTCTGCAGATGTAAGCAGAAGCCAAACATTTGAACAACTCATGATTGACAAATCGAGAAAAGTTTCAAAGGATTTTCAACAGGAACACAAATAATGTACGATTTCTTATAATTCGTATTTTTTATTCAAGTTAATTCATTTGTAAAAAAAATTTGTTTTTCTTTCATTTGATTCCATTACAGTTGGATTCCAACAATTTATCCCAATAATTGTTATAATTAATAATATTATAATATATGAAACAAAAGTAAAAACATAATTGACTAATAGAGAAAAACATGTCAACTCGATACATTTGTCGTTTTCCCCCGCAGGCCAAGCATTTTAATTAATCACCAGAAAGAAAAGGATTTGGTACGTCTGGTTGTGGTAATCTTCAATTAACTTTTCTTTTTCATTTTCTCATTTATCAAGCTGTCAATAATATTATGGCTGACGAGAAGATAAAGGATGCAGATACGAGGATTATCTTTATAAATGAGATGGGCAACTTTTGATGAGGATGTTTAATGATGATATTATTCCTTTCTCCTTTATCTGAGTTCCAAGTCACTTCATGCTTATCTTCTGATCTTTAGCTTAGTGAGCTATGGCCAACCTTTGCATCAAGAGAGGGGTGATTAATGAAAGGTTGATGCTTGTGAATAAAGATTATTCCCAGAATATATATATACAAGTGACCAAAGGTTTCATGCGTTCTTCTCTTATTTACACCTGCTATTGTACTAATATAAGAAAAAGAGAAATAAACATGTGGTTTTAAATTACCTTTCTGTATCTCCGAAATTGTATGTGTAAGATGATGATACAAAGTTCTATCGATCGATCAAGTTCAATAAATTAAGTCTGATAAATTTCAATTTGACTTGAAGTCACCAGGCAATGTTTAGATTGATTAAATTTTAGATTAAACTTGAATTTGAAGTCAAATTAAAACCTGAAACATATTTTAATCACGCAAAAAGTCTCTTTGTAAAATAAAAAATACAAGAAAAATGTTATATATGTAGTGACTCTTTCTAAATTATAGCAAAACAAGAAGCTTTATATACTAGTTATGTTAATTTTAAAATTTTAAAATATAAATTGTTTTAAAGTGGTCCATACGAGCTCAAATTCAATCAAAATTTGGAAGAGTTTCAAACTAAAATCAAATCAAGCCGTCTATTAAACCTATCACTCGTCCAAAAGAATATTAAGCATGTCAATAAATTAAGCTATTGCCATTTATTTTTTAAAATAAAAAATTTTTAAAACAACATCATTTTAGACCGGCCTATAATCCGGCCAATTCGAGCCAAAAATTGGACAAGCTATTATTACCATCTATAAAGAAGATGAAGCTGTGTTAGTATGTAATTGGGTGCAACCTTTATGATTTTTATTAATTATTATGGTTAAAAGACCAACTTGCGTCAAGACACATATTGGGTTTATTCCGAAAAAACGACAATCTTAAACTTCGACCTCAATGTAACTGTATCAAGCGTCCGATAATTTGTGATGTTATACCTACCTCTCAACTATTTCTAAATTAAGGTTTAAGGAAATTACCAGATGGATGCCTTTTACACCTGACAAGTCAAAACAAACGTAATGTTTAATGACATGTCATAATCGGTTGACCCTAACTAAATAATAACAGTGACTCATATCTATTATATATATATATATCCCAGAAGATAATGTTCAATAAATTAAGAAATTATGTTAAAATCTGCAAAAAAAATAATGAATTTACGTTCAATTAATTAAATATAAAAAATTTTATTTCATTAAATATATTTTATAAATTAATAAATTATCAATTTATTAGTTAGTAATATTAATAACTTATACAAGTTGTTCAATAGTTGCAGTTTGAACAGTTGTCCATACACATGATGTAATGACGTGACTAATATGAAATAAAGTCGATTTTAAAATCGAGACTTGGTGATTGATTGATAGCTAATGAAGACAACGAGTACTTAAGAGTCTTTATGACACATCTAGTCGTTTTGACTGTTGAAAGCAATTTCTGTCTTAATAATATAAAGCTCATGTTATTGGTAATAATTATTTTAATAATCTAGTTAATTAAAGAGATATAGATATAGATATTATTGTAAGGAACTGGACTCTTTGAGTAGAAGACCAACTACTAATCTGCTTAATAAGCTACTTTTAGAGTAGATTAAGAATTTTTTATTTTTGAAAAATTATAATAAATTTGAGTCTTGTAATTCTAATCTTATAAAAGGGTAACAACGCACAAGGTTCTTCGCTTTACGAGAGTTAAAAGAGGGTCGGTTGTTTCAGGTCTTGTCCTCAATTTCAATCTTGAATTGAGCAAAAACTACACTTTGTCCTCATAATTTTAATTCCAGAAATTATAAATTCTTTAAGTATCTGTTTCATATATTTGGAACAAAGTTTTGGTATAAACTCGTTTCTCCTGTTCGAACTCTACAAGTTCTAGTGGATGAACAGACCTGACATTTTGTTCCAAATGTCATTTTTATGATAGACATACTTCATGCCCATGCACGTAATTGGTATACTATGCCCACGTATTATGCAGTGTAAATAAATTAATTTCACCGTCCATCCAATGATTTATGAGCTGTCCCATAAAAAATAATTTATCTAATCAGTTGTTTACTGCCGATTAGACTTTTAACAATTTTTTATAATATCGGTAGAATCGAATTCGCTTTCTTTGACTATGTATTGATTAAACCGATCAATACATATACAACAGTTTATAAATTACATATTATCAAAAGTAATTAGAACAATCCAAATAAAGCTTGCATGATTCAACAGAATTCAAAGTGTAATTCAAACCTTAAACATATAAGAGTTGGAAAACTCCTAAAATCTAAGACCTCTCGATTTGTCTATATAGAAGCATTCTGGTATGGTGGGCAAACCTGATATATTGATTTTTTCGTGCTTACTTTTTTTTTTTTGGATTAAATGTCATTAATTAGGATAGGATTTGACATATGATAAGCGAAACAGCTTTTTGTGTTGATTGAATTCTGGAAATGTTCCTACAATTTTAAGCTTTCCAATTGGTTTTTGCTTTCTTTATGTGGCTGTAGTTGCTAAGAAGTAATGGCTACAAGCATCACTTGATTTATAGGGACTACATAGGACTCTAGGGTTGTTAACCTGAAAGTGACATCCTGATTTTGATGGAAAATTGATTTGGTTTCTGCTGAATTTTGTGGCATATCAGAAAATTAAGGCGTGGGAAGGAGCCCATTCAGTTTCTGTCCTTTTTCTCATCCCAACAGGAATCATCTTTGTGTTGGCATCTAAAAGCAAGAATCTTAAGACCTTGGTGCTTTACCATGTACCCTTAGGATCTTCTTAAAGTATTAGTCTGACTGTATAAGTGTCTGATTGCCTTCAGTTTAGGAACTCTAATCCTGAGAGACAATGGGGGCCAGAAGAGGAAGACATTCTGAGGTATGCTTTGAAGTTCTTGAAGCTGTCAGATGGTGAGTAAGTGTTTGCTTATGTGAAATTCCATGTTATTGCAGGCCTTTTGGCCTTCCCTTGTCATGAAGAAATGGTTGAACATAAAGCCTAAGGCTTATGATTTCAGTGAAGATGAATACACAGAAACAGAAAGTGAAGATGATGGTACGTACCCTTTAGCTTGTTTTGTCAGAAACATTTGGTTCTTGGTCCTTTCATGTGTTTGATCATGTTTTCTGCAACTTTCTCACAGCTTCCTCTCTGAAAGATGAAAGAGTTGACGAGGATGAGAGTCCTGCTCATAGGACACACGGAAGCCAGTCTGATTTGCTTAATAAAATTTCAGGTAATTACTTTGTTATTGACTGTTCTATTTCTTTGTTCCTGGAAGGAGCCTATTTTGTCCTCAATCTGCTAAATCTTGCTAGTAATGTTGATCTTATATCCTTTTTTGGCAATTTTTGTAAACAGATGCACCTTCTGTGGGTTACTGGACACGACATAGGAGAGTGAAATCTGAAACTTTGCGTGTTCAATACATAGACACCAAGGAATTGAGGTTTGGATGCAGTTTCCTTTTCCTGAACATTAACCTGAAGATACATAACATCTGCCTGGATTCTTAAGAGAGAATCCTGGATGTTGGATACCTGCAGGGTTAGAATATGCACTTGGAATGTTGCTGGACGACTTCCCGGAGAGGATCTTGAGATTGATGACTGGCTTTGCAGTGAAGAACCAGCAGACATGTACATCATTGGGTTAGTTCTCCTTTCTTTCTTGCCTAAGATTTGGCAATAACCTGACGTAAACTGTAGAGCTTTACATGTAAAATATATCAATAACAGTACTGAAATAATATGAAGTTTGGTTTATAGTTTCTTTTTTTCCTTTTCCAGATTCCAAGAGGTAGTCCCTTTGAGTGCTGGGAATGTGCTGGGTGCAGAGAGCAGCAGACCAATTCCAAAATGGGAGGCACTCATTAGAAGAACCTTGAACAAGTCTTTACAGCAGGAGACCAAACATAAATGCTATAGTGCCCCTCCCTCTCCAGTGTTAAGGACTTCTTCTGTAGCCGATGAACTTGCAGATGAGGGCGATCCTCTGCAATTGGAGACTTTGACTGAGGAGTATTTGGCAACAAATGATGGTTGCGACTTCGAAATACATAACTCCAGTCAAATAGAGGACATCAGGAAGAACTTACACCTAAAAATAATATACGGTATTGACTGCGACAGTAGATTAGACTGGCCTGAACATTCCTTAGATGCAAATCCACAGGTTGTCTCTTGCAATAACAAGCTGAGGAGAGTGTTGAGCGGCTCTGGAAGAATGGGTTTTGGTCGGACAAAGAATCCTTCGCTTCTCAGTCCTCAAAATATATCACTGGAAGACAGTAGACTAAAGAGATTTCAACACAGCTCTGGAAACCTGAGCAGAACTTGGGTGGAGCAGCAAAAAGGACTTGAGATTCCTGATGCTCTTGATACTCTTACGGATGTTAATGATGGACTATCTGATGAAGAAGATGATACTTTGTTAGAATTACCAATTGAACAGAACAGCAATGGGTGCCTGCAAGATAATTGGAAGTCACGTCCTAAGTATGTACGTATTGTGAGCAAGCAAATGGTGGGTATATATGTATCAGTTTGGGTTCGTAAGAGGTTGAGAAGGCATATAAACCATTTGAAGGTCTACCCTGTTGGAATTGGTCTTATGGGCTATTTGGGAAACAAGGTAATGTCTGTGCCCATTCTTCGTTAGTCTGCTGTGTATAATATTGCGTTAATATAGTGGCAAGAAGTATCAAGTTCACAACCATGCTTAGTGTGAGCCCAAGTTTGAAAAATTTTGAAGCCTACGTTCGACTCTATATAACTTTAAATATGATCGGACTCAAAAAGTTCGTTAAACTCAAACCGAAGTCGGACCTGATGAAACCGTGTTTGCTAATTTCAATTGATTGCATTTAGATAAGATGAAAGTGGCGTATGACTCTGCCCATGCTCGGCTTTTTCACTTCTGTATGTCTTATTAGCTAGCTGTGGCTGACTGATGCAGGGATCAGTTTCTGTCAGCATGTCTCTCTTTCAGTCAAGGTTGTGCTTTGTTTGTTCTCATCTGACCTCAGGTCAAAAGGATGGGGCTGAGCAACGCCGTAACGCTGATGTATACGAAATCATACGCCGAACCCGTTTCTCTTCTGTCCTTGACACCGATCAACCTCAGACCATCCCTTCTCATGAGTAAGCATACTTTCTTAAAAAATAAACCTCAATGAGCATCAACATTGAGATGGAACCTTAATAATAACAGTTTTAGCATAATCAGAGGATGTCTTTGAGCTAACCTGGTATATGAATTTGTGTTGGGATGTTTGCTCGAGCAGTCAGATATTCTGGTTTGGTGATCTGAATTACCGTCTCAACATGTTGGACGTAGAGATTAGAGAACTTATTGCACGGAAGCATTGGGATGAACTCATCAACAGTGATCAGGTGAGATCTATGAACCTTTCTGCTCTAAGCTGAATGAGCCATCCTGATTTTAACTATAACTAAAAAGGAATCACATTAATTAACCAATTGGTACAGACTATAGTGTTAGGTCGACTCCTTTGAAGTTTTTGATAGAGATCTTTTGTTGGGCTTCCAGCAAAATTTCACCTCAATCAAGAGTTGCACTTTCTTGTCACAAATTCTACTGTTTGTCATTGCATTGCAAATGATGCTGCATAAGCATGGCAATAGACTGATCTGGATTTGGTCCCCCTGTTTTTAGTACTTGAGTATGACTCATAATTCAATTAAATAAGCATTCTTCGCTAATTTTGATCAGTCAAACCAGACCAGGCTGTCACTTTTGCTACCCCTAGTGTTGCACTCTGCAAACATCAAGCTTATTCATCTTGATTTGGTAAAAAATATTGATATGGCAGCTAAGCAACGAACTTCGTAATGGGCATGTGTTCGAGGGATGGAAAGAGGGAGTAATAAAGTTTCCTCCCACGTACAAGTATGAAATAAATTCTGATAGATATGATGGCGAGAATCCTAAAGAAGGCGAGAAGAGGAGGTCTCCAGCATGGTATGTACTAGCAGAATCATTTCTATCGATAAGAGAATAGTTTTCAATAATAGTCAGGATCCTATTCGAGCCAAGTATTAAATGTTAAGATTTAAAATAAAATTTGATGTAAACGTTAGAATTGAAAACCCTTTCTCCAAGTATTGGCTTACCTTTCTAAAGGCCATGACAGAGTTCAGGACATTCTTTACTGTTCCAATTATACAGGAAGTAGTTGTTTACTTGGAAATGGTATCTTATCAAATGCAGGTGTGATAGAATACTATGGTCAGGAAAAGGAATAAAGCAACTATTTTACGAGCGAGCAGAGATAAGACTCTCAGACCATCGACCGGTTAGCTCCATGTTCTTGGTTGAAGTGGAAGTCTTGGATCATCGAAAACTGACGAATGCACTCAATGCTAGCAGTTCAGCTGTGAATCCTGAGATGTTTCCTGATGATGGGAATTAAACCCTCGTCAGCTGCAAGTTAAGCATATCATATGAGCTACAGAGTAGGATGTTACTAAGATTATAATTCGATAAAAGATGAATCTTTCAGTCCTTTCTCAGGCTCGATATTGCATACATCTAACATTTCTACTTTCTAAACAGGGAATGGCAGATCAGTTCAACATGATTGGAACTTTTATTGAGAAATAAGTCACTGTTCTTAGACACCAGTAAATTGTCCCGAGTCTGCTTGCAAAAGAGTTTGTAACAGTGTTAGTTTTAGGGTTAAATCTGTTGGAACTTTTTTAATCTTTTCTTATTTTATACTCCTCATATTTTAAGAATTATTACTTAAACTCTTACTCTTTATGATATGATTTAACTATCTCGTAATTTTTTCTGTTATTTTTTGTTAGTTTTTCATATATTTTAATACAAAAATGACATAATATCAAAAATTTTAAATTCCAATTTGACATCGTAACTAAAAAAATATGAATAAAAAATTATATAATAACCAAAAAATATAAGAACTAAAAAAAAGACAAATCACTAGATTTAGTATAATTAACTCTCAACCTTAATTCTTAGAAGTTGTAGTAGAGAAATTATAACAAAGACTTTGGTTCTTTTAACTTTGGTTCTTTTAATAAACTAATAGTCAAATTAGTTAATTTGTGTGTTTAAAGTGTAATTATACAATTCTTATGCCCAGGTGGGTTAATTGGTGTAAACATAATATTTATGACATAAAATCAAAATTAATATTCATACTAATTGTGAAGTCTTAGTTAAATTTTGTTTTTTTTTTTAATTCTCCTACAAATACAAAAATTTGATAGCAAACTTTTTGTAACCCTAATTAGAAAAGAGATAACCAATTTATATATCTATAACTTTTAATCTGGTACGTCTATTAAGTGATCAAAATTAGGGATGTCAATGGCGGCCCAGGCTCGGTCCCGCGGCCCGCCTTCCGGTTCATTTATATTTTTAATTAAAAAAATACAAAAAGACGTCGTTTTGTCGAGCCGTAGGCTGGGCCGGGCTGGCTAGTGGCCCTGCTCGAGCAGACCATGGTTGGCCCGTGGCCCGCCCATGGCCCGCCAAACCCGGGCCAAAAACGGGTCAGGCCGAAATTGACAACCCTAATCAAAATAGACGATTGGGATTAATTCCATTATTAAATAGGAAATATAGACCAAATAGGACTCCTAAATTATGTTGTTGTTGTTGTTATCATGACTACTAATGGGGCCACATTCTAACATTCTCTCACTTAGCCTGATACTTCAAACTTTATTTTAATAGTCTAAATATAATCGCGTGCATACAAATCTCTTAATATCTTCATAATTTACCTTAATATAATAAACTACATAATGCAGGTTATGATTGTCATACACTTCAACATCACATACTTCCTTCTATATATTGCAACACTAGTAATTTATCAAGACAAGTAACATAAGTGATATATAAATATCATTAAGGTATATATTAATGTCTCATATACAGTTGTATTTCTTATTTAATAACAATAACATGTACACAATCATAGTAAATACAAAAATTGCTAATTAGAAACTTTTATTAACCTTAAGACTGTTAAAAACGTCACTAAAAATAATCATCAATATAACCAAGGTCCATTCTATAAACATGTTCTTTAAATATCATTGGTAGGAGGCATTTGGTTAAGGGCTCTCTCTATCATAAGATACGTCTTAGTATGTTCAATGCACTATTTGTTTTTGAACTTTTTCCTTTACAGAAAAATATTTCAACTCCATATGTTTAGCACCTTGAGTAGTTATCATTCTTAGAGAAAAAATTGTTGTAAAATTATTACAATAAATTTTTAGCGGCTTGGTAATAATGTCAACAACCTGAAACTCTAAAATAAAGTTCTATAGCCATAAGGCATGAATTATAACCTTAAAAATAAGCTACAAATTTCGCTTTTATAGTGGATGAAGAAATGATAGATTGTTTAATACTTTTCCATAAAATTGCTCTCTTTGTTAGTAGAAACAAATAGCCTAATGTTGATTTTATACTGTCAATGCATCCAGCAAAATCTTAATTCGATTATCCAATCACTCTTAATAGATTAGTTCTTTTATATATAAGCATATAGTCATTTGTTCCTTAAAGATACCTAAAGACTTTCTTTGCGTCTGTCCAATGATTTATACAGGGATTACTTTGATATATGTCTACCATTCCAACTATGAAGCTACTATCAAATCTAGCACATGCTTGCAAATACATCAAATCGCCAACAATATAAGTATATAGAACTTATTTTGTTTTGTTTACATTCCACATCATTCTTTGGACATTGCATAAAACTAAATTTATCCCCCTTTTGTATTGGGACTTCCCTTACTAAACATTTGTTCATATTAAATCTCTCAAGAATTCTCTTAATATAGTCTTTTTGAGACAGTTTTACCAGTTCTTGTAATCTATTTTAGAATATTGAAATTCCTTTCACATAGGATGTGTTTCCCATATCTTTAACTTCAAAACTTTTGGAGAAAAAATCTTTAGTCTTATAAAATATATCCAAATCATTAGCAATAAGAAAAATATCATCAATATGTAGAACTAAAAATATAAACTTACTCCCACTAATCTTTCTGTAGATACAGCGATCAACAATACTTACTAAAAGAAGTACGATATCATTAAATTTAATATACCATTGTCGAGAAGTTTATTTAAGTCCACATATTGTTTTCTTAAGTTTACATATCATGTGACCCTTTCCTTTTATGCAAAAACTTTCAGGGACCTTATTAACTTCCTCCTTGAGATCACCATTTAGAAAGAAAGTTTTCACTTCCATTTGATATAGCTATAAATTAAACTGAGCTACTAATGTCATAATTATTCTCAATGAGTCTTTCTTTGAGACAGGTGAAAAAGCCTGTTTATAATCAATGTTATCCAATTGAGTATTAGCTTTGGTAATAAGTTTAGCTTTATACTGTTCAATATTGCCATTCAAGTCACGTTTAGTCTTAAATACCCATTTTGCATTCAACTTCCTTAAATCCTTCTAGCAAATCAACAAGGTCCCAAACATTATTTTGTGCCATTGAATTTAACTCATCTTTCTTAGCTAATATTATGGACAAATTAAGAGAGACAAGGCTTAGGTGGTTTGGAAATGTTAAGAGAAGACACCCAGACGCTCCAGTGAGGAGATGAAGGAAGATCGTACTTTGTAAAAGAAAAATAGGGAGGCCTAAGAAGAATTGAGAGAGGTGATCAAAAAAGATATGACAATGTTAGACTTTATTGAGGACATGACCTACAATGGAAAACTTTGACGTGCTAGGATTTAGGTAAAGGATTCCTCGTAAAGAGATCCTAGTAGTTCTCTTATATCTTTTAACTTTTGCCTTTTGTAGTTAGCCTCGGTTGTAATAACGTATTATTATTATTGTTGTTGTTGTTATTAGTACTGTTATTAATATCTTTATTATTAGAATTAGTATTGGTATTATTATTATGTTTAGGATTATTAATGATAGTATGATTATTATTATTATTATTGGTATTTCTATTATTATTAGTATAACTTTTATTTTTATTTTTACTATTATTTATATATTAGTTATTTTTGTTATATTTTATTTTTCCTATTATTATTAATACTATATTATGTTTATTTATTTATATTTATATTTATTAAATTTATTTTATTTGGTTTTTAATTTTACTTTATTTATTATTCTTTTATCTATCTATTTATTTATTTACTTTCCCTTTTTCTTTTTCTTTTTCTTTTTATTCATTTATATGAGTCATTTGAAAATAGGCTATCTACTAATTAGGGGTAAGGTTTTGTACTATTGAACATTCTCAGACCCCCCGTTTCAGCGAGATTTCTACTGGTTGTTGTTGTTATTGTTGTTTCTTATCATGAATCTATTTATCAACCTTGTCATTTTCTGTGGCTTGTGAAAATGAAACAAGATCTTATTAATGTCGTAATCAAATTTTGACTCTTACAAATAAACCACATAGCAATCATGAATAATTGATCTTCTTATTCTTACAGGTTGATTTAAAGCTATTTCACATTGTTCATTTATATCAATTGATCGTAAGTTAGTTTCTTTGAGAGGTGTTGTTTTATCCAAATGTTGTCTAGGATTATTTTGTTCTTCCATTACTGGGATATTATTTGGTATAAATGTGGATAATATGATAGTTATAAGTAATAGAAGCATCAAACATTATTTTACTAATATCCATAACACTCCTACTAACTTCATCAATTTCAATGAACTTGGCATTAGATGTTTGAACAATTCTTGAACTATAGTTTGGACAATAAAATCTATACCCAATTTTTTAAGGTAACCAATAAATTAACCACTAACGGTTTGAGAATCTAATTTCCTTTCGTGTAGATTATAAACTTGTACTTCTACTGGACAAACCCAAATGTACAGGTGTCTCATACTAAGTTTCCTTCCAGTCTATAACTCAAAATGAGTTTTAGGGATTGCCTTACTAGGAATCATATTCAGTAAATACACATCAGTTTTAAGTGCATCTATATATATATATATAAGGTTTTGGGTATTGAGGAATTATTCATCATACTCCTAATCATATTCATTAATGTCCTATTACGCCTTTCTACCACATCATTTTGTTGAGGTGTGCTTGATATAGTATATTGCACATATATGTCTTATTTCTAGAGAAATTTTGCAAATGGACCTAAACATTGTCTTGATTCATCATATTTTTCATAATATTTACCACCTGTATCAGATCCTACAAAATTTATCTTTTTTATCTCATTGTCTTTTAACTTCTTTTACAAATACCTCAAGGGCCTTTATAACTTAAGATTTTTCTTTAAGCAAATAGGCATATTCATAATGTGAAAGATCATCAATAAAGGTGATAAAATACTTTTTTTTCACCAAAAGGTGGAGTGTCAAAAGGTCTACATATATTAGTGTGTATAATTTCAATTAACTGGGTATTTCTTATGGCTCATTTCTTGTTATGTTTGGTTTTATTTCTTTTAATGTAATCCACGTATGTACTAATATCAGTAAAATTTAAATTTGAAAGAATTTCATTCTTTACCATTCTTTCTAATCTTTCTTTAAATATATAACCCAAACATTTATTCCACAAGTTGAATTATCATTCATTATATTATGCTTGGTTCCAATGGTGTGATAAACAAAAAATAGGGATTAAGAAAACCTGACATCAATTTTCAATTTATATAAACCATTTATAAGAATTTCACAACCAATAATATAATTATGTTAGAATTAACTAAAGTAACCGTCACCAAATTTAAAAGCAAACCCACTTTCATCAAGTTTAGAAACAAAAATTAAGATTTTACAAATTGAATGTGTATAGAGAGTTTTTATTAGATTCCGGTGATAACCAATATCTAATATTACACGATAAGTCCTTATACCTTCAATTGGGACCTTCTTACAAATTCTCAAGAGTAGAAAGTTCTTAGTTGATTTTATAGTTTGGATTATAAAGAACCCTTACATAAAATTAGAAATATGAGTAGTAGCACCAGAATCATGCCACTAAGTATTAATAGGATGACAATGGGTCGGGCCAGGTGGCTCGACTTATTATTTTCTTAAAAAATTCAAAACAACATCGTTTTTGGCAAAATAACATCATTTTGTCATTACTTGTCGTGTTTCTGGTAGGGTTAGGCCTAGAATGGTCAATTCAGGCCTGGATGAGTTAGGCCCAGTTGTAAAGCCTAAGTATTAAAGGGTCCTTTAGTTAAATTTAGTTTGCAACATACAAAAAAGTTAGATGTTCCACTACAAAATGAAAAGGCTTTTGTGTCAAATTAACACCGTTGTTGTGAAGTTCGTTACTAAAACTTGTGGTGACGAAAATTGATTACGTCACATTCCATTACTGTAGGGGGTGTTGCTAAAGGTTTCGTGACAGAATTCTCATGTCCTATACTAGATAAACTCTCGTCTTGCTTTGGCAATTTTTCCTGTTGTGGATTCTATACATTTAGTAACAAATCAATGCGTCACTAAAATAGAATATATTTATTGCGAAAGGCATTTCCATTTTGCTAAAATAGTTGCTATAGCTAACATATAATTACGTAAAAACGGAGTTGTTGCAAGAAAGTTTCCTTTTGCAATAGATTTATCCGTTACAAGATTCAATAATATCCATGACAAAATATGATTGTAT
>JAOQMS010000001.1:24527432-24554416 GCA_027563885.1 Erythroxylum longipes | reverse complement strand
GCATGAATATATCAGAAACACTTTCAATTATTCTAACCCATTCAAAATGACCAAATTGCCCTTTCCCATAAGTGAGGAGATGTTACATGAACTAATGACTCTTTTTACAAGACGATTAACTGCATATAAGACTTTGCGAAAGTACTTTGAAATTGTCTAGAATGTTGAAAGCGTTTTGCATTGAATCTAGTTGTCTTACTATGTTCTATAGTCATTAAGAAAATTGCTATTTGTTCCTTTAAAATCAAATGACTTATTGCCTTTAAGCCTCCTAAACTCTTCAACTCATCATATATGCTCGAGAAAATTAACTTGCTCATTCTTAAGTTCTCATAAATCTTTGTAGGATTCTCATTTAAAAAGTATAATATCCAATCATTATAAAGCAGAAGTTCTACATAGTTGCTCTTGTAAATGAAAATATTTGTTGTCTTCTTTCGCTAGAGAAATAATGATTACCTTCATCAGTTCGTCATCAGAATCTGATTCGAAATCTGATAAGAAATTTATGTATCTATAATACCAACATTAAATAATTAATAAAACATTCATTCAAAAGGTTTAATCAAATATAGACTTAAAATATTCATACAAAACATAGACTTAAAATATTCATACAAAATATAAACTTAAAAACATTTAGTCAAAAATTTATACAAAACATAAACTTAAAATGTTCAAAATATGAAATAGTTCTTAATATAGAAGTGTCCAACTAATAAGAATTTGATATGCAGTAACATGAAATTATACCTAAAGCAATATAATCCAATCCAGCTTCCTTGCATATATCATCTTCATAAAAATATCCTTATAAAGTTGATAATTATGTAAAGCCTTCACGATTTTTCCATATTGCACACCCTCAACACCCAATTCATCTAAGGAATTCAAACATTCCATCATTATATTAAACTCTTAATTAATTGATGACACTCCAGATCCATTCTCTACAGTGGATGGTGTTGCAGTCAGTTTTTTTCTCAAATAAGTCATTCTTCCTTTTTTATTGTTCACCGATTATAAGGAAGGCCTCTTTTACAATGTTAGAGTGTCTTCTTTGCCTTCTTATTTTTAGGAGATTTCTTTCTCCTAGATATAGAACTTATAACTTGATCTTCTTTTTCATTATATAAACAATTTTTCATGAACATTAATTATATATTCTTCTTCTATATTATTCGATGGAGGTTTAGTTGATAGATGTGTATGCAAACCAGTTGCAATAGTATTTTCAAAATATGACATAAATCTAAAAACTCTTGCCATTTTTTCTTAAATTTGTGAGTCATTTTATGCATCTATAATATTATATAATATGATATAGCAATAAAAAGACATATTTTACCTTAAATAAATTTGTCCAACATTTATTTATTGCATTAACTTCATAGGTAATGGAGTTGTAACTGATTCCTGTTTATTTGAGTAAGTTTTTAAAAATTTTCAATCTAGCCTTTAATCAATTATACTTATTCTTCAATTGAACATTAGTATACTCGCTATTAAATTTTGTTTGAAGACCTACCTTAATATTTTTTAACAAGATTTGAAAAAGATAGTAGTCGTTCGAATTCCCTTCTTCACTTTTTCAACCATTAATGAGATTAAATACATCTCTATGGTATCATTCCACACCCTATCTTTTTCATTTATTTTCACACAATTATCGTAATCGTTTATGTTGTTCAAAGCTTCCATCACTAAATGTAATTATATAAGTGACATCAATCACAGTAATTTTTACAAAGAATTAAATGCTAAATATGGTTCAAAAAATAATCACGAGACAACTATAGACAATAGTAAAAAAATTATCAAAAGTATAGAGTTTAATATAATCTCCTTCCTACAAAAAAACCCTAAAGTCTTTGTTCTCTTCTTTAATATTATTATGTTATTATAAATAGAACATAGTAGACTGACTACTTACCTTAGAGTGAGTCAAAGAGAGATTCAGCAAGAAATAATCTTATAGTTTTTAGCTTCACTTGTATGTTTTCCTTATGACTAAGACTATTTCTATTTAAGTTTAAGAGGTGAATTTAACTCCAATTAGTAGTTATTGCTTATTGAACTCATTGAGTTCAACTATTTGGTTTGGTTTTTTTTGTTGATGCTACTATCTTGAGTTATGACATTTCTAATCTGGATTTTGAGTTTTGACACTTAAAAGTTGGTGGCTCCTGCCTTCCGTCCCCAATCATTTTTTGTATCTTATTCTGACCATAATTTTCAATATGTTTTATTTTGTCAAGATTCTAATACTCAATATAATGCAACTCTACCTCTGTTTTTAGTTTTTTCCCCTTATAATGTATTTAGTCAACATTCAGATATTAGGATCCCCATTCAACTTAATTACTTCTACCTCTCTATGGTTTGTTTTTACATTTTTCTTTATGTTATAACACGCACCAATTGTAATAATTAACATTTAAAGTGTTTTAATTGCAGTTTGATTACAAAGAGAAACATTAGTCATCATATTTACCCAGATTCATATGTATTGGAATATTGTTCTGCCCCTTCTGCAAAACTTGTGAAGGGAAAATTAATCTTTGTCTATCTATTGTCCAAATATTAAACCAAGTATCATTGTCTAATGAAATTTATTAAAAACTAACAAACAAAAAATGTAGGAAAACTACAAACTAAAAACATAGAAAAATGAACACTTAGAAATGCAGAAAAGCAGAAAATTTATGAACCAAGGAAATCATAAACGTAGAAATATAGGAACCAAAAATGTAGAAATGCAAAAACTAGAAAATCATAAACCCAAAAATGTAGAAAGCAAAACACAAAAATGCATAAACACAAAAATTGAAAAATCATAAATGCAGGAAAACAATAAACCAAAAAAACAGAAAAATGATAAACCAAGAAAATCAAAAACGTAGAAACACCAGACGTTGATGGAAAATGAGAAACTAGGAAAACAACAAATCAAGAAAACCAGAAAAATAACACAATCTAATGAAAACAACCTTCACAATAATAAGAAAAACATCAAATCAATTTTAAAAACTCATTTGGTGAAAAGCCCAAGCTTAATTCACTTTCTACACTGGTAGAAAAGGGGGAAGTTAGCAAAATTTTCAATTTTAGAGAAGAATAACAAACCTAGAAAAAAAATATCTTACATTATGAATCAAAAATTAACTAGAACAAAGAAGCAGGAGAGAGGGAAAAGTTAAGTTAGGGATGTAAGAGAGAATAAATGAGTAAGTTTCTACATAATAGGTTTACTGAAGGAAGTTTATAAGAAAAGGAAGTAGAAACAAACGTCCTGTTATTTTTTTGCTAAAGAAAACCTATTGTAAAATATTAGGAAAACATCTTATTTATGTTTTTGTGAAATTGTTGTGGTTTTTTTATTTTTAAAAATAGCATGTTGCAACAATAAGTAAACAAACATATTTTAATAGGTGGTTTGCTTTTTTAATAAAAACTATAACAAGAAACAGAAAAAATAGAAATACATGGGCCTTAAGTTGTTTGTCCCTTTCTTAACTCATAGGTATTTGGTTATCTTGTTAATTACATTGCCAATATGAATTTAAAAATGTGTGTCTGATTAAATATCAACAAAACATGAACACCTCCTCTTAAATTAAATCTAATATAGTTTCAATCATGCAAATTATTGACAATCTATTTCAAGTAAACCATAACCATGCAGTTAGGGAGCAAAAGGGATAACCAAATAGCATAAGCTTAGACCAAATCAACTCAGTTCAAAACTAACAGACTCAATTTGAATTGATAAAGTTTTAAGTTCAGATTGGATTGTAAACAAATTTGAGATGATATAGGCTCAAAATTAATTTTTTTTTATAAATAAAAGTTTGAACATTAACTATATTAAATAAGATGTCATTTTATTTTAAAATAATACTATATCATTTTCTTTAATAATAAAAGATATTTAGAACAAAGAATCTAAAGTCTAATTGCACAAAGTTAAAACCCAAAAATTACTTTTTGAAAGATTTGTGAGTAAAATATGCTTTATTTATAAAATCACATTCTTCACCCTTATTTATGTTACTATATGGGAATTGGAAGCCAACCATAACTACACAATATGAGTACAACTAAGATAGTAAAACAATTCGGGCTTGAGCTCAACTTGACTCAATCTGACATCAATGAATTTGATCCAAGTTGACTAGGCTTTAAAATAAGTTTAAATCTTTTATTTATAAAATTTTTTAGGTTAACCAAACTTTAACTCAAGTTTTACGGTGCAATCAATATTATGAATATACCAAATTTGGTTTTGGTATGGTACAATACTGGTACGAATCAAAACCGGATATCATTTCAGGTAAATTTTAAAATTATAAAATAGTTTCTGAATTTTTTAAAACTACTAAATAATCCTTCAATATATTGTGCTATATTATTTTTAATTTTACATAAGTCATGTCTCCAAAAATTATAATAATATAAATTTAAAATAACAAATATCTTTTTATTTTTATTAATATTATTTTTATATATTTCAAGTATACACAATAATCATAATTAATATAAGAAAAAAGATTATTTAATCATCATATAAATATAAAAATAAAGATAATATAAAGTACTTTAAAATTTACAATTTCACCATATAATAAAGAATAATTACATCAAAACATCAAATAGAACGAATAATAAAGTTCCATGACTATTATAACTAGAGTTCGTACCGAGAAATACAATCAAGTAGAAGCGAAACTTGAAACAAAAATATTTAAAGTCAAAAGTTTTATATTTATATTGCATATACAGAATTTAACATATGCATTAAATATAAGTGATATTAAAAGAAGAGAAGAAATAAAAAACCTGAAACTTTCGTTAAATAAATACACACTCAAATCGCATTGATCTCAATTATTATTTGATACAAGATACTCATAATTGAGAGGAGCCTCATCATCACCATTACTTAAATTCATTGTACCAAATAACACTCAATACTTTTTCATCTAAGACTATATTCCAAGTCACTCTCATATATCAAGCTCGAATCCTCAAAATCCAATCTGTTAAAAGATCGATATGATCAATGAAAATAGGATCTTTAGAATTACTTATTCTATTAATAGTCCTAATAAAAAAATAAATTAAACTACAGGAAATTACAAGAAATTATATTTAACTTAATGATGATAATAACATAAAATTTTCAAAGTTTTAAATTGTATTGATAAGACCAAGTCGTTCAATCTGTTATGTTTCAATCTATTCATTTTCTTAGAATGGATGGATTTAAATGTGCTATTCTTTCTTTCACACCCTGTTGCACTCATACATTGACTCAGAATTTGAAGTACAAATCTTTCAATTTTGGAACATCACTTTTGAATTGGTCCCTCCAAGCAACTATAAGATAACACATGTAACCTTATAAATAAAATAAAGTGATGATTAATTTCTTACAAGTCACAAAAGTGAAAAAAAATATCTGTATTAAGTTTGTCTCTTTGATGAATAGTAATGAGCATCCTAAAATCACCATAAGCATCTTTATAAACCTTCATTTATGATCAACAATCATTGTAATAGTTAGTATCATTTCCCTATTAACTTTAACTTTCTTTGTCAAACTTGATCTAAAATAGATATTAGGATTCAAAAATGTACCAACTGCAAACAACAAATAATAAAGTTGCATTTCCTATCTCTTATCGTTGACTACAAAATAAGTTGTAGTCATAGATAAGAGATGACAAATTGATATTAGCATGAAACTTCATAATCTTCAAGTATAATTTTTGAAACCTCCAATCAAGCATTAGACCTAGCATGCTGGGATACAACTCTCTTATTACTTGTAAACATTTGTCTTAGCTCTTTCTTCATTAAAAAACATTAAGGGTGTGCTTATTTAGTGGGTATGAGGAAAGAGAAATGGGTATGGAATGAAAAGTAACATTTGGTAAGGAACTATGATTGGATAGCTTATATTTTAATTCCTCGTTTTCAGGCATTACTCCATTCCTCTCGTAATCCAAAGGAATGGGAGTCATTGTTCTATATTTTTGGCACACGTTTTGCTAGCGACTCTTGTAATTAAGCTCTCCTCCTTCGTCTGGCTCTGACTACATACACCGGTACTCTTTTTCATTTCACTCACCACATACTACAATTCTACCATCGAAGTATCGACTACCATAAACTAGTAATAACATCTCTCACACTTTTATTTTTGTTTCTATGATACTGTCATCTCTCACACTTTTGTTTTTGAGATACGCAGAAGTGAGTCAATTCTATTTCTAGGATTTAATTTCCTGAAATAATGGTTATTAACATCCTAGATTTTGTTCTCTTACTAATTAATCTGAAATCGCACGCAAACTCACATGGATTCTTTACCCATATACTCTCATAGATTCTTTACCCATATGCACACAGTAAAAAAGCATATTAACAAAATAGAAACTCATCAGAAAGGTTAAGTCACCAAATGCATCCCCGCACTTATCGTTGGTTTTCTTTTTCTTTTTTCTTATAGCTTCCCAAATCCTAACACTCTCTTTCATAACTCTAGTAAAATCTTGTAACCAAACGTAAACTTGAGGACAATTCTAAAATCATGCTTTAGTGTCTTCAATTTCCCAAATTTCAAAAAGAATTGAGTATATAAAGTTGTTTCATATTATCACTCAAAAGTAAAGCATCAATGATGCAAGCAAATCATATATCATTCTTATTTTATTATTAACCTGATATTCATAATTATGCAGCCAACCACTTTACTAGTTGTGTACAAACATACACCACAAATGAGTCAAGGCGGAGGTGATAACTCCATATGGTTAGGCATCTAGCCAACGATATTGGATAGAAAATTATCATCCCAAACTGTAGGATGAAAGTTTGAAGTAGGGCAATTGACATTGGATGTTGTAGAACCCTGAGTTGCTGAGGATACGGCAGAAACTTGAACATACACCTGTTTTGGTTTCTTAAGAGACATGAAGCTATCAGTTGAGCTGGTAGTGTTTGCTGCTTGCGGAAAAAAATTAAAAGAAATTTTAGTTGGTGACCAAACTAAATTTGTTTGAGTGATCATTCTTTAAAGATGTAAAATACATGGTTATTAAGACCAACCGTAGTTCACTATTTTCATAACACCTGGAAACTATGAACCACATGAAATTGGAAATTACTCTTCGTGTTACAATAAGAAACTACTTACCTTATAATGATAAGCCTTTAGGAAGAAGTGATAATGAAATTTTGATTTAGCGCGATTGACAATGGATGTGGTCAGACATGAAATTGCAGAGGGCACGACATAAACTTGAATGTGCATTTTTAGATTGCTTTTGCAATAGCTAAAAGCTATTAGTTGAATTTAGCACTTCTTGTGCTTCAAGTATGCATATATGTTGTTGATAATGCAAGGCTTTACAATCATAAAAAGGGTATAAGATTAATAACTAAATCGTGTTTGAATTAGAACCACCATTCCCTGGAAGTCACTTTTGTTTATGTTCATCTGATTGTACTATTCTAGAACATATTACATACATGCATATATACTTGTGTTGAAGTCCATCTGTGAATGTACTATTCTAGAACTAATTGGTGGTTGAGTATGATTAAGGTATGTTCTTTTGTTATTGATGCATCGTAGAACTACTTTGATGACTTTCTCTGTGAACACCCTTCTTCACATATATAATGTATCTTCTACTACAATGACGGTCTTTCAATTTTGTTTGGTCTTACAACTCCAATTTTGTTGCTTTTATTGATTTCTGCTAATTTCTTTGGCCATAAGATAGTCAATGTTAGAAATCATATATATTTATTTACATTAAACGATGTCTGTGGTTATGATGTAAGTGAACGACTCTAAGAATCTAACAAGATCATTAAAAAGTACCCAAATCGAGTTCTTGTAAGTTCTTCATTTACACTTGCGTTTCTTAAATTCAGGAGCTCCTATTTTATGTACAATATAAATGTCTCTGTATAAAGAAACAGAATTTCTTTATACCATATGATTGAACATGGAAGGAAAAGGATAGAAGAACTCAATGCATTGTCTTTCAATTTTAAGTTGCATTTTGTCTTTAGACTGATGCTGTTTTACTGTTATTGGTGTTACTTCACTCTTATTTATCATGAAAATTTCCCATTTCGTAGATGCAACCTATCCCTTCTTGGTTGTTGCCTTATTGATTATAGTTAGGGTAACATCTATTAAGTAAGCTCATTCATAAATTTCAATAAAGTTTTTTATTCCCCTAATTGAAATCTCATGTCAAGTTCATCTTGACCCTTATCTAGAACTTCTTCCTCTTCATAAAGTGGTTAAGAGTCATCTCCACAATATTTACTAAACTATCAAATATGGTGTTCTACCTTCGAGTGATTTGGTGGGTAGCATATATAGCCAATATACTAAAATATTGGCTCTTTTAATCAAAAACTTCTTAGGTATTACCTTTTCAACCATTATACTCCCTTGTCACTCTCACGATGATTCTAATATTCTTCTCTATTACTCCATTTTGTTAAAAAGTATATAACGTTATCAATAAGTGAAACCCTTATTTCTTTTTGCAGTCTTACTTTCAGTTTTTTGAATTTAATAAGCACTTTAACCTTTATTTCAATAATGCAATCCAACTATATCAGCTATAGTCATACATGAATAACAAGAAGAATCTACTCTCATTTAGTGAAACCTCACTCATAGGTTAACATACATCAGAGTGAAGTAGTTCCAACCTTTACTTTGCTCTACAAGAAGTTTGTAAAAGCAAATCTTGCTTGCTTACCAAGCTGAAGTGATTGACAAATTTCTTTAGTTTTAATTACTTTGGAAAGATCTTACACAACATCATTGTCATTCATAATTTTAAATGCATCAAAACAAACATGTCCCATTATGTTATGTCATATTGCTAATTTTTAATTAACATAGGCAACTTAGCAACATATATAAAAGTATTCTCTTCAAAATAAAAATACTTTTCTTAGCATTCTAATCAACAAAAAAAGTTTGTTCTTTATGCAAATTATCATCAATTTGAGCTCCTTTAATATCAATTATCACTCATTCACCACTAACAAAGTTCAATCACATCTTTTATTAATCAATTGACCAAACCTTGATATATTTTTTATCAAGGTTGGGAACTAGAAGTATATCAGCTATTTGGTTTAAAGTATGCATAGGAACTGATCTTCTTCTTGATCATCTTTCTTTATTACCTTCGCTTATTGTTTTATCTCTTTTCCACTGCTATTACCTAGCTTTTCAACATGCCATATCTATATGTTGGACAATTATTTTCTGAATTCTTTAATGTAGATCAACATAGCTTGCCCCTATTAGCGAACGACGACACAAACTAAAGCAACTTTTGATACTTCAACAAACAACAAATGATATGATGGTTTTCTTATTTGCTATCTATTATGTTATCTATTGTTTGTACCTTCAAGATAAGGTCTGTGAAATTAAAACAAAGGAAGAAAAAAGGATTGATAGAATGAGATGGATGTTTCAATTGACCATGGATTGTGATACTGCCTGCATTAATGAACTTCGTATGGTTTGAGCAACCTTTAGGATGTTGTGTGATATGGTAAAAGATGTTGGGGGTTTAAAAGACACTAGGAACACATTCGTAGAAGAGGTTGTAGCAATGTTCATATACACCTTAGCTCACCATAAAAAGAGTAGGACAATAAGCCTACTTTTTCTCCGTAGTAAAGAAACCGTGAGTCGGCAATTCCATCAAGTTCTTCATGCAATTATAAGATTGCACCATATTTTGCTCAAGAAGCCGGAGCCTATTACTCAAGATTGTCAAGATGAGAGATGGAAATGTTTTCAGGTAATTGAACATTATAATTAACCTATAACATTAATATCATAACTTTTATGTGCTAAGTCACCTTTTAGTTTTAATTTGTAGGGTTGCCTAGGAGCCTTAAACCGGACATTAATTAAAGTTACACCTCCTAATGAAGATAAGCTCTAATATCGCACAAGAAAATGATGTATTTCAACAAATGTTTTAGGTGTTTATTACCCAAACATGCAATTCATATATGTATTGCCTGCTTGGGAGGGCTCTTCGAGATACGATCTCAAGGCCTCATGGTCTACGAGTCCCTCGAGGTAAATTTCTATTACAATATCCAATTTCATTTCTCTTTGAGTTATGTTGCTCAATCATAACTTATTGTTTAATTATGAAAGATGTTATTACTTGGTTGACTCTGGATATTGCAATGCAAATGGATTTCTTACTCCATATCGAGGGCAACACTATCATCTCAAAGAATTGGATGGCCATCGACCAGAGACGGCAGAGGAATACTTTAATATGAAACCTTTCAAAGCAAGGAATGTTATTGAGAGATGCTTTGGATTGTTGAAAGGAAGATGGAAGATCCTTGTAGCCCCTTCATTTCTCTCAATTCAAACCCAAGTTCACATTATAATGGCTTGTTCCTTTTTACACAACTTGATTCGCAAGTTTATCATCTTTGATCCATAAGAGTCAATCACTGAAGATGAAGAGGAGAGTGAGGAAGATGAGAGTGATGAAGATGATGAAATGGAATACATTACACAAATTAGTCCAACTGATGAGTGGTTGACATTCAGGAATAATATGGCAACCAACATGTATAATATATGGACAACTAGATCCAATGACAATGATGTAGATTAGTAATTTAAGATATGTTTATTTCATATGCTTATTAGATTATTGAAATATTTTGATTTTGATTAATGTACCTGAATGTTGAACATCTCTATTTGTTTACTATTAGTAATATATAACTGAGAGTTATTGGATTACTTTTGAAATTCATCCATGTGAACATCTCTGTTTGGTTAACTATGTGTTTGTGAGTTATTAGATTACATCGTTGTATTTAGATTTTTCAGCAAAGTTATTTTTGTTATATGTTATTTCTTTAATAACTCTTACATTGTCGTACTTTTATTAGGAATGGCTATGGCTGCCTGTGAAAGGGGAAAGAATAAGCAGTATTGGAAGGATGATGAGGTTGAAGCTTTGGTCAATGTTTTGCGAGAACTAGCTTGCGATCCTTTATGAAAAGTAGATGGGGGATTTAAGAACAATTACATGGTTGAATTGTACAAGATGTTACTGAGCAAGATTCCCAATTTTTGATAAGGATGTCGATTCCCACATTGACCCTAAGATTAAATGATTAAGAAACAAGTACAATCCAATTTCTTAAATATGTATGCAAAGTTGCTGTCAATGGGATGATGTTGAGCATAAGATCAATTATGAGAAACAAAGGTTTGAAGAATGGTGCTTGGTAAGGACATCTAACTCAAAGGTTAATTGAACTCTTATTTTGGTAGTTTCTTTTCTCATAATTATAACATTTTCTTGTTATTACGTTTTTAATTTTCTTCTTCTTCTTGTAATTCTTTTTTACAGAACCACAAGAATGCAATTGAAATATGGAACTTTAAATTCCCATATTTACAGAAACTAGACATGATGTGGGGTAAAGATAAAGCGACGAAACTCAAAGCTGAGGATATAGCTGAAGCAAGTGCTAAGGCTAACAGCTCAAAGAATATGACAGTGTGTTCTTCATCAAACAGTGAAGATGAACTTGTTGCGGTATTTGATACACAAGGATCCTCAACTATTCCTTCAAGCAGCCATGGAATAAAAAGGCAAAAAAGCCTGTAGCCAAGAAAGGAAAGTTCTTATAAGAAAAAAAATCAGCAACACTTCAAAATACTATTGAGTCAAGGTTAGACAGCTGCACTGTTAAGTTTGAGTCTATTTGCAAACAAATGGCCTCACAATATGTAGTTGTTACAAATGCTTTGATTGCGGAGTCTAAATCTGATCTTCTAACTAATGTGAAGATGCAAGAGCTCATCATTGAGTTTCTTAATATTGGCATATCTCAAATAGATGTTGGTAAGGCTGATGTGTTATTCTGTAATGATGCTGCTAAAGTTTAGGTTTTGTTCGCCTTGCCAAGTCATTTAAAAAGGTCTTTTGTACTTGGATTCCTCTATCCATCTTTTGGTATATGAATCATTCGAAGAAGCATATTAATATTTTTGTAAATATTATGAACTTATGATGTTATTGATGTTGCCTAACCATGTTATTTTGTATTAGTTGGGAATTTTGTAGTTGTGATGCAAACAAAGTTTGTAGTGTTAACTTGGTTATTTTGCATCAATTGAAGGCTTTTGGTTAAGGTATTGTGTATCACATATCAAAGGAATGTAAATTATATTAAACTATGTTACTTAATTTTACTATAGCAATAGAATGGTGGATATTATGGTTATGTCAATGAATTATACAATATTTTGGATTATTAAATTATATTTTGAGGATATTATATAACTAATGATATGTTGATGCAAGAAAATACTAGAATTTTTTTTCCTTTAAGAGCCCTTGGAAAGGAATACCGCAATATACTTGATTTTAAACATTCTGTCATTATAAATAGGGTGTATAAATTTAATATAATCAATTAAAATATATTTAAAATTTGATATGAAACAAAATTTTAATAAATTTTTATTTCTCAACTTTTTAAACAAACCAACTACCATTAATATTGATGGTAATTATTTTTTCATCTTAACCAACCATTATAATTGCAATGATTATATTCATTCTCATTCCTTACTATATTCATTCTCATTCTCATTGCCCTCTGTGAACCAAGCACTCCCTAAAATAATAAAAAATTATTCACAAATCTTGTAATAGCAGGATGATATATATTCCTACCATTGGTGAAATCCTTTATCATCAAGTTCATGACACATGCACGATTATAGATGAACTTAATTACTTTTTTTTGCTTTCTGCATATTTTCATCAATGATAGAAAAGTGTTTTGTATCTCCTGTATTTTTCAACATCAGGTCAATGCAATGTGCAGCACAAGAAGTCCAACAAAAAGAATTATACTTGCTCTGTAACCTTTTTCTAATTGCTAGGAGATTATCTTTGTAGTCATGAATTAACGGAGCTTTATATCATGGACCGTAAAAATCAACAACATCTACCTTAGGCTGGTTGAGAGGCGTTGAATGATGCACCTGCATCATACCACCATCTAACTATAGTCATGTCCATATTATGAGCTGCTTCTTTAAATCATAAAGCACTACAAATTGAAGGCTGAACTCCGGGAGTTATTTGTGATGCAAAAAAGTTAGACACTTATCTTTATCCCTTCCTCACATCAAATGCTACTGTCCCCTCTTATTGAGTAAGAATACCAACTTCAAATCTCCAATATCATTATAATCATCTCAAAAAGAACTTCTATTGCCAATTTCGTAGTTCAGTATTTGTCTTCAATCTTTCTCATGTTGATACTCTTTAATAAAAAATTTCATTGACCATTTCATGTCATAACTCACTTTCTTACAAGGCTTCACATCACCTTTGATCCCACTCAAATTCTTATTTAATTTGGTGATTTATCAACCTTTTAAATGCTTGTTGCAATGCACATAAATTGTATGATTCTCATTATAGGAACCTATTTAGCATGAGCCCAAGTTGGATACGACTAAATTATCATGAATACTTAAACTTGCCTCCATTTATCTAGAAAAATAAATAAAGACATGTTAAAATTAAATTAATAACTTCATATTAAAATAAAGTTGTGTAAAATAACAAGAAAAAATAGAGCAACAATCATATGATATAAGCATGTAAGAACATCATGAACTTATATAAATGATTCCTTAAAAAAGTTCAAAGCTTAAGCACTTTCCATCTAAGCCTCATGTTTCTTAACCTAAACATCATATTGATATATACATTAATTCTAATGTTTCTTAATCCAAACATTAATTGTTGCATCTTTATAATTATGACTTATTTTATATGATTACATACATTACCATAAAAATCACAATCATAACCTATTTTGGGTGAGGGGAGATGATGCATAGCGTTACGTACCGTAAAATTCCCACTTTAGGTAAAGAGGCTAAGCTAAAGTTTTCTAAAAGATTCCATATTATTCTTCCATATTCAAGATAAGGCTAAATATGAGTGAAAGACTCTAGAACTTTGTAGATAGTTGTAAATTATACTTGAAAATGTAGATAGTTTTAGAGAATTCTAGATGACCATTATAAACTTTTGAATCAAATAGATCCTAATCATCCATTAAGAAGGTGGAAGGCTATAAATAACCAAAGGACTTCATTTGTAAGATGCCTAGAGACATAGAGAGATAAAGAGCATAGAGAATTCTTAGCATTTACCTTGTAAAGCCATCTTAAGTAATATGCATTCTTTAAGTTTGCTCATTTTTGTTCTTATTTTATCTTACATTTTTACTAACTTGCGCTAGCTTTGTTTCTAGCATTAAAAAGAGAAGTTGACTTAATTACGAAATATACAACTAAGTATCACTTGACTCATTAGTAAAAGACCAAGTTCGTGACAATTCAGATGACAATGGCCAAAAGTGCTCTAGACACATAACACAAACTTTTTTAATTTAAATTTTAAAATTTTAAAAACATCATTTTACAAATAGTGACATCTTTTCAAAAAATTTCAAGCCTGGTCAAACTAAGGTAGAGATAGGCCCAAACTATTTTGCCAAGCCTATTAAAGGACCTAAAGAAGGTCGATTAAGGTTAACAATTTTTTTTAAAATTTAGCCCTCTATTTTTTTAAAATTGCAAACTAAACTCAAAGTCTAAACTTTAATTATGTTAAAGATGATATCATTTTATCTTAAACAAAATTACATCATGTTTTATAATAAAAGATACTAATTCCCATATTACCCTCAATTTTTACAAGAACAAAAAGAAAAATTAATTTTACAAATAATACATTTGTCTTTCCCTTACAATTCTTCTAAAATATCAATCTTACGCAAATTGAACTATGAAGCAATTAATATATTTCTAAACAAACGGATTTGAACACTTCAGGAATGTCTTAGGCCCAGATGGGCTAAGCTCGGGTTAACTTATCCAGGGCCAATCCCAGCCATTGCCATCCCAACACTAGTGATTTTATATAAAGCAAGGGCATCAGGTCTCCAAGGTGATAGAGCATCAATGAAATATTTCAGTCGCAAATTACCCATTAACACTGAGATTCATCATCTGCCCAAGCACCACGTTTCATCAAACAGATGGTAAACTTAAACTTCAAAATCACTAAAATAACAGCACAATGCACAAATTATGGCAACAAAAGAACAAACTTTGGAGGATGGATAGACAGCGATCAGAACCTGTCGGGATTCAAGCTAACATCACACTTATGATCAGTGGATTGACAGACATCTGAATTTTTATCGTCACATCGCTCTATCCACAACTCCGAAAAAAGTTCAAAATGAATAGAACAAAAAAGGGTTTCAAACGAAACGAACACATGAAAATGGGTTAGCTCAGAACTTCTTAGAGGGTGTGTTGCCATCAAAGACGCGCTCATAAGCGAACGCCTCTGGAACACATGAATGTTTTCGTCATGGCGCCCATTTCTCAAACCAAAAGTTGATTCGATAAATTTACAAGTAGGTATTCAAATTTGAGTTAAAACAAAGAGATAAGAAAGGAGAAGGAAGCACAACTGAGGAAGAAGAGACCAGAAACACGGCGCAAGTGTATGAAACAGAAGAGATAACATAGCAACCGACGGAGCAGAGGCGCACTTGAAAGACAGTCTCGGGTAGGGAATAAATAGCGGGGGAAAACCCTAAAACCCTTTCGTCACGTGAACAGCACGTGCGGATTGACCTCTCAATCAACAGGTAAGCATTTCGTTCGTATTCTTCGTCGTGCAACATGTGTTGTGATTATTAAGAATGATTAATCGGTTTTGGATTGGTTAAACCGTAAAAGTTTTGGTTATTTAAATTTTAAATTTAATTTAAATTTTTTAATTTATTTTATTTTACTAATTATTTAATCTATCGTATTTATTTAATAATTTTTTTTAATTAAATTTTAAATTTTTCAGTAAATAAAGATAATAACTTTCAATCATATTTTAAATTTTTTAATTTTATTAATCTTTAGTCGATTTTTAAAACATTGATTATTATCTAAATATTTTAATATTAGACTACACTAAAAAATAACGATAATGTTTATAATTTGAGAATGTTTTAATTTAATAAGTTGAAAATATAAGATATGATAAAAAGTTATATTTTATTTAAAATTTTAAAAATAATAATTAGTCCATAATGAAAATATTTATAAATTATTATGTGTATTCAATAATTTATTTAGTATATATATTAAAAATTAGTGAATATAAATTCAATTCTTATTAGAAAATAATAATTATGAATTCCCTTGTTTAAAAAAAAAACACAAGCCATAGAAATGCATCCAATCATAAGCATTCTTCCATCATATTGTTTTGATCATGTTGTTTTACTTGTTGAGAGACCTTCAAGGCTTCAATGAGCTATAAGTTAAACCATTTCTCATTTCTTACTTTGGAAGAAACTGACATTCTCTTTAGTCTTGCTAACGCTCACGTCTTTCTTTTGTTTGATTATGTGATTTTCAAAGAACTTTCAAATGCATCATTTAAGCAATTCTTAGTAGTTGGAATTTATATATATATATACACACACACATAAACACAGATGCAGACATATAAATTGAGAGAAAGAGGTTGATGTTTCAGGCAAGAGATTAGCTAAAAGTACAGAATAAATTCCTTTGAAAAGGTTCGTACAGAGAACAAATGGCAAAGACTAAATGCAGAAACATTTGGACAACGAAACAAACCTATAAATAACAGCAATGTGCTTTTAACTTGTCTACCTATTCTACTCCTATTCAAGGAGAGAACTTCCCTCTCAACTATCACTGCATATAGAGACCAGAAGGGAAAGGGCAAGTAACAGTTGAGAGAGGAGAAGATTCCCCTTGTGCCATTTGAACCTATGGTAGTCTAGACCTTTTCATGCCACCTTCATCATTTTCTATGTATGTTATGCAAAAACTCCACTGTATATTATTCTCATAATTATTTACTGGAAAATACTACTGACGGAGCAGTCGTCATGAATTCGCCAAATCGTCTCACCCAGCAGGTTTGCTACAGAAAGCACTGTCAACTCCGGGAAATAGTTCTTCTCCGCCACCGGAATCGTGTTTGTGATGATCACTTCTTGAAAGAGGCCACTTGTCAACCTCTCAATTGCAGGAGGGCTTCCAATAATGTACTCCATGATCAGAAACAACACTTATATGGCAATTACTATGAAAGATATAGGATTTTCTCATCAGGAAGTCTAGATTTGTAGAAAAATTAGCCACTCAGTTTCCAAGTTACTAAAGGAACAAGGAAAAGAGCAAACAACATGCATGCATGTCAGAAGAAACATATTCAACTTTCAAATAAACTCTGAACCAAGTTCAACAATTTTGGACAAGTTGAAAAGAAACAAGTAATAACCTCGTATAAAAGAACACTCGAAGGAATCTAGCTAAATGAAAACTAAGGGGCTGCAGGTTTATTGAAGGCTCATTTCACAATAGAAACATCGTGTAGGAAAAGGTTTTGATCTAAGAATAAATATATTATTCCAATAATGTTATGACCAAAAGTTTATATTAACAGTAGTTAGGAGTAGTCCCAAGAAACGAAGAAATAGAAACATAAACATGTAGCAAAAATGAGTTGGGCCCAACTAAAACTGGACCTGTATCTCGATAAGCTAAGGTATATATGAATGAAACGATTACCTAAAGACAGCATGTGTGCAACATGCATAGACTTCCCTGGCCCCCTCTTGATGCAAGAGAGCTGCTCCTTTTGCTATCGTTCCTTCATTTCGTGAAAAAGTTTCATGTAAATAAACCAGGAATAATACCAAACACTACTTGGAAGCACAAGTTAATTGATTACAGGGAAGGAACCAAACAGTAACTAAAACAGTAGTTCTTGAAAGACAACATCAAAGAACAACATGATGTGACAACAGATTCTACAGGTAGTTAAAGACAACATCAAAGAAGAACATGATGTGACAACAGATTCTACAGGTAGTTAAAAACAGAAACCGAGCAACTCAAAATAAACTTAAAATTTATTCATAGCGTTTAGTCTTTCCCAACACATGACATGTTCTCAATTGCTGAAAGGTTTCTGTTACTCGTGGTTATATTAGCATTAAAATGAGTTCTTGCAGATTGTGGAAACATGTTATAGAACTTCAACTGTTTATTGAGATGGAGAAAAAGTGTTAACAAACTTCACATGCAGTTGAGATAATGTCACCATTGGTTAAAGTTTGAATACCAAAAAAAGGACTACCCCATTACACAAGACTCTCCGCTTTGCGAGGGTCGGAAGAGAGCTATCAATTATACGCAGCTTCCCTTTATATTTTTACAAAGAAGATGTTTCCGTGACTCTAACTCGTGACCTTCCTGTCACAAAGGAATAACCTTACCAACAGCTCCAAGCCTCACCCTCAAGCTAAAGTTCGAACATAAAGTAAGTTAAGGTTTTATATTTTTCATTTCGATCTTTTGCCTTCTTAAACTTAAGAAATTTAGGTTAGGGCATCAAATAGAATAGATAATGAAGAAAACAAACCAGCTGTGTCAATCATATCGTCCACCATGACTGCAACCTTTCCTTTCACATCACCGATAAGGTTCATCACCTAAAAAAAATACTATTCATTAAATGCATGCATTTGTGGTCTGAGAAATAGAGAAGCTAAAGGATTGAAAAAAAGAAATTGAACATTACCTTCAGCTAACAAATGAACCTGTCTAATTCACCACAAAATAATGTGTATGCAGTCAAATAACAAACCACTGAATTGTGTCTGACAATTTCTAAGGCTTAAGAAACGCACTAAATTCCTCTTCAAAGATCAGTTTGGACTAATATGTTACCAAAGATGGCACTTGAGTATACAAAAGAAGCCCACGTCAGAGTAGACAATGTGAAATTCCTCAATTTCTAACATGCAATGTCAAAATCCCCATAAACTTGGACAAGTAACAAACCTAATGACACGGCTCCAAGAAGATACTCTCCTAGTCCCTATTGAACAAGAAAAGATGCTTCAAATAAAGTTGTAGTCAAAGAAGACATCAAGTAACCAGCTGGGTTGATTCACCTTTTCATGTTAATGCACCAGTACTAAATTACGGAATGAGAACAACAAAAGCTCATTGCAAGTATGTTGCATAAATGATTGTCTCCTGGAACAAAGAGGACTACTTGCTACTGGTTGTAATTAACAGAATATTATGATTTTAAGTCAAACCATGAATTATGGATATTTAGCCTCCATTGGCCAACGCTGTGAAACAGCAATGAATTTTCTTCCACAACATTGCCATCACAGATTACCCTGCTGTACATCTCAACAATGATTTTCAAGATTGGCAATACCACATCAAATTATTCAACATTTAGATGGCAAAAAATGTGAGTTTTAGTGTAGTAATTACCTCAGCAAGATTGTGGCCATGCCGTCTTTTGTCCACAATAGCCAAAGGAGCATCAGACAATTTTTTGGCAAAAGAACGTGCTCTGGCAACTCCTCCAACATCAGGTGAAACCACTACCAGATCATTGGAACAAATCGTCTTGCTTGCTAGGTAATCAAGAATCACAGGCTAAATTCAAAGAAGTAGAAAAACAAGAATTATGACTCGAAGTTGTCTCAGGACAAAGTAAAAATTAGCTAACATAAAAAGAGGCACAAGAAGAGAACTGAAACATGGACTAATTACCTGACAGTAGACATGGTCCACAGGGATGTCAAAGTAACCAATAGACTGCCCCGAATGAAGATCGCAAGAAAGAACACGGTTAGCACCTGCTTCTGTGATGATATTTGCAACGAGTTTGGCTGCAATGGACTCACGACCTTGAGTCTGAAATTAAACGATAAAAAAGAGCTAATGAATAAATGCAATACTTGTTAACAAAATTTTCCAAATCTGTAAGCTTTGAGACCTCACTATCTTAAGTCATAATAAAATTTCTTATTGCAATCAAATCTGGCTAGTAACGAAACAGGCAACAGGATTAAACTGAAGTTAAAACTGTACTTAAAACAATAAGTTGACTTAAACCCTATTTTAGTTCTATTTTTCTCACTCAACCAAAAAAAAGGGCTTAAAATTAACAAATTTTGAAACCTGCCTTTCTATCAGCTCTAGCATATCCAAAATACGGAATCACGGCTGTGATATTCTTGGCTGATGCTCTCCGGCAAGCATCTATCATGACCAGAAGTTCCAATAGATTTTCATTAGCTGGAGGACAGGTAGGTTGCAGTAAATACACATCACAACCTCTGACACTCTCTTGCAACTGAACATAAATTTCACCATCAGCAAAGCGCTTTATGTTGATCTTTCCGAGCTCAAGGCCCATGTAACGAGCAATTTCCTGAAAAGAATGCATAGTCATAAAAACAAAGGTTCCTTTAATGTCCGAAATTTGATAAGCATATCCAAAATCATTCTGAAAATACTTTTTCTAAAAACAACTAAAAAAGAATATCTCAATATCAAACATTTCTCGGATTCAAAACAAATGTTGCCACCCTTTATAAGTAAATCTGAATCAATCATCTGAAAGCATTGACGATGTTAGCTAATACCAATCATCATCCAGTGCACCTAATGAAATGAAATATGTTTTTAACATATAAAGGACAGAAGCCAACAGGCAATAGATCCTTAAGTCCAAAAATTTGGATACTTCTTTTGAAATATAATAGCCGAGCCAGTACATTAGGCTCTCAAGGTCATCAAAATTCAAACTTTTGGCAGATTCTTATATTTACAGACACATGCAAAATTAAAAACTAATGAGTCGATGACAAGATTACCAAAAAAAGTAGTTGCCAACCTTAAATAAACAACGATTTCTAGTACCTTTGAAAGAGTAGGATTTGCTGTCCCAGAAAACAATTTAAGCCTGGTACTTTCCCTCTTGACAGTTTTCTCCACACGGGACGATTCCAAGAACTTGGACAAATTCCTCTCATTGATTATAGGAATACTTGGCTTATCATTGCCAAACTTCAAAGGTTCAGACAAACCACACTTCTGTAACACCATAGAAAACAAATTAATCGGAAATCAATACCAACAAAACACAAAGACACACACACAAACAAACTGCTCACACTGCTTTCCAACTCTATGTGCCGAATGGATTAATATTAAGATTCTTTCAATTTTTGATTAATATTTAACATGTGCCGAATTGGAAAGAAATTCTGATCAAAACAATGTAACAGAGAGAAAAAGCCTTCAAAGATAACTGAATGCTCGAACATACACGTAATGTACACTTCTATACACATCGAAAGATGCACAAAGGCACCCGCAGATAACACAAAACCATAAAAAGGAAGCAACTTGCTTACAACGAAGCTATATTCTGGGGGAATTCGAGCGCGAGACTCTTTTGAGACCAAAGCATTGAACTTGTGCAGAAAACAGCAGCGAGAGAAGGACAAGGAAGACGAAGAAGAAACAGAGGAAGACGACGACATGAGTGACGGCGCCGTTTGAGAAACAGAGGAGTGTGGCATGGTTAACGCCGCCATGTAAACTTTCTTACTCTTGCTCCTTTATCAAATGGGCAGTGACAGAAAGAGAGAGAGAGAGAAGGGTCAAATATTTAGAGGAGGAGGGTGTTAGTCATGGTGACGGTGGTCAATGGCAGTGGTGTTGTTTCCACAATCGCTGTTTCGTTTATCTAATCGCGGGTATGGCTAATTAGGTAATACGAACGAACAAGTTGGCGAAAAAGAGCACGACATGCCGTTTCGGGTCTGCTTTTTTTTTTCGACCGTCCGTTTGGACTTTGGATGATTGATTTGGTGGTCCAAGAACATAACATAATAGGGATTCTCACAATTGCTTTTAATGAAATTGCCATATTTTCCAAATTCTGAGAATTTCTCAGAAGTGGATGAGAGGACCTCTCTGCTTTGGTAATCACTTTTAACGGGTTAGTGCCACTTTGAACGCTTTTGGGAGTGTACTAACCCACTGGTGTTACCTTTTAATTATATATTCAATAAAAATTTTAATATATGTACTAATTTAATATTTATATTTTAAGAAAGTCTTTAATAAAAAATATATAATTGATAATTTAAAAAAACAACTTTAATTTAGTGACAAATTTTATAATTTTATAATATAATAATTACAATAACAATAACAACATCCAATGAAACTCTCCCTGAAACGTGCAATTTTAGAAGTTGAATATTACACAACCTTATTCCTATTAAGTAAAAAGGTGATAGACGTATATATAATGTCAAAATATTACTTTTGTTAATATGACTAATAAATATTTACGTGTTATTATGTCGACATGTCGTATTAGTTTAAAAAATCATGATTTATACAAAATTTAAAATAATAATCACTATATTTGTTAATTAATAACTTGAAATTATTGACATATTTAATCTAATTAGTTGTTTGGAGATCTAAATTCTTAAATTTTGTTTGATAATTTTATTTTATTTATTTTTACTTTTTAAAATTTTAATATAAAGATTCAATGTCATGCTTTCATTAAACTTCTCTCAAAACTTTATTTTAAATGAAAATAAATTAGTTTAAAATTTATTAAACATTTCAATTAGTGAATCACATTGATCTTCTTAATGTAAATTGTAGAGGTAGGCATGACGTGCTAAGTTTAGCAGGGACTTGTCGTGTTGATCTTCTATAAGAACCCACACATTCCGATATTGGATTTGGATGCGAAGATTTCGTTGTAAAGATAACTGAAGTAGCTTTTAAATGCTAAGAATTGCATTTGGACTGTATCTTACGTATCTAATGCTTAACGAACTCCACGGAAGGAACAAATTGTGTTCAATGTATCCAACTCTTATAAGATATTTTCGGAAGTATATTATTAATAGCGTTTATTTACTTTCCAAAGCACGAGGACAATAAGATAACTATACCAAGTTGGTACAAGATACAATTGATGAAATTAAGTTCTCAACTCGTCAATGGCCCGATGTTTGCCATCGGAAAGATACTTCCAGCAACCATGAATGATCAATTCAGATGGTGATTTCCAAAATTTGCACTCTAAATGCTTCAGATTTCCTGAGCTCTTCAGGGTCGCCACATTGCGAGCTTGAATCGAGATGGCTAAGTGCAGGACGAGGAAGAAGATGAGCAAGACTCCAATGGTTATTCTCATTCTCACAAGTAATTGCCTATTCAAATTAACTACAGTCTATCCTCTGTGATGAGAGTGCAATATGGATATAAATACCATGATTCGACGACCTTTTAAGACTGTTTCTGCTCTCTAAACTGTCCTAGTTTTGGAACTGTTGTTCGTATAGTATTTTAACGTTTGTAGTTTCATGTCACTTGAGAAAAACAGTTTGTGTTTTGTTAATCAATGCACATTAATTGGGATATAAAAGAATTAGAAACTTCAAAAGTGGCCTAAGAATTATAATGTAAGATAATATGTTCCCTAATGTTTTCGTAAACTTGTAAACCACATGGTAGAGGTTGTCTTTTACGTGCCAGTTAAAATCGAGTTTAGCATAGCACTTCTAGAGTGACTTGGGAAGACGGTGAATTGACAGTAGAGATATGTTCAATTTATAAATATTAATTCAAAAGAGTTGGTAATTTAATTTTAAATTATTAATTCATTAATTACTACAATAATAATATCCAGTAAAAATCTCGCATAATGCATATAATTTAAGGAAGTCTAGTAGTATATAGCATTATCCTTAACTAGTTCAGAAGGTGTTTTAAAATAACCCATAATTTATTAATTAACTTATTTAAAATAAGATAGAAACATTGATGCACCAGATTACCCAAAGTGTTCAAGGCTTTTTAAGCCACTGTAGTTTGGAACTCAGTCTTATGGAGTGTAATTGCAGGAGCACCAATACTTGCAATGTCAGGAATGACTAACTAATAAATGCAAGGAGGACTATGGAAGAGATGAAAGTAGGAATAAGAGTAAAGACAGAAGGTGGTCGCTGGGTTGGCGAAACTGAGAAGAGCTGTAAGGTAAGGGAATTTACGAAAGGAGAGATAGGAAAGAGTCGAAGACGGAGACAAAACAGTTTGCAATGGTGGCGAGAATGCTATGGAAGAGGGGATCAGATCATAATCAAATATATTTTTTAATTTTGGTCTAACGTGATATGAATAAGACATATTCGATAGCATAATTTACCGCTCTATTTTTCCTTTTTTGGTAGTCCACGAGATATTTTAGAAGGGTCCTAATTATAGGAAGAAGATTTTAAACCATTCACACTTAGACTAATTCTCGCTTACATTGGGTCAACCCATAAGGGGTAAAGTGTTGGTCAAACAGATTTTTCCATTCTCAAGACTCGAACTTGAGACATCTGGTTAAAGGATGAGAGTGCTGAAACACTCACACTAATCATATTTAGTTAACTTGCCTCACTATTAATTGAAAGTCTTAACATTACATTATTTTTTGTAAAAAATTAAAATTTAGAGTATTTTAATATTATTTTAAAAATTTTATTACAAAATTGAGTAAAATTTAAGATTTTTTTAATTAATCCTTTAAAAACGATTATTATATAAGTTTAAGTAAAATAAAATATTTTTAAATTATAAATTTATGTTTACCTTGAGTTTTGATGATGTATTTAATAGTATTATTTTCACAAACCCACAATTTCCTCTTATAAAAAAATTATAGTACTAAAATAGAAAACAAAATATATATGAAACTTTTAGCCACTTATAAGGATAGCAATGGGCCGATGCATGGGCCAATCCCGTCAATTTTATTTAAAATATTTTTTAAATTAAAAATATAAAATAATATTTTTTATTAATTAAGCTTAGGCTTGGGTATACCTAACTCTTCTATTTTACTTACCATAGTTGAGCCTCGAGTCCATCTAAAATTAACCTATGGATTAGTCCATAAAAAACACTTAAATCTACGCCTATGAGCCAATTCACTGTAATGGTTGCTGCTTATTATTCGTCTCTTTTGCCAAGAGGATAAACTAGTTTTATCAAATGTTATATAATTCTTGTACTAAGGAATGGTTTGCTTGAATTGAGTTAAGAGCAAATGTAAAGAGAAGGTAAAATTAAGAATATGTAACATGAATAAAACTTAATTGGAACATCTTGATTCTTGCATAAAAAGCCACTTTAAAATGCTTTTTCTACGATGATAAAATTTAAAAATAATTATGTAATTTAAATAAATTATTTTATAAGTTAAAATTTTAAAATCAAATGACTAATATAATCTAATTAACGACTCTATCATTTTCAAGAATTTTAAATGAGTTATAATTTTTATTGTTCTCTTAAATTTATAACTTTTTCAGATTAAAATATTTTTAAAGATTTATTCTATTAATTAAATCATTCCTTATAGATAAAACTCAGTATTGCTAAATTTTGTAGAAGTGTAACACACAATACTAAAACTTCTCAAATCTATTTGAGTAATAAGAGTAAGTAAATACCAACAACAATTCGCCAACAATAACAACAAATCAAACACCAATAAAGACACTGTAATTTTAATATTAAAAACCCCTTCAAATTAAGGGTAAAAATTACGAGACCTCTGGTCCAAAAAATAACTCCACTAAATTAAAATGTGTATAAATATCCTCTTCTCAAAGACACAAACTTAGCATTAACAAGAGGAATAAGCAACTACACAAGATAACATTGTTAAGAACATAAAAGGAGAAAAATGACCAAAAACATGTCATTGTTCTGAGGCTCTGATCTAAACATCCAAAGCTTCAAACAAAAACTGACCGTTCAGAATGTAGAGGACTGTCTCAAAAACACACTCCTAAATTTTCAGCTAGAGGATTGTCTCAAAAACACACTCCTAAATTTTCAACTTGATCAAACGGTAGATGAGTGCGGATCGAGAAGAAAGGTGAAACTGGTCGTCTAAAACTCCCCCACAACTTTTCTGCACTATGTTCCCTCATTTTCTTACTTTTTTCCGACTCGTTGTCGAAGAAGAGGTTAGACACTATAAGCCAACAATTAATTAATATAGTGGGCCAAAAACATGGGTTTTCTGCATAGGAAGAGACCCAAAGCCCAACAAATCTCCCCCTCCTGATTATGTGGAGGTGCTCGCCATTTGGGCAATCAAACAACATGTCTGAAACTTTCCTCTTGGCAAAGATTTGGTCATCATATCAAAACAATTATTATTTATATGAACCTTTCGGAGCTTAATCAACTTAGAATCCAAAACATCTCTAACCCAATGGTATCTAACATCAATATGTTTTGATCTACTATGGAATGTGGAATTCTTAGCTAGTTGCATCGCACTTTGACTGTCACAGTGTAACACATACCTCTTTTGAATAAATTCAAGTTCCCTTGTAAATCTTTTCATCCATAATAATTTTGTTCATGCTTCTACAACAATTATCAGCTCTGCTTCTATGGTAGATAAAGCAATACATTTTTGTAATCTGAATTGCCAACTTATTGCTCCCCGCAAAGATAATCAAATAGACTGATCTTTTATCGACATCTTTTGCCAAATCAAAATCAGTGTAACCTAAAATAATAGGCTTCCCTGTTCCAAAACAAAGACTCACAATGTTGGCCCCCTGAAATTTTTTTCGTTAAATTAACCATAATATTTTATGGAATAAATGCATAAGAATGAATTGAGGACATTTTTGGCATGTCACTTAAGTACCAAAAGAGCCTAAGCTTTTAAGGAAAGGTAAAGTGAACTTTTGGGACTCGTTAAGGGTACATTGGGAAAAAGAATTGTGGTCTTGTTATCTTAGAAGAGTGAGAAATGTGAATTGCAGAGAAAAGAAGACAAAAACGTGAAGAAAAGAGGTTTTGAAGAAGAGTGAAAAGAATAGAGCCTTAAACTAGGTCATGATTTCTCTTAGTCTTAAAG
>JAOQMS010000001.1:24501420-24517664 GCA_027563885.1 Erythroxylum longipes | reverse complement strand
TGATGTGTGCAGAATCCACTATTCACATATATGTGCATATCATGAAATGCATGAGCATGAAATGTGTTTCCTAATTTTTCCGTAATCTCTCACATTTACAATTTTAGCCTTAAGGTGGGTAACGGGATGTTACACGCAGCCTCTATTCTTTGGATGCGTACTGAGAAAACCTTCAAATTGACACAATAACCTGCAAATCAAACCAACCGGGTACTCCGCAATAGGCAGGTCCTGTACGACAGACTTAATCGAGAGAGTGTAGGTAGAGAGATTTGAACACAAAACTTTTTAGCCCTATACTCCCCACTCCACCAACTCGACTACCTTCTAAAGGGCAAAATAGTTATTGAAACTTAAAATTGTTCTCTCTCAAATTCAAGTCATCACTAATAAAATATTCATAAATCAAAAAAGTCAAACCTGTCTTATAATGTAAAATAAAAAAAGGAGAAATGAAATTTGAATATGATATATTATATATACGATAATTAAACAAAAAAATGGTTTTAGGAATGAATTATAAATTCAATACACATAATTATCAGAAAGAAAATTATTATTAATAACTAATATTTACTCATAAAATTTATATGAAACAAATAATTTTCATTTTATTTCATAGAAAACCCAAAATTTATCTTATAAATCTTATAAATATGTTGGACTTTGAATCTTAAATTGGTACTAGAAAAAAATCAAATTAGAATAAATAAGTACATAAAAAAATGATATTACGTGAACAATCCTATCTCGTATCTTTCACGTTTAAAACAACGCTCTTAGTTTGCCTCATCAGCCAAAGTCGTATTGGAACGCCCAAAGAAGCATTAGAAAACCATGATACGAATATCCCCCGGACGTCGGTGGGAGTTGGTTTGGACGGCGTAACGTCCCGTCGGATGACGTAAATGACACGTGGCATATATCAATGGGACCATCACACGATCGTCAGCGGCGGCAAAGCATTGGCGATATTTTTGTAAGGTGATTGTGTATGGATGTAAACTTTCTTTCTTTCTTGTGTATCTTAACAATGCAACGAAGACGCCCTTGTTGAATTCTATCAAAAAATCAAACATAAACGGTAATAACGGCGTGACAAGCATTGGCTTATTATACGCCGACAATTATAGACCCAGCTGCATGTGTGTCACATGCATCTCATTTACCTTGGACATGATCATCAACTTACGCAGCAGTTATGTAATTTTTACATAGAAGTTGTTTATGTATGGCCTATTTACAATTACGTATTTTATATAACTTATTTTAATTAACAATTTAAAATTAAATAATTAAATAGATTAGTTAAAATTAATTAGTTTTTTCTCAATAAGCATAAAATAATTAATTTTATCTTATTATTATAAATAATTTATATTTAAGTAATAACTAAACACGACTAAACACTCAACAAGAGCGTAAAAACAGAGCCGCTGGAAAGTAGGGCGGCCAAGCCATAGAATGTCCTCTCCCCGGAAAGAAAATCCTCTGAAGGTCTCCTAAATTGTAGTTTGACTGACACATACTATGGCCAACACCCAACACGCGCAAAACCCGCGAGTAGGGACACTCATTTTCTGAATAAAAACCACAAGGTAATCGCCACACGCATACACGCACTCTGTCCCCTGCCCCTGTCCGCCTGTGCTTTCTTCTCTTGTTCCCCTCGGGAGATTTTCTTTCTCTCTGCTCTGTTCCCTAACACCAGTAGATGGCGACCGTCGGCCAGATTTGTTCTCGCATCTCCGCCGACCACTGGCGCCTCCATTCGTCCTCCAGGTCCTTGAGCGATGCTTATTTTTTGGACTCGCGTCTTCGGATGATACGTGTCACTCGCAACGCTGGATTCGCCATTAAATCCATGACCGTTTCCGAAGAAAAACTTCCGTCTCCTAACGGTCCTTTATCCTCTGTGAGTTTGCTCTCTCTTCTTCAAGATTTTTCTCTTTTTTCATGGTTGACTGGTCTTTTGTTGTTTTCTTCTAAAACATTGGGTTGCTTTAGGAGCTTGTTATCAGTGGCAGTGAGACATTGGAACAGAGGATAAATTCGAAATCCTTAAGAAAAACAAAGATAGTGTGTACAATTGGGCCTTCCACTAGCTCACGTGAAATGATTTGGAAACTGGCAGATGCTGGAATGAACGTTGCTCGCTTGAACATGTCGCATGGAGACCATGCGTCTCACCAGAAAACCATCGATTTGGTTAAAGAATACAATGCTCAATCTGATGACAAGGTCATTGCCATTATGCTTGACACAAAGGTATTACATATATATATATAACTATTCCAGAGAGAGACCCCTCTTCTCTAATTTCTTTTCTAAATTGGAGGCCTTTTTGTTAAGTAAAGGTTTTATTAACTAACAGTTTGTTGGTTTCTCATAATTATTCTTCCTTAAGACAAAAAACACGTTAACTTTAATTATTTGTATAACACCTTGGGTTTGGTTCTGAAAGTTTGATATTTTCTTATCCAAATTTTAATGCAGGGACCTGAGGTTAGAAGTGGAGACGTGCCTCAACCCATTATACTGAAGGAGGGACAAGAATTTAATTTCACTATTAGAAGAGGAGTATGCACTGAAGACACTGTTAGTGTAAATTACGATGACTTTGTAAATGACGTTGAGGTTGGAGACATACTTCTTGTAGATGGTAAGCCTGCAGAGTGATATCGGGATATAGTTATAGCTTACAGAGTCATATTTTCCGTCTTTTTGATACTTGTTCTGCGTTTATCAAAAATGATCCATCATAACTGTTCTGTTCTGGGCTTTTGTTTTCTAGTTTGTCAATTTCATTAAAAGTCATTCAGGATTGTGGTGTACTTTAGGTGGCTTATGATACTTACTTCTTAGTTAAAATCTAAAAGAACACTTGAATAGGTTTTGAATATCGTTTAGTTGAGTTGCCATGGCTATATTGGAGCTCTGTTTTTATAAATGTTTCATATGAAGATGCAAATTGTTGCTTCACCATTTATATCCTCCTTTTCTCTTTGTGGACTTTTTCTTCAATATGCTGGTAGAAATGTTTATAATCATGGATTTCCTAGATGCTTTAGCTGACTGCTTCTCTTAAGGTGAGAAACAATTGTTATTATCTTCTTTACGTTTGTTTTTCTTTTTGTTTGTATACTGGTCATCAAGAATCCCAAAATCAAGTAGAGTCGCTTTCTTTAACTTCTACAAATTGTCCTTAGCTTCTAAGTAACTGATTGTCTGGCTAGAAATAAGTGATGTAATTTCTGTTTCCGTGGTAGGTGGAATGATGTCATTAGCTGTAAAAGCAAAGACACATGATTCAGTTAAGTGTGTCGTAGTTGATGGTGGAGAACTAAAATCAAGGCGTCATTTGAATGTGCGAGGGAAAAGTGCAACGTTGCCATCAATAACAGGTTACATTCTATTTCAACATCAAGTTTTAAAGTACATTGACAAGTTATTGATGGGAATGGTGTTTTCTTTGTTCTACGCATCCCAAATTTCACAGACAAAGACTGGGAAGATATCAAATTTGGGGTGGACAACCAAGTTGATTTTTATGCTGTCTCCTTTGTTAAGGATGCTAAAGTTGTCCACGAGCTGAAAGATTATCTCAGAAGTAAATCTTTCCTTCCTTTGCTGTTGTATATTTGTTATATGCTATTTACCCTTGATCTAATTGTATTGTGGCAATTTTTTGTAGGATGCAACGCACAAATTCGTGTGATTGTCAAAATTGAAAGTGCTGATTCTATTCAAAATCTTCATTCAATAATTTCTGCATCCGATGGGGTTAGTTGTGGTATTCCTTGTTGGTTTCTCTGGAATCCTTTTCTTGGAAATCCTTAAGATGCTCTGCTTATTAATGCGTTCTTTTTGTGTTCTTTAACTTCTCTTTGTGAACTCTGCAACTTTGACGGTCTTGTGTGGTCATTTTGTTGATTGTTTCCTCTGCCTTCTTTATCTATTTCCTTCTCAATTAGTGCACGGAAGGCATGTGCTTTTATGACTCTTCTTGTGTGTGCATGTGCAGCATGCTCTTTGCTGTTGTTGCTGTGTCCACTAAATTCTAAACTTACTTTTGGAGTTTGTAGGCTATGGTTGCTCGTGGAGACCTTGGTGCAGAACTTCCAATAGAAGACGTCCCTTTATTGCAGGTAAATTGAACATAAGGGTTGTGTCAAAGCAATTTTTTGTCATGCACTATAAATTGGTCCTATGGTTGAAAGAAGCAAAAACCTTAGGCTTCTGGATACATAGTGGTTAAATAGAAGAGTATCTATGGAAAAACGATGATTTGGACCTAAGAAGTTATTGTGTTCATCAATTCCTGTGCCGTTCTTAGAGATGACATCTTAAAGCTGGTTTTTGTCTGTTGAGTTGCTTGGTTGGATGAAATTTCTTAGTTAATGTCCAATCGTACCACTTCTATTCCCAATTTAATGCAAGTGAAATTATGACTTCTATTTCTATACGTTAAAGGCTTTATATGATCAGCAGTATCTTTTGTTATTATCAGCTGGCTACCTTTAAAGAATAGACATGTAATTTGTATCTCATCATCATGGAGTGCTATACTATGTTACAAACAGGAAGATATCATTAGAAGGTGTCATAGCATGCAAAAACCAGTTATTGTAGCTACAAATATGCTGGAGAGCATGATTAATCATCCCACACCAACTAGGGCTGAGGTTTCCGATATAGCAATTGCTGTACGTGAAGGTGCTGATGCAATCATGCTTTCTGGAGAAACTGCTCATGGAAAGTAAGTGATACGACTGAAAATTGTTATTGCTTATCTCTCAGTTTCTTTTTGAAGATTGCTTTCTGTGCAGTTTTAGTCTTCTTTTTTTATGTGTACTTACTTGGAAAATGCTCAACCTCTCCCTGATTAGTGTAGATCCAAAGGAATTACCGATCCATGATGTACTGGTTATAGAATCAGGCTATGAACATGTCTTTGTGATAGCAGGGTGCAACAAATTGATATCGTCACAGCTTTTGCTTATCAAGATGAAACTCAGTTGTGCCCAGTTTCTTCATTTGTGTTAATTTACTAAGTTTGCTTTTGCTATTGTTTTAACTCATTCGGCTATAATTGTTATTCAAGGTATCCTTTGAAGGCAGTTAAAGTAATGCATACAGTAGCACTAAGGACAGAGTCAAGTTTGCCAGTTATAACCAACACTCCAACAGATGGTGCCTACAAGGTATTGTCTTTTGAATGAGAGCTTGTATATTCCTTTTTGTTTGTTATAAGTCAAAGCTTTCAGACCTATTAGTTCGGATGTTACATGTTATTGGATTTTATGATACTAGGTTCAAGTGAATGAGAATTGGGGCAAGTGAATTTGGTCATGATGCAACTTTTGAATTTTCTTTCAGTTCTCATTGCTCCTTCATAATCCCATAACTTTGCTTACATTCTTTTGTAGGGCCATATGGGTGAAATGTTTGCTTTCCATTCGACAATCATGGCTAACACGCTGAACACCCCTATTATCGTCTTTACTAGAACAGGATCCATGGCTGCACTTTTAAGTCATTATCGGCCTTCCTCAACAATATTTGCCTTCACCAATGAGTAAGTCAAAAATAAAAATGTTTTATTTACTTAATTACACTTTTTAGTTGAGATTTGAAAAATGTTGACATTTTGCTGACAATTTAGTCATAACCTTGGGGTTAAGTTATGTTTATGAATGTGAATGCTCTTGCGAAAAATGTTTTTGAGATGAATGGATTAATAAAAATTTAAGCATTAGAGTTCTTTTACGGCCCAATGCTACATCTGGTTTTGTGCTGTAATAATTTGAGTTATTAATTACTTTTTACTTTTGTGAAAATGAAACTAAAATATAGGTGCTGATCTTCTGTCTTTTGTTTTATATTATTTTCTTGAAAGGCCAATTACTACAATGCCAAAGCAATATGTATGCTCAATTTATTTTCCTGATTCTTTGTTGTGTATTTTACGTGAAAAATTTCCATACTTTACAGCCACAGGATCAAGCAGAGTTTGGCAATTTATCAGGGCGTCATGCCAATATATATGAAGTTTTCAGATGATGTGGAGGAGACTTTTACTCGAGCGCTGAAACAATTAGTGGTTAGTCATTCATCACTCCGATGTTGTTCCTAGAATATGTATAGGCCTTTCATGAAGTAAATCTTTTCTGAAACATCTTCAATGCTCCCAGAGTAGGGGTCTGTTGGTTGAAGGACAGCATGTTACTCTAGTCCAGAGTGGAGCACAGCCAATCTGGCGTCAAGAATCTACACATCACATTCAAGTTCGGAAGGTGCAAGGCTGATTTTGTTCTTTTCAGGGTCTCTATTAGTTTGCTTTGAATTTTCTCTTTCAACAATCAATTGTTGGTTTGGTAATATTCTTTTTCACAAGCAATCAGAAAAAGAGGACTGAGCTTGAAATCCTGGAATGATAATTATTTTTTGTCAGAATATTTATGTACAAAATTTTCTGCAGATAAGATGATAGCCTTTGTGAAGTGTTCCAATGAAACTTTGCAACTATTTCTTGTAATTGAACATGCATTATACTGTCACCACTTAATATTGATGCCTACCTGGCATGGATCTTGTTCTATATACGTGTCTCGACAGAATTTAACAAATATTGATGCCTGCCTGGCACGGATCTTGTTCTATATACTTGTCTTTTGACTGAGAATTTAACCACTCCTTAGCTGAGAATTTACTTATGATATGTTTTCTGTCAGAAAAGCAAGTCTATGGCTGTTCACACATTGATTAAGAAAAATAATAAATCTTCCAAAAAATATGATCTTTGTTAGCGAATCAGATAGAATAACAAAACAAAGTATACTTCCATTTAACTAAGAAAGTTTGCTGAATAAAAGAATTTCATCTGAATAACCACTGATCGATCGATGTCTCTGTACTACTATCCAGTATTATAATTCCAAGCCAGCTTGGCTTTTGTAGCTCTGGTCTGGACAAACTTCTTCGTTCAAGTGGAAACCAGTCACATTGGAGCATTTTTCATTTTAAAATTTATCTTTTCCTAATTAATAATTGAAGTAGATTCAATTTTATACTTGGTTAAAAACATGAGTTGATCTTGGGTGAACCTTTTGGCTTGTATCGAATCAGGTTGATAGGAAAAAAAAAAGAGGGAGCCATCATTTTAATAACTTCATGATCCTCATGATCAATATTTAATAGGGTGCAATCAAGAGTACAACAATAATAACAATGCAGTAAAAATTTTGTTGATACGTGGAGTCTGAAGAGGTTCAATAATACGCAGCTTTATTCTTAGCTAATAAAGAGTGTGCAATGAAGAATAATTTGCTTGGCAGCTTCAGCCCTTTGCTCTCGGTTTTTACAGTGAATATTGGTATCACATACTGGAGTAAAAAAAAAAAGACTTGTTACTCCTAATTAATGAGGATTAGCCAGCTAATGATTCACTCGTTATAATGCTGCTATGGAGTAGAAACTAGAAAGTGTGTTTTGGCATTCCTGCCATTACGAGATTTGCGTGTCCAAGATCATAACATCAGAATTCAAACGATACAATTCTTCACTGAATGAGTAAGGATCACTTCTTTTTTTCTTGTTAAAAGTTTCTGAATGCGCTCTACATTGAGTAAGAAAGCAATTGCACCCAAACATATGTTCTATGACATAGCCAACAAATCAGGATTAGGTGGCCTTAAGCCAGAAAAGCTAACTCAGGAGAGTTAGGTGGTGTCAATCTGAGACGTATTGTGTTAGTTTTCTCTTTGCAGCAACCTATCTTCCAACATAGTCTGCAAAAAAAATGTTTCATGACCCACCCAACTCTTCCAGTTATTCATATATGTTGCTGGTATTTGATAGGCATTGATATGTATTATCTGCAGATCAGACCCTGAACTTCCCTTGATCTTCCTTCTCTTGGCATTTTCCTTCCAGCTTTATGGACTTGTACCACCTAGCACATGCCGTATACAACACTAGGTCTATGCTTGTCAAAGCAGCCAAAAGGAAGTAGAACCTATCTAGGTGACCATTGTTCAGATTTCCAGGAATCCAACCAGGCATGTGATGCTCGGTGGAAATCTTCATGACCATAGTTACCAGCAAGTCACTGACATAGTTTCCTAGGGAGATAGATGTCATGCACAATGCACTTCCAAAGCTTTTTAATCCATCTGGTGCCTGCGAATTGAAGAACTCCAGTTGACCAACATACATGAAAACTTCAGAAGCTCCAACAAGAGCATACTGTGGAACTTGCCAGAAGATGCTCAAGGAGCTTGAGTTTTCACAATCTGTGCAGTCTCTTCTTGCATATTTCAATCTGTAGCACTCTACTATTCCAGCTGCAACCATTGCCATTATTGCAATTACAAGACCGACACCCATCCTTTGAAGCTCAGTGAGTCCCTTGGAAGATTTTGTCTTCTTGATTCTGCCCACAAGTGGATCTAGGACTTGTCGGTAGAGGAAAATGAACACTGCTACGCTCAGAATGTCGAAACTGGACATACTAGCAGCAGGGATTTTGAAGTTTGAGATGCTAGTTTTCATGGCAGCACCTTGTTCCACAAACAGAGAGGCCATTTGTGTGAAGACCACCGAATATAAAATGGTGCAGAGCCAGATTGGGAGTAATCTCAGTATGCATTTAACTTCTTCCACTTGGGTGATCGGACAAAGGCGCCACGGGTTGTGATGCCCCTGCTTATGATCATCTAAATCTCTTGATGTAATAAAAGCTGCTCTATCCAAGAACCTGAAACATATTATGAATATCACGGATTAGTTGGTTCTGTAAATGGAAATGAAAAGGTATTCCTTACAAGGAATATTAGGAATTTGTTGTAATTCAAGTACTAACTTGAATCCTTGAGTGTGGAGCATCCTTCGGCTTCCGCCATTGGAGCACTCTCCACCATCCGTATCATACAAGTCCTCGCCGCCATCTGGTGGCATCTCTTCATTCCATTTCTTAGATGCAGCAACTATGACTTGACAGAGCCTAGAGAGAGGGTTACCACTTGGCTTGAAGTGCCTGTATCTTGTTGTTCCTCCGCGAAAGAGAAGCAATGCTGCAATGGCAGAACCTGTAGACGCCCAAAATCCAATTGCCCACATCCCTTGGTCTTCATAGTATCCCAAGATGGTGTTGGAGAACAGGGAACCGAGGTTCAAAGCCAGGTAGAAGTAGCTAAAAAATGCTACTTTTGAGTGACCTTCCTTAGGGTCCTCTTCGTCGAACTGATCAGCCCCAAATGTGGCTATGTTAGGTTGATAACCTCCGTTTCCAAGAGCTACTAGGTAGATGGAGAGGTAAAATAACGCGACTTCCTGGCCTGAATGGGATCCACATGGAGTTTGTTCATCTCCACATCCTTTTGGTCTGATCAGGAAAAGGTACGATGACAGTGACAATAATACCAGACCCTGTCATTGGAAACATGCAAGAATCAGTACGCCCCTGGTTGCAGAACATTTCTATGAAAATTTTAGACTTCGCTAACTTACAATGACAAAGATTCCTTGGAAAATGGCACACGTTTTGTATCTTCCCCAGTAAGAATCGCTAAGGAAAGCACCGACAAGAGAGAAGATGTAAACAGTTCCAGTCCATTTGCTAACATTATTTGCAGCATCAGCATTGTTTTGTTGCAACACTCTTGTCAGGAACAGGACTAAGTTCACTCCAACTCCAAAGAACGCGAGAGTTGCCAGACCTTGGTTCACTGGTTATTTCACATAACATAAGCACAAGAAACATGGTTAATTAGATGTCATGTTTTCTACGATCAAGTTCCCATTTTTCTGGATCAATACTTTCTATGATTGCACTTCGTGTATTAAAGATGTAAACTTGCAGTGTCTGGTTTCTTTGAGATATTGGTTGCTTGCTTGTGTAATTACTATTAATAATCACCGTTCAACGTACACGTTTCACACGTTCCATGGAGAAAAGAAAAGATGACTACTTGAACCACACATTTCATGTTTGCAGGGAAGTTACCTAATTTAGTGCTTGTTTTGCTAACTCTAAAGTTTGACACAGCACTACCATTAAACTAATGCTAGTACTATGTGAAAGCACCTGTAAATAATTCTTCAAGTCAGGTCATTAGTATTGACAAATGACTACTTCTTCACATGCTGGGAATTAGGCAGCCACTCTGAAGTTATTATATCGACTCAAAACCACCAAAATGGTCATGTTACTTTCTACTTCAAGTCTCGAGAAACTTTTCTGTTTGGAAAAATTTTCTCGAGAAAGTGTTGAGAGAGACGACACGCGGAGTAACACCCACAGCATGCAAGTAAAGACCAAATGTTACGTGTCAGATACGTCCTACTCTAAATGCATGCACCAACAAGAAGCAAGACCAGTGGGAGTCCCCACCCGAACTAGACTCTCTCTCCGACTATAGTCTCAGCTCAGTTGGCCTTATTCTTAGCTAGCTCAGTGTCCAACGACAAAGCTTCAACAGTTGTTCTCATCAACTTCACTGATCAGTGGTACAAGTTATACCAACTCTCTTGTCCTCTTGTTATCATCACAACTCATCATCCTTTTCCCTTATCAGCCACTGTAAAACCTTACCTAAATTATGAAATGAAGCTCGAGAAGCGTCACAGATGAATTATATGCGTTTTTCTTGTGTTTATGGATACCTTCCAAAGTGCGTTGGCCTAAGCAATAAGGAATAATAGAAAGTGTCCCACTGTGGACGGCTTTCTAGTGAGAGTAAAAGCTTAAATAATAGACTAGTGTATGCCCTGGATTGACAATTCTATGAGTAATTTTTTATCAGCACGAGGAACATGAAGATATGTAACATATGTTTCCATTTGAGATCTATGCAATGGGAATTTGACCTTACAGAGTATGATATTTCCAGCAACCCATCTTCCAGATTTTGCTCTCACAGCAGGACCACCTTGCCAATTAACAGTTCCATCAAGAGTGCATTCTTCTTCAGCGTCTTTAAACACGACCTGAACATCAATATATTTTTTGAATAAATGACCAATTTTAAACAATCTTTAATCGGTAATAATAATTAGTAGGGGCATGATGCATCATCATCCCGTGTCGATCATTGGAAACAACAAAGACAACCATTTGCTCATAAAGTTAGTTTAATGCTCTTATCAGCGAAAAGAACTACAGGAAACTGGAATTGCAATAAATGCTTGTGGGGTTGCGTCAGGTTTGCATATAGTAAAGAAGAAATTAACATGTATACGTATACGGATAGGAGCTTAAGCTTTGACCAACCTTCTTGGACACTTCCAAACAAGCCATTGATGAACTCGGTATAAAACAGGACCTCTTTTGCTGTAATGCACAAGTGAATTACTGCAATAATGTTTGTACAGTAGTAGGGAAGGCAAAGAAGACTAGAGACGACGTTGGTATATGAATTAGACGAGGTAGGGAGGGGGTATAAATAGAAGATGGAAGGGTGGCATGAACGGTGGAGAGACGCCCACATGGAATAAACAAATCTGAATTTTAATGGTGCGTTTTTGCATTTCCTTTTGGCCTTCTGTTAAGGATCTGTCATCTGTGAGTTTTCTCATTTTTCACTCTTTCTCTGTCGTGCGACGTAGTGAACTTGTCATAGTCATCCCTCGTCACTTTCCTGAATCTAAAAGTGTCTCTCGATTTGATTGGTATGATATTAGCATGCTTGAAGTTGGTTCAAATGAAAATTTATATCACTTATATCATTATTTAATAATTATAATAAAAATAATATTTTTACTACACCAATACCCATCCAAAGTTTTTTCTTAACATTTCAAAACAAATTAAACACTTTTAAGTCTTGTGCTGCATAATATTTTATCTTTATGAAAAAATAGATTGTATATATAATTTTATTTACAATAATATAAATTCCACTTTGTAAGAGAACATACTCGCAATGTATTTATTTTGAATTTATATATTAAATATATTAATATCCTTAAAAATGTTTCATTTATAAAAATATAACTTATATAGTTATTGAAGGCAATAGGCTTTCAATATTAAAAAAGTAATATGATAATACTAATTTAAAATGGAGAAATTTAAAGTAATAAGGAGATAATTTTTTATTCTTCAATTAAAATTTTAACATTAAACTAATTTATAGATAATTAAATTATCAATTACTGTAATTAATTAAAATTACACAACTACTATTGTGTTATTAAAGTCATGTTACAAACCAAACATGGTTGGTGTGAGTGGTTTAACACTCTCATCCCTTAACCAGAGGTCTCAAGTTTGAGTCTTGAGAATGGAGAAATTTGTTTGGCTAGTACTTTACCTTTTATGGGCTGATCCGGTGCGAGCAGGGAATAGTTTAGGTGTGGATGACTTAAATGCGTCGTCTCATAGTTAGGACCCTCCTAAAACACCTCATGGACTAACCAAAAAAAAGGGTCATATTACAACATCCGAAATCAATTCTACACTTAAGAGTTTTCAACAAGCCAGAATCGTAACAAAAAAAAAGGGTCATATTACAACATCCGAAATCAATTCTACACTTAAGAGTTTTCAACAAGCCAAAATCGTATTCTGAAATCTGTTTGGTCAGTACTTTACTCCTTACAGGCTAACCCGATGCGAGCAGGGAATAGTTTAAGTATGAATGACTTAAAAGTATCTTCCCATAATTGGGACCCTCCTAAAACACTTCGTAGATTAACAAAAAAAAAAGGTCATATTACAGCGTCTGAAATCAATTCTACACTTAAAGAGTTTTCAACAAGCCAGAATCATATTCTGAAAGATCATTATGAAGAAGAAGAAGATACTGCCGGTAATAATTGAAGCTATCTTATGGAATAAATGACTTTTATTATCTTAATTTTAAGTTTCAGTTGCATCTAAGGAGCTATTCATTCCACTTTAATTTCGTTTAAAAAGAAAAAAAAAAGAAACTTTACTGCTCTATTATTATCAATCAAGGATATGATTCCCGTTCTTTTCCTATGTCTTTGGGAAATGCTAAAAAGTTTAATCTCTTCAAGTACAAGTACACGATCGCTTCGTTTTAGCAATTGATGTGATAGCACACCACTTTACCTAAATGTGCACAAAATAATTCATCACTTCAGATTTAAAGGCATGCATTATATGCTTCAACTTGCTGAGACATTCTCACTAATATCCTCATGATATGCCAATCTAAACTACTATCTTTTTCTTTTTTAACCTGTTTTTTAAAATATACTCTTCATAAGGTAATTCGTCAATGATTACTGAGCAATGATTCTTCATCGATATATACATATCTTGATTTGTTCTAAATTACAGTCATGAAATTTTGATTCCAACGTCTGGTCTAGATATGCCGATATGAAGAATGTCGAGAATCTTAAGATTTTTGGAGTTACCACGGAAAGGTATTTGAAGCAACTTAAGACAACTATCGTATATTTCGATATGCTGTCTCATTTTGGTGCTTAATGTCGACAAGTGCGTTCCATCTTATTTGAAAATTATATATATTTAATCTTCTATTAACCTTATAATTAATATTTAATAATAAGACCTTTTTTTCTCCACATTAATTTATAGTTGAGTTATAATTTAGAGAAGGTAATTTTTTTGTTTTATTTATAATTTTGGCTTATATATATAATGGACATCAATATGCTAACAAAATTTTGGATTCTCTCACAGCATTCATATTGGGAGTAAATCATTTATAAAATATTGAACATAAAGGTTTCATAGTAAGTTAGAGAGCAACTCCCTCAATCTTGAACTACTAGAATTAGAGTAAATACGAAACCTATTATAACTCAGCTAATGGTGGAGATACTAAAAATAAAATATAAATAAGAATCGGTATATATAATTCAAGAACAAGGACAAATAAATGACCGTAAATGGGTTTCATTATTAATAAAAATTTACAATATTTTATTAAATAAATAATTAAATAAGTAATTATAATTGTATAAATTTTTACATGTAAACTAATATTTATTTGTTAATTATTAAGACAAATTTTATTATTTCTGATTAAATATCTGATATTTAAAATTTTCATAAATAACTATTTTAAAGATTAATTAAATTAAAAAAGATTAATTAAATAATTATCAATATTTCATATTTTAAAAATAAATTTAAATTTTAAAATAAATAAAAAATTAAAATAAATTGAATAATTACATTTTATTATTAATAATTCTTATCCACAATTAATACTAAATACTTAAATAGTATTTATTTAGTTAATAATAAAATAGATTATAGAAAATAAAAACTCTAATATTTGTAAGTTTTACAAGTTATGCAAATAAGTAAAAACAAAAAACCTCGATTAAACACATTTTCTTACTAAATTTGAAATAAAAACTAAAAATCATAATAAAACCAACCTGTCCAGATCAAATATGTTTCAAAAGTCCAGTTTTAAATAGGCAAGTTGCTTAATCAAACAACTTACATCGTGGATTACAACTGTTAATCATGACATGACATTTAACTCGACCTTTTTCTGGGCAAAGCAGTAGAAATGGAAAGAAACACGACCATAAAGAAAAGGAAAGCCCGCCTTCAGCGCATTTACACAGCTAAATGACAAGAGCTAAGTTAGGAGCTGCCTGCCCTATTTTTCTAACCATATTTTGATATCGCAAGTGGGATGATAAGCCAACTCACATACACTTCTGTTCCCCCCCCCAAAAAAAAAGAGATGGTAGGTGAAACATTGCATCAAGATCTGATCTTTCATTTCAGTACCTTGTAAATAAATATGAAACGCAACTGCTCTTATATCTTTACACCTAGTGGCTTATCCACCATCATGAACTGGACTTTCTGACGAAGGCTTTCACTATCTGTATGACTATGTTACCTAAAGTGGCGTTTAGTTTAGCAAGGAAAACAACTTCAATTGCTACTTCTCCTTCCTATTTATTAAGTCTGCTAGAGGGTTCTTATCAACAAGGGCAGATTCTACTTTTGTGTTCTAAAAGTATGAACATCTTTGGCAAATTCAATTGGAATGCCAATCTGACACGTTAAAACTTTTTATGGTTCTTAAACCAATTCATGGAGGCAGACAACGACTATTTTTGATAAAAACTTCACAAGCACTTGTTTTGCTGGTGCCCCAACTAAGGAAGCAATTCTTCTTCTTTTTTTCTTCTTTAGGCTTGTTTGTTTTATCATGATCAAATCTCCATTTTTAACCAACAACTTTGTACTTCCACTATCACTTACTACTCGATCAATGAAATCTAATGTCAACCAACGACTGTATTAGAACTGCAGAGCTCATGGAGGACACAGTTTAAATGGGAATTTTTTTTAGTGAAAAATTTCATTAAACCTCAAGATCGAGCATCAAAGAAACAAAGTACGGGACAATTGTGTAATTACAAGGAAAGGATTATAAAACTCATGCTACTCTAGAACGATATTAGATAAATAACCAATTACAAACTCATTCTAAACTCCATCTTCTTCTAAAAGAGGCAGTTATCCTTCCTGTAACATGGATTTGCAGTATTTACTTAATCCTACAAGAAATCCTATTAGCAAGTTCATTACTATCTCTTTTCAAGTTCTTGAATAATCTATTATTTCTTTCCCTAGACAGAACAAGTTATACAAAAATTGATATCCAAGTGTTCTCCTCTTTTTTTATTGTGAATCTTCCAGATAATGGCAATACAACTCCATCATAAGCTGCATCCTGCTCCAAATAACTCTGGAATATACACATTGAAAAAACATATGACTATTGTACTTGGAGCTAAGATTGCATAGTATGCAAAGCTGATCATTAGCACTATAAATTTTGTCTTTAGTTGGCAATTTGTGTCTTACAAACATCCTTTCTAGACAATATTAAATCATTCAATTCTAAGCTGCTGTTATTTGATAGCAATAAGGAAGGATTGATTAGTAAATTTCTTACCTCCATTGGCAACCAACACAGTTTAAATGTAATTGATGTCATTTTCGTGGTGATTGATTATACGATGATTTTAGCAGTATCATATCGCTGAGTTCTTACAGGGTTTGATAGAGATTATAGTATTAGATGATGGAGAATTCCACTCTAACTATTGTTAACTCTCCCGCAAGTGGATCGATTTTATCTACCAATTGGGCGCTAACCCCAAGAACGCTTACGTGTATCCCTTTAGATGCATCACCAAGTTTTATCTTTTTAGGTGCTAAAGTTACGCTCTTTTGGACGATTATTTTTTAATTTACGTGCAAGGGA
>JAOQMS010000001.1:24456145-24468480 GCA_027563885.1 Erythroxylum longipes | reverse complement strand
ATATAATTAATTAAAATATATTAATTAATTAATTAATTACATTGTAATTAATTAAAATATAATTAATTAATTAATTATAACTGATTAAAATATAATTATTCATTAATTAAAATATTTTAATTAATTGATTAATTACAATATAATTAATTAAAATAGTATTAATAATTAATTAAAATTAATTACAATATATTAATTAATTAAAATATTGTAATTATATTGTAACTAATTAAATAATTAAAATATAATCAGTTAATTAGTTAAAAGATAATAAGTTTTAATTTCTTAATATTTTTTACAAATCAACCACTATCAATAATAATAATAATAATTTTTTCCTCTTAACTAATTATCATCTTCATAATAATAATAATATCTATTTTTATTCTTCACATTATTTTTTTATTCTTATTACTATGTTTCTGTACGAAAAATCATTCTTTAATTGCTCGCATAGCCAAGCGTCTTGAATTAATTATTGTTCGTGGAACCAAGCGTCTTCAATTTTTGGGTCCCTTTTTGTTGGTAGGTGTCTTGAATTTTTGGGTCCCTTTTTGTCGGTAGGTAATCACTGCTCGTACAACGTACGGTTTCAGGTCACTTAACCTGCTACCACATGCTAACCAGCTACCACCTACTACGTTTGTTGAAGTGTGGCTCTGTTTGTATGTTAGTGCAAGTTAATAACAAAGTCTCCAGCTTTATTATAGGTCTAGAATTTAATAAATAATTTTAAAATAATGAAACGAAAATTCAAATTGTAAGAGAAGTTCGTAAGATTACTTTCTAGGAAAGCAACATATTTATACATAATAAACAAAAAAGCTAAGAAGATTCCAAACTAAAAAAGAAAAGCGTAGAACATAAGTCGCACATCGGATTACATGATCACGTTAATAAGAGATGGTTCTGTCTAGTCTCCCACAATTGAGTGGTGAAATGGACCTAACACAACAAACTATTACACCATTAATGCAAACAGTGGACATTAAACGTATGTAGTCGAATCACGTAATTTATGTAGAGATTCTCCTTTTATGTCTTAAGATTTGGTTAGAATCTAATTTCCGGTAATCACGTAGAATCATTGTAATTATAGGATTAGAAAAATTATAAGGATTAACTTCCTAATTAGTATAGTTGACCTTCCTTTGTACCAATATAAATACCTGTAAAAGAATGAATGAAAAGAATAGAACTTTCTACTTTATTTTGAGATGATATCATAGTCAATTTCTTTGAATCTTGAAATTTCATTTTGACAAAATGAGTGAAAAAAAATGTCAAATCATTAGAAACAAAATCAGTTCCAATTGTTGTTCAATCTGAAGGTGTTTTTAATGTAGGGATCATTCTCATATATTCGTAGCAAGATGAAAAAACTCTTATATATTCGTAGCAAGATGAAGTAGCCCGAGGAATCAGAGTAAGGATATGAAAAGTGGAATACAGAAAATTAAAAGGTGAAAAGATGGTTGTTGATGTCTATGTCACTATAAATTATGAAGCGATACTTACATATTTCTGCCTATTGCTTGTGACATTTGGAATGCTTTATCTAAAGCATTCTATGATGAAAATGATAAGTTACAATTATTCTCTTTGGACAAAAAGGCTTTCATAGCCAAACAAAGCGAAAAGCCTCTCTCTGAATACTATGGAGAATTAACTGAGGTCTTTGGAGAATTGGATCATCGAGACATGGTGAGGATGAAAGATCCGGATGATGTGAAAGCATACAAAGATGCTATTGAACGATTAAGTGTACATATTTTTCTTGCTAGGGTAGATGATGAATTTGATCAAGTTTGTGGAGACATCCCACGCAAGGACCTTGTGCCAGACTCGGAGGAAAGCTATGCATGAATTCGATGTGAATCAGTTCATCGTGCAACAATGAAAGGTGAATCCGAAAGTTCTGAGGCTACAACAATGGTGATGCGAAATTGGTCAAAGTCAATCAAAGGAGCTGAAAAAACAGCCTATAACTTATTGTGATCGGCCTGGACATACCAAAGATCGTTGCTATGAACTGGTGGGATATCCAGAATGGTGGGATCACAATTGAGCACCTTGAAAAAGAAATCCCAAGAGGATTCTAACTGCTGCTATTGCTGAAACAAATATGGAGGATGACACCATTGAAAAGGGCTCGGCTTTGATAGCAGCTACAAATCATTGTGGTAAGGCTTTTAATGCTTCTGTTTTTAACAGCAAATGGATAATTGATTCGGGTGCTACAGATCATATGACATTTGATTCCAGACAAGTCACAAATCTTAAACCATCATCACAAAATTGTATTTCTACTGCCAATGGGAATGAAGCCTCAATTATTAGGGAAGGATCTTTAACACTCACCGATTATGTTAATCTTGATACTGTTTTGGTTGTTCCATCTTTAGATTATAATCTTTTGTTTGTTTCTCAAATAACCAAAACATTATCTTATTTTGTAATTTTTTGGCCTAATTTTTGTGTTTTCAAGGACATCTACACAAGGTTGATGATTGATTGTGGAATTAGACGAGGGAAGTTATACTACTTGGACTTGACATCAAAGAGTTATGATAAGTTGCATCAAGTGTTGGCAGTAAGTAGTTCACAAGATGGGGAGAAAAATAAATCTGAAATCTAGTCATGGCATCGTCACTTGGGGCATGCATCCTTTGGCTATCTTAAGAAATTATTCCCTGGTTTATTTAAGAAATCTAATATTTGTAGTTTCTATTGTGATGTCTGTGAACTTGCAAAAAGTCACCTAACTTCTTTTTCATTAACCTTGAATAAAAGTCCTTCCCTTTTTTGGTTGTCCACTCTGATGTTTAGGGTCCATCTATAGTTCCTACTTTGGGTGGGTCACGTTGGTTTGTTACTTTTATTGATGATTACACTAGAATGACCTGGTTGTGGTTTATAAAATCCAAAATTCAAGTTAGCTTGTTATTTCAAAATTTTGTGAAAATGATTAAAACTTAGTATAATGAACAAATTCAAGTTCTTTGCAGTGACAATGGAGGAGAGTATTAAAACAATGAACTTCAACAGTATTGTGGGGCACATGGAATCATTCATCAAACAACTTGTGCTAATACACCCCAATAAAATGGAGTAGCAGAAAGAAAAATCGTCATTTGCTATAAGTTGTTCGCGCATCATTAATCGAAGCTCACATGCCTTTTTCTTACTGGGGGGAAGCTTTGTGTTTTGCCGCATACTCAATTAATCAGACTCCTTCACTTTCCATTGACTTTCAAACACCACTCCAAGCTTTTACGGATGTGGTTATTGCCGCAACTGCCCCAAGTTTCCCTCCTCATTTATTTGGATATGTAGCTTTTGTACATTTACATAAACATAAGCACTGTAAGTTGTCTCCATGAGCTTTGAGGTGTGTTTTTCTTAGATATGCTAAGCAACTAAAAGGTTACCGGTGTTCATCCTCCCACTAAACAAATGTTTATCACAATGGATGTGATTTTTCATGAAGAATTAATGTATTTTTCTTCAGAAGGAAATTCAGACCCTAGATTATGACATTATAGAGTGTAATTTTCCAATGTATGAGAAAGATGATGACAGTGGTACACTGATGGATCATGATAGCCATGAAGACTTAGAAGATGGAGCAATTGAACTATCAACTGAACTAGACAAAAGAAGTGATTGAACTTGAAAATGTAAGTCCATCAAATGAAGAGCCCCTTACTAATATACCACTCCAATTGTCTTCTAAGGATGTCCCTATGATGACATATAAGCCAACCAGAAAGTAACTACCACAATGTCTCACTAGAGGTATTCTTAAACCCACTTACGAACCTGAACTTTCTAATAAAGTTAAATATCCCATGAGTAATTATGTGTCCAACCAAAACCTTTCGGAATCAAATCGGTCATTTGTAAATCAATTATCTACTGTAGCTATTCTGCAAGAAGCCTTAGCTAACTCAAGGTGGAAAGCTGCTATGAATGAAGAAATGAACTCTTTGTAGAAAAATGATACTTGGAAACTAGTTGATTGCCCAGCAGGAAAGAGACTGGTAGGATGCTGATGGATTTATATTGTAAAGTATAGAGCAGATGGTACTATTGAAAGATTCAAAGCAAGACTCGTGACAAAAAGGTATACCCAAGCTTATGGGCTTGATTATGCAAAATTATTTGCACCTGTAGCTAAGATTAACACTGTTTGAGTATTATTGTCATTAGCTACAAACTTAGATTGGTCTCTACAACAATTTGATGTTAAGAATGCTTTCCTGCATGGAGAATTATCTGAAGAAGTTTATATGGAACTCCCACTAAAATGCATGGTACTAAAAAGATATAGTAATAAGGTGTGCAAATTGAAGAAATCATTGTATGAGCTAAAACAGTCTCCGATAGCATGATTCAAAAGATTCACAAAGTCCATGACCACATTTGGATATCATCAAAGCAATTCAGATCAGACTTTATTTATTAAAAAACAACAAGGTAAGATCACAACGCTCATTGTATACGTGGATGATATGGTGGTTACAAGAAATGACCCAAAAGAAAGGAAAGCACTACAGTGAGTACTTATCTGCAGAGTTTGAGATGAAAGATCTTGGTTCTTTGAAATACTTTCTTAGGATTTAAGTGTCTAGATCCCATAAAGGAATTTTCTTGTCTCAAAGGAAATATGCATTAGACTTGTTGAAAGAAGCTAAGATGCCAGCACGCCAACTAGAAAATACACCAATAGAGGAAGGTTTGAAATTATGTATTGAATCAAACCAAGTTTTTATGGATAAAGGACGAGATCAAAGACTTGTAGGTGGTTGATGTACTTAGCACACACACGACCAGATCTTGCTTATGCATTGAGTATTGTTAGCCAGTTTATGCATAACCCTAAAGAACAACATATGAATGTTGTTATGCACATTTTGAGGTATTTGCAGTCTGCTCTTGGGAAAGGAATATTATTCAAGAAAAATACAAAAGATCAAGAGATAGATGTGTATACGGATATTGACTGGGCTGGATCAACTGATGACAGACGATCAACTTTGGAATACTTCACATTTGTAGGTGGTAACCTTGTTACGTGGAAAAGCAAGAAACAAAATGTTGTTGCTCCCTCAAGTGCAGAAGCTGAATTCAGAAGTATGGAAATTGGTCTTTGCGAAGCCTTATAGCTAAAACTCCTTTTAGAGGATTTGGGCTATCCATGTAGACAACCAATTCGATTGTATTATGACAATAAGGCTACTTGTGATATTGCTCATAATCCGGTTCGACATGATTGAATGAAGCATGTTAAGGTCAACAGATTTTTCATCAAGGAGAAGTTAGAAGAAAAAATGTTAAAGTTGCCAAAGATTCGATATGAGTGGTGAATATTCTTACTAAAGTAGTCTCTAATCTAAGTGTTCTTAAAATGTATTAGCAAGTTGGGTATGGATAATATCTACGCACCAACTTGAGGGGGAGTGTAGAGATTCTCCATTTATCTCTTAAGATTGGATTAGATTGTAACTACCTGTAATCACGTAGAATTATTGTAATTATAGGATTAGAGAAATCATAGGCATTAACTTCCTAATTAGTATAGTTGGCTTTCCTTTCTACCGATATAAATACCTGTAAAAGAATGAATGAAAAGAATAGAACTTTCTACTCTATTTTGAGAATCTAAAAATTGTGCATGACGATGTCATACAAACGCATGACTCGTACGTCAACAAGCATCTGAAGCGCGTTGGAGGAGAGGAGACACCTTTAAAACACCACAATAATTTGAAAATATGGCGCTTTGGTTCAACCTAAGACTTGCAATGCTATTGTATTTTTGTTTCAATTAATCAACCTACTAAATTCTGCAGTACTAACATTCAAAAAATACTTTGCCAAAATGTCACACATAAATTTATTATTGAAAATAGTTTTTAAATAGGTGAAAATATTTATAAATGAAGTGATCCACCAACACAACTAAGTCCATCAATAACAAAAAAAATACTTACTAAAAGCACTAACCTATAACTCTTAAACTTGAACTACATTTCATTACTACTAAAAAAAAGTTAAAAAATAGGAACTTGCTTGCAAACATATTTTTTACTCAACTAAGAAACTAAATTTGTGCTTTAAACTTGGCTAACTTGAAATCATTCTTCAATTCTCCCCCTTGATTCAAAGTTGCAGATTCCAAGTAATGATCTTAAATAAACATAGTTCTCTTTTGAAAGTGGTTTTGTGATAATATCAGTCATTTGCTTTTCAGTACTGCAATATCTCATTGCAATCTCATCTTTTGCTACCAAATAATGGATGAAGTGAAAATGAATATTGATATGCTTCTTCCATTGAAAGTTTGGATTTCTCCTCATCGTGATTGTTGCATGGTTGTCATAAAAAATTTCAGTTACACCTTCTTGATTTTGACGAAGATCCACGACTATCCTCCTCAACAAAACATCTTGACAAGCTATTGAATTTACTGCTATATATTCTAGTTCTGAAGTAGATAATACTGTTGTAGCTTGCTTCTTTGAACTATATGTAATTGTTGTTGATCCAAGAGTAAAAACACTTAATGAAGAGCTTTTATGATCATCTAATGAATTTGCTCAATCGTTATCAGTGAATCTATATAAGCTGAATTTTGAAATAGCTTCGTATAGAATTCCATAATCAATTGTTCGAACAATGTAGCGTAGAATCCGTTTGGTTGCTTGAAAGTAGTGCCTTGTAGGACTTTGCATGTACCTGGAAATAACACCAACAAAAAACAATATCATGTCTAGTGTAAGTTAAATAAATTAATCCACCCACCAAACTCCTGCAATTCCTTGCATTTATCTTCTCGGTTGTATCTTCAAGTTGTAGCTTTTCATGCACATGCATAAGTGTAACAGTTGGCTTGCACTCAAGCATATTAAACCTTTTAAGAAGGTCGCTTATATACTACCTCTAGTAGAAAAAAATTATCAACTCCTTGTTTTACCCCAAATACTAGAAAATAAGTCAATAATTCCAAGTTTGACATTTCAAATTTCTCCATCATACAAGACTTGAATTCGGTTAAAAGAAAGTTAGAAGAACTTCTATATATGATATCGTCAACATAAAAGCAAACAATAATAAAATTATATATTCCTTATTTCTTTATGTAACGTGTAGGCTCATTCTTACTCCTTATGAAGCCACTTTGTACAAAGTAGATATCAATGTTACTGTACAAAACTTGTGGAACTTGTTTTAAACCATAAAGAGCCTTTTTTAGAATATATGCTTTGACATCTTTTCATTTAATTTCAAAAACTTCTAGCTAAATGGCATATACTTCATCACATGATTCTCTATTTAAGAAATCATATTTAACATCAAACTAACAAATAGACCAATAAAATTGTGTTGTCATTGCTAATACAATTCTCATAGTTTTAAAACAAATTATTGGAGAAAAAGTTTTTTCAAAATCAATATTATTTTAGACAAATTACATTTTTTTCTTTAGGTAGATCCACCGAATCTCGAGTCGTGCTTTCCTTTATTGCCATCAACTCTTCTTTCATTTCATCTTCCCATTCTTTTTCTTTGAAAATATTCTCAAAAGTTGTAGGATCAGAATCAAAAAATAAAGAAAAAAAAGAGTACTCAAAATTTCAATTCTAGTTACCTTATATCTTTCATCCAAGCAAACCTTTTTCTAACACAACGAAGAGCTTCTTCTTCATCAATTTCAACAACTATTTGTGGAGTTTTAACAGCCAATTTTTCGGTGTTGAAGTTGAAGATATTGAAGTTGAGGAGCTCAGTGATGTTAGTATCAAACTTGATTGATTGGATTCACTGCTTGGACCATTTTCTCCCACAAATGGAATATGAATTTTAGCCTTTTTGACATCAATTTTCCAATTTTAATTAGCTTCCTCATCAAATATTACATTTATATTAACAATCACCTTGCACTAAGAGGGTTATATAATCAATGTGCTTTTGATTGAGTGCGATAACCAATAAAAATATGTTTTTTAGATTTTTTATCAAATTTGTGACAAACTTGAGAACTCATCAAAACATAAGCAATACACTTAAAAATTCTTAAGTGGCTTACCGAAAGTTTTCTACCTTATTAAGGTTTATATGGTGTTTGATTCAAGACTGCTTTTATTAGAGATAAATTCAACAAGACTGCTTTTATGCCTTACCAAGCCCAAAATTGATTTAGAATCCCTTTTGCTTGCAATAGGCTTCTTGCCATTTCTTTCATAGTTTGATTTTTCCTTTCTGTAACTCCATTATGCTATAACATGTATGGTGTGACTAGCTGCATACTGATATCATTTTTTCACAAAAAAAAGTGTTTATTAGAAATAAATTTACGACCTCTATCAGTACAGAACGTTTTCATATTTAACACATTTTTCTTCTCGAACAATTCCTTAAAATTTTGAAAATGCTCAAAAGTTTCAAATTTATTCACCAAAAAATAAACCCATCTCATTTAACTAAAGTCATCTGTAAAGAGTAGAAAATAATGACTCCCACTAAATGACTCTATATTCATAGGTCCATACAATTTAGCATGTATTAATTCAAGGCATTTGGAAGCCCTCCAAGCAGTTCTTGTCCGAAGGCTTCCTTGTTTGTTTGTCATATACTATACCTTTCACATGAAGCAATCAAATTAATTTTTGGAAAACCATAAACTATACCTTTTTGACTTAACAACTTCAACTCTTGATATTGAGATGCCCATTGACATCCCTAAATATGGGCATCTCAATATCAAGAGTTGAAGTTAAATGTCATATCATTAAGTCCTTGTTCACATTGCAATTAAGAGCAAAGTTTTCTATCTTGGATACCCAAATGGGAACATGTAATTTCTTGTCATTTCAACCTAGCAACAACATTTCTTATTTTCGTGTCTTTAATTACACAAGCTCCATCGTTAAAAAAAACAATGAGTACCTACCAATTTTTAATAGTCCAACACTCAAAAATTATGTGCCAAACTAGGAACAAGTTGAACATTGTCAAAAAGCATAATTACCATTATTAGTGTTGATTGTCACTGTGCCTTTTCCTTCAACTTCAATATCTTTATTATCACCAAAGCTTAAACTTAATCTTTTAGATCTCAATAAGCTCCTTGAAAATGGATTTTATTCATGTCATATGGTTAGAGCAACTGTTGTCAATAAATCACATTTCACTTGAAACATCATTAGTATCACAATAAGCCATAAAAGTTTGCTTTCCTCATTCTTTTTAGCTACTGTAAAATTCATTTGCATATCCTTGTCCCAACAGTCAACTTTCATATGCCCAAAATTTTTGCAATGATGACATTTAATGCCATTTTTGTCGCCTTTGTTTTCATCATAGGGCCACCTTGCTTGTCATTCTTGACCTCAGCCTCATCCTCTGTCGTGACCTCCGCCTCGAAAACCTCCTTTTCCGCTACCTCTTTTGACTGATATTTCAGCCTGATTAGCTTTATTTAATGACTCCCCTTCATTTGAAATGCCTTTTCATCTTTCTTTTCAAGTGAGATTTTATTCTTGCTTCATAAGCTTTCAAAAAACCTATTAGTTCATCAAACGAAAATTTATTCAAGTCCTTAGACTCCTTAATAACTACTAGTACATGATAGGAGTTAAACTCCTCAACACTTTTGGAACAATGGTTTGATCAGTAATATTTTCACCAAATGAATGTATTTTGTTAGTAATTATAAATACTATAGAAAGAAAATCTTGCATTAATTCCCCTTTTATTCATGCCTAGAGTTTCAAATTCTCAACGATGAGGTTAAAGTTTCATTATAATTACCTTAGAGACACCTTGAAACCCCTCTAAATTTTTCCAAGCTTTTTTCGAAATGGTAACTACTGTAATTGTAGCAAAAATGTTGTCATAAACAGCATGTTGGATTATCACTAATGCCTTGGAATCCTTCTTTTGGTTTTCTCTTAACTAGTTTTCTTCATCTGGGTCTTCATATCCCTTGTCTACAAATTTCTAAAGATCTCGAGACTTTTGCAATGTCTTCATTCAAATGCTCTAGAATTGATAATTTTTCTCTTGAAAAATTGGAATTAATGGCGTGGTGCTCGAGCTTGTTATTATTATGGCTAAAGACATTTCCTTTCCTTTTTTTTTGGGAAAGAAAGGCCGAAAGCTAACTAAAATGGGTTGGAATTTTTTGGTCTCAAAAGTCAAGAATGTGTTGAGATTTTAGATAGGTGCATACTCTTTTATCTTACTTTTCACTCTACATTCTAACTTATAAGACAAAGTGAAATACTTTTTGAACTTTTTATCTCTATAACTCAATTTTTTTCTCTCTTTTTGTATTCCTAATAGGTATTGACATAAAAAAAAAACACTTTGCCAGAATGTCACACATAAATTCATTAATCATTATTAAAAAAATAGTCTCTAAATATGTGACAACATTCATAACACAACTAATTTCATTAATATCATGAAAATTATATATTTAATTTAATAGCATATTAAAAAATTTTTCCTAATCTTTATTAAAAATTGGAATCCTTAGAACTAAAAAATATTTTCAATTTAAGTTTTACATTAATATATTTAATAATAAATTCCTAATTTATATTTTTATAAAAGATTGTTAAATTTATGAAAGAAACATGAAATAGAGATATAATAGATCTAAGGGTTAATTGAAAAAAAAAACTCATATTTTTCTTAATTTTACAATAATAGCCCAAATAATGAAAATAACATTGAAATGTTTCAACTTTCAAATTTTAGCAAAAATAGTTTGATGTTAAGTTCTCAGTTAATGTGAATGATGTGGCGAGATTAGTATTATAGGGATAACTAATCTTAAAGCACTCAATCTTTTACCATATTTTCAATTCATTGCCCAAACTTTTAAATATTTTAATTGAGTGATCAACCTTTTAAAACTTTAATAATTTAGTTCTAAACATTAGTTTCATTAGTAATTTGTCGGTTTAACTAACAAATTTTTTTATGTTTATGATATCTAATTGTCCACCTGAAAAATTAATTTTACTTCTGTCTAATCATGACCACTATTTTTCCATATGGACATCTACATATCATGAATAATAAAGATTTTGTTAGCCAAATCAGTAAATTACTAATAGAACTAATATTTTAAATTAAACTATTAAGATTTTTAAAGTTTCGTCACTCATTTGAAAAATTTAAAAACTTTTGCACTAAATTAAAAAAAAACTCAAAAGGTTGGGCTCTTTAGGATTGATTATCCCTATTTTTATCGTGTGATTGTTACACATTATATTTATATCACATATGAATTTTATTTTTTATTAAATTAAAAATATCAAAAATCTTAAAATAATTATACACTCTTTTATACGTTTTATTTTATAACTATTTTAGGGTACTTGATATTTTTAATTTATTAAATAACAAATTAATATTTATATTTTTAATTTATTAAACAACAAATTCATGTGTGACATAGGTAGAATATATGGTAGCCATGTGACATAAATATTAATTTGACATGAATCATTACGGCATTAATATTAATGAAGAATTTAATGTTTGACTATTTTTAACTGACTATTTTTATTAAAAATTAAAACTTAAAATGTTTTAGTGTCATTTTTTAAAATTTAAGCTAGTACTATAAAATTTAGTAAAGTTTGAAATTTTTTATAATTAACCCTAGATTTAATTGATGATGTAAATTCATTTTTAATATAAGAGATTATATTAAAAACCAATTATTATTACATTATTTAATATTTTGCTATCTTATTTTAAGAAAATATATATTTAAGTATATTTGATATTTTTAGAGATAATCAATTAATTATTTTCAAATTTATTTTAATAATAACCACGAGAAAAGGACCGACAAGTAATCCCCAAATCTTTTTTTCCTTATTTGATTCGAGTAAACGCCGTAGTCTTTACTCTACAAATTATGCACCATCTCCGAGAAAACGGATTTAGGGTGTGCTTGTTTGGAGGGTATGAAAAAAGAGGAATGAGTATGGAATGAAATATTGAGTTTGGTTAGGGATTATGATTATAGTCATTATTTTGATTACCCATTTTTGGGTAATCCTCCATTCCTCTCCTAATCTAGAGGAATGAGTATCATTGCTCTTTAATTGTTTGTCAAAATTAATAAAAATATAATTAATTCATTAATTAAAATATTATAATTAATTGATTAATTACAATATAATTAAATAAAATATTATTATTTATTTATTACATTATAATTAATAGAAATACAATTAATTAATTAAAATATAACTAACTAATATAATTATTCATTAACTAAATATTGTAATTAATTAATTAAAATATAA
>JAOQMS010000001.1:24425778-24456045 GCA_027563885.1 Erythroxylum longipes | reverse complement strand
ATATTTTTAAATTTAACTATATTTATTAATAATTATTAAATTAATTTTATAAATTAAATTAAGATATTTATAATTTTAGTAATAATTCATTTTAATTAAATAAATATAATATTTTAATTGATAATAAAGTAAATAATATATGTTTTTCATATTTTAATTCTACTTGGTTGTTTCCTATCATGAACTCTTGTTGTAAATTGTAATAATTTGAGAGTTAAGAATATTTATTGTTCTTTTTATTGGACGTTTTGATGTAATTATTATTTATTATATAATGAAAATTGAAATTGTAATATTTTAAATACTTTGTATTGTTCTTAATTTTATATTTATATTACGATGATTCTTTTTTCATATAAATTATAATTATTATTTATATGTGAAATATCTGAAAATTATTGTTATTTTATATTAATTGTTATTATTATTTATTGTTTTTTTCGGTGACAATGTTAAAAGTATACAGTACAACTACACAAAATAACAATGAACTATTTTGTAATTTTTTAAAAAATTCAGGACTATTTCATAAATTTAAAAAATTACTCGAAACGGTACCTAGTATTGATCGTTACTAATACAATACTGTACTAGAACTCAACCCAATACCAATTTCGGTACGGTATTCCTAACATTAGGTAATCACACAAAATCTTATGTTTTTAAATTGGTGTTATAATTTTGTGTCAATAATTTTTGTCCACATATTTATATAGTTCCCACGTAAATGTGTAAATGGAATTAACTGATACATGAATGGAACTGGTTAATTGAAATAAAAGATCTGATTCTAACATCCAGGCTTTGACAATGTTATATAACTTTTCCCTTCTAAGATTTGGTATAAAGCCCCATTTAGTTGACAGGAAAGTAAAATGAATTTAGAATTTGATTATTTGAAAAATAAATCTAAAAAAAATAAAGATATTCATATGTTTGGATACTTATAAGAATTTTAGTAGAAAAGTTGAGTAGATTCTTATTATAATGTTTGGCATACAACAGTATTTTATGAAATGAAATTTAATTTTGACTTATGTTTTCAATTATACCACTACAAGTTACATCTACTTCCTGAGTCCGACGATAGAAAACGAAGTTGCTCAGAATTGTTCTACCGAGAACATCTCAAATAAGTTATTTTATCTGTCGGTTTCAGGTTCTTGCTTAGCTCTTATCTGGAACGTTTTTCCTGGAAAATTTTTCAAGGTCTCCTCTATTGGAATTATGCCCATGACCCAATCGTTATGTAATCGATTGAACACATATGCATTGTAATTAATAATTTTGTTTAATAACATGGCAAATGATTATATTGTCATATTATATTTTTGCTTTTATCCTAATATGATAAGTCTTTGATTAAATTTATACACTTGTCATCATAATGGAGATTATGATAATGAGAGTCAAGTCGTTAGGGTTTAATCTAAAATTGTTCTTGATTATAGGATCATCAAATAAGGACTTTAATGATCCAGTTAGATAAATATATATGTAATAGTATCTGTTGGATAGATATTAGTAGATCTCATTTACTAAGTTACATATATAGATAATGCATATGGAGATATGATCATTGAACTGACCAAACTGAGAATTCCCAACGGTTAATATTACCTATGGACTGTCAAGTGGGATATGCTTATAAGGTTTTTAATGTATATTTTTTCCTTTGACATGAGATCATCATAGTAATCAATAGGTCACTTATTATATTTTGATATCGGACACCTAGTGTATAAAATGTTAGTTGAATGATCATTGGATATAATTAAGTACCTATCTGGTTAGTGATGAGTCAAGATGGGATCCATCAACTCTAGGTAATGAGTTTGAACTCTATGTTGTCATTGATCTTAATGGTTGTTTCAAGACCTTGGCCAGGGCGATTGAATGAGTGAGGAAAAGGAGTTTTCTAAGTCATTCACCAATTATTAATGATCGACATGTAACATAGTTGGTTATCTAATAGGGTTTGACAGTTAAATCATACCTTAGGATAATCCGGAGTTGTAATGATGGAAGGTAATAATACATTATCCTTAACTAGGTTCCATCTTTGTAAGGCTATTACTTCACACTATCCGGTCGTTGAGGAGTGTTGCGAGACGCCAACCTTGATTAGTAATTAATTAGATTAATTACTACCAGTTTAGTGATGAACCTATGTGGTTACACACTTACGAGTGTAATATTTTATGCTTATGATTATTTAATTTATTATGAGATAATTTATTAAATAATATATATAACATATTATTATATTTTTTGCTAGCATAGAAAATATAATTAATATTGGTAATTCTCTTATAAAAAAATGAATAAAATAAAATAGGTTTATTTTATTTCATTTATAAATAATAATAATTATTTATTAAAAAAATCATCGGATGGTGAAAGGTCACCTTGGCTTAGTTTGATTTTTGATGCTACCGTTTAAATTCAAAACGACATGTAGAGATGTTTTTTCAAGTTTTAAAAATCATTAACACCACTTACGAAGAGGTGTGAGTGAATAGATATACTCTTTCATTTTTGTTATGTGAAAAAAGACAAAAGAAGAGAGGTTGTCTCTAGTGTTGCTACAACATTTTACGTAAATACAAAGAAAAGAGAGGAATAGATATATTTCTTATTTTACGTGGAAATCAACAAGAGAAAAGAAGAGAAAAAAATTGTTTTCTCTACTCTTAAAAAAAGGGTTCATCAAAATATTCCATAATCATATTAAGTGTTGAAAGCGGGACGTAATTTTTTGGTGTGGAGTACATAGAGACTTCGTATTTTCGAAGTTCATTACTTATTAATCCTCACAAAATTCCAATTTTGTGTTTTTTTACCTATTCTTATTATTAGTATGAATGTTAAACGCAATAAATCTATACAGAATTGCAATTATTTTTTGTTTCCGCTGCATATGCAATCCTTCATCCTCAAGATTCTGGACCTCATTCGTCATACTCAATAACAGTGGCAATATCACCACCAAGAATGTCTCTCTATTGTTTCAAGCAAAGACCATATCAAGTCACTGCTTCTTCTTCTTCATCTTCGAGCTCACTCTTTCTCAAGCGGGTAATAAATGGAAGAAAAATATCTAATGTTTTTTTTCCCTGTCAACTGTGAATTTTATTGAAATTGATGTTTAGTAACATCAAATTGTAGCAATTACACTTTGATGTTTCTATTTACTACAAGGAAGTAGAGTTTTATAAAAGAGTTGTCGTAAAATTGAGAGAGAAGAAAGAATTGAATTGAACGTATTTTTTAAATTAAATTTTTGATGAAAGTAATCTAAATATCAAGGGGATGATGGGATTTAGAATCCAAATAAAGTACTGCCACTTTTCTTAGATTAGGAAAGTTTTTACTTTTCTAACTATTCAAAAAAATTAATCAACCATGGTAATATAAATTAAAAAAAATTACTTTTTCAAGTAAGAATTCACGCCAATCAAACAAGGATTGTTCAAGTAATCAATATTTTATTTATTTTAACTATATTTGTAAATCCAAATAAGTATATTGTAACTTAAATAACATAAGAGTTCACATTGTTTAGACGCATTATAATTTATGTAACTTAGAGGGAAAAGTAATTAGAACATTTTCTCCTTTTATTATGTTTGCACTAATCAATATTTTAAAAAATGGATTTGAAGTTAAATAAGTAAAATAATATATTTAAAGTTTAAAGATTTAATAAATATTAGATCAACTTTAAATTGATATATATTACAAACTAAATAGAATTGAATAATTTAAAATATTATTAAAAAAGAAGACTATTTTTATTAACAAAAAAGTTAAAATTTAATTTAAAAAAGATTAATAAATAAAATTAACTGGTTTATTTTAATTTATAAATATTAAATATTAAATATTAAATATTAAATTAATTAATTTTTAATAATAAAATCAGTAAAATAAAATAAACTAAAAAATTCACTAATTTAAAATTTATAAAATTAAACTAATTAAACAATTGAGTTTTTTAATTATTGATATTTGATATATTTGTGTCCGATGTAAAATTTAGCACAGTTAGGCCTAGGTGAGCCTGACCCATGCCAAATCGGATCCAAAAGATTTTCTCCAGGACTCTACTTATTACGGCAGAGAAATTCTTTCAACTGTTGACACGTGGCGCACTTATATTTCCTGCATACTTATCTTAACCAATTAGTTTAAGATACATGAATATTATGAAATTTAAAATCTTGAATAATTTTTATTAATGTATTAGTTTTTTTTGGAAGTAATCGATAATTTCATGCCCTTTATTTGGCCTTAAGATTAGGTTGTATTTTTGTAACTAAACATTAAATCATGTTGATTTAATTCAACAAACAATACTAATAAAGAAGAAATTAAAAGAAGTAAAAAAAATTATACAACAAGAAATACTAAATCGGATTGAAACCCGAAACTCCTGCACCGAGGGGAGGCTATGCACTGGCGGCGGCAACAATTGGAATCAACACCAGAACACACACAAACCCCCAAAGTCCAATTACAAAAGCGAACACCTAGTAAGTAAGAATATAAGTTAAAGTTTATATTTAAAGTTGATTAGTTTGATTTTAGTTAGAAATAAGTTTCCAAATAAATTTCAATTATTACGTTCATAAGTTGAATAAAATTAGAAATAAGTTTTTAGTTGAATTAAAAAATATATATTACTCAATTTGATTCATTATGTATATATAATTAGAAATAAGTTTATGATTAAATTTAAAAAATGATAAGTTTTAATATTATATTAGAAATAAATTTCTAATTAAATTGAAATTATCAGTATAAGAATTAGAAATAAGTTTTTGATTCATAATTTAATTTGATTAGTTCCATAATAATTAAAAATGTGTTTCTCATTTAAATAGAATAATCATAACTTTATATGAATTTTATTTTTTAATATATATGTCAAGTTTAGTACTATTCAAATTATCAGTACACATATTATATGAATATTACTTGACAATTCTTCTTGAGTACGATAATTAATATTTATTTGTCATACCAATAATGATTCAAAACATATGCGCTCATTCAATTTTGTAGATAATTGAAAACTAATTATTCGCAAAAATACACATATATACATGATAATAACGTGCAAGCATCCTATTTCTTTCTGTAGAAATTTTATATTTTTATTATGGCTATTGCATCAAAGAATATTATTGCTGAACTCAACAAGGATGAGAAATTAAATGACAACAATTATGAGATTTATTGGAAAAGTATTGGAAGAGTAAGAGACTCCCAAATTATTAAACATAACCATGAATGTTCCTAAGGAAGGCAATATTGCCCAACATAAAAAAGACCGTGGTGCTTATAAAACATGAAAAAAAGAACTCATTAACTTACATTACGTTACTAAGTAACATGAATAATGATATCATGCGTGAGTTTTATAGATATGAAGCTACTATTGATAAGTGGTTCGCTTTAGTTGCACGTTGTAAGGCACCTCAGTGACTATGATATCACTCACTATCAAGTTTGACACATATAAGAAATAACTAGAATACAAAATGTAAAAGCATTTGAGACATATATCAAACATAATAAGTGAGTTACGTGATGTTGGTCACGAACTATTATATGAGTAGTAAGTACAAGTTGTGATATGTTCATTACCTTCGAGTTGGCGCGTATAAAGATATATCTAACTCACAAGGAAAGTATCAAGACTATGGAAGATGCTAGGAGGCATCTTATAATAGAAGAATAATGTCTTGAAGTCTCTAAAATGTCTTTCGATACATAAGTAGTTGGTTCTCGCTCACATGGATCTATAAATCAGAAGCGTAAGCATCATTGGTGGGCCTCAATGGACAAAGCGTAAGAGAAACACCTACTATGCTCAGGATTTGAAGAAGGCAAAATGGAATCGAAATGGAAAAGAGAACGTTATTTAAAAAGCAGAATATGAATAAAGTTAAATGCTTTAATTTTCGCAATAAGGGTCACTTTTCTCGTGATTGTAACAAGCCTAAAAAGGTACAATCTTATTGTATTGACTTTTTTTTTGCAAATGTCTCTTGTTTAATTTTTCTAACAGAATCATATCCTTTTTGGATTACAGATTCGGGAGCAATCAACCATGTGGCAAAGGATATAAATGCTTTCGTGGAATTCTGAAAAATCCCGTATAGAACACTATAGATTTATGTAGTAGATAACCCAAAGATAGATTTACAAGAGAATGGAACCTACAAATTAGACATGTATGGTGGTTGATCCCTAGTCCTACATGAAATGTTGTACGCTCCAAAGATTCAATTGAATTTAATATTTGTGTTGGTTTTAATAAGTCTTCGTTTTGATGTAAATTTTCACAGTAATGGAATGAATTTATATCTTGGACATATTTGCTATTGTCATATTTTTATGTTAGAAGGTTTTATTGTTTTGGATGTTGTTCATTCAAATACTAATGTATATAAGTTATTATTTGTTTACATCATCCAGGAATTCCAATAATGATGCAATTTTGTAACATGCTAGTCGATGTCATATTATTCAAAATTGAATAAGTCGCTTAGTTAAAGAAGGCCTCTTAGGTGATTTACATCAAGTATGTTTACCTATTTGTGAACATTATTTAGCTGGTAAAATGCACCGAAGCAATTTAGAAGGGGAACACAAGCTTCCTATCTAGTGTAATTTATTCATTCAGACATCTGTGTTCTAATGAATGTAAGGGCATGACGTTAGGCTGCACACTTCATCACTTTCATAGATGACTATAGTCATCATAGTCATGTTTATTTGATTTCTCACAAATTAGAAGCATTAAGTTGTTTAATAAAGTATATAAATTTATTAGAGAATCAAGTAGACAAGAAAATGAAAGCATTAAAAACTAATCAAGGACAACAAGACTTGTTTGATAAGTTCAAGATGTTATAAGATGAAAAAAGGAATAGAAGGATAATTAACTATTCTGTAAACCCCATAATAAAAATAGAGTTGCGAAAGTCATAATAAAATGTTATACTAAAAATGGTCAGATCCATAAAAACATAAGTAAATTTACCAATCACTTATTTGGATGATGCATTACTTACAACTGCTTATGTGTACTTATATTAGTTACGAACACTTTGTATGAGTTATGGATAAGAAGAAAACCAAACATGGAACATTTGATACTATAGGAATATGCTACCTACATTCATAATTTCTCTTATAGATATGAGAAACTAAGCCCAAGAGGGAAGAAAGTATTTTTGTTAGATGCTCTGAACACTCAAAAGGATATGTGTTCATAGGTGAATAAGGTAATGAAGGAGTAACTAAATTTGAATCACGAGATGTTACGTTCTTAAATAATAAAATTTCAAAGCAAGGTGAAATAGGAAAAGACCTATTTCTATATGAAACTCTTGATCAGAATGATTTCATCACTGAGAATCATAAAGAGGGACTTTATCCTAGTGTGAGTAGTCTAGAACTTGAAGAATTAACCTAAGGATATTTATTATTATAATCAATTTAAAGTTACCTATTGTATTTGATCCGACTGGGAGTAATTAAGATGTTGATGAATTGTTTCTCATAAACCACGTTTACGTCGAAGTAATCATAGTATGATTCCCGACTTTATTTTAAAATAGAAGGCAAAATTCATGTGATTATCCTACAAAAAGATGACGAGCCAAGGAATGTACTTTAGGCTTTTAATGGTCCTACTAAAGAAGAATAGATGAATGAAACGAAATAAGAAATGACTTCTTTAAGATCAAATCAAGTATGAAACTTAGTTGATATCCCTAATAGGCATAAAGCTATTAGGAACAAATGAATTCTCAAAATAAAACAAAATGCAGTGGTAGTATCGAAAGATACAAACCACCCCTTGTGGAAAATGGATATATAAAATAGGACGAAATCAATTATAACAAAATGTTTTCACCTATTGTGAGGTTTTCTTCAATTCATCTAATCTTAGGTATAGTAGCCAGCCTGAATCTTGAACTACATCAAATGGATCTAAAGACTGCTATCCTAAATGGACAATTAGAAGAAGAAATATATATGGAGCAATCTATAGGTTTCATCGAGACAGGCACAGAATATAAAGTATGTCAATTATTGAAATATATTTATGATTTGAAACAGTCCTCAAAGTAGTTTTGTATAGGTTTTCATAACATAATTCTTTTATATGATTTTTATGCACTTGATAAAGACCACTATGTATATATTAAGATATCCAAAGATAAATTTGCGATTTTATCTCTATATATGGATGAAATTTTGATTGCTTGTAATGACTGTGAGTTTGTCAAGCAAATCAAAGATTGGTTGTCATCTGAATTTGAAATGAAAAACATAGGTAAAGTTGTATACATTCTTAGAGTTAAGATTTCAAGAAATTATTCAAAAAGATTATTGTTACTTTATCAAGTGACATATATTTAAAAGATTTTAGAATGATTCCATATGCAAGATTGCAACCAATAGATAATCCTATTGCTAAAGGTGATGGTCTCAACAAGAATTTTTCCCCATCTACACCATAAGAAAGGGAATAACTGAAGAAAATTTCCTATTCTAGTGCAGTTAGAAGTCTTATATATTTTATGATGTGTACAAAGTTAGATATTTGTTACACTATTGGAATGGTAAGCAAATGTTAGATATTTGTTACACTGTTGGAATGGTAAGCAAATATCAGTCAAATCTTAGACAAACATATAAGTATGCGTTACGTTATCAAGACCATGACCTATATATACAAGGGTATACAAGTGTAGACTAGAGAGGAGATTTAGATTAAAGAAAATCTACCTCTAGATTTGTTTTCTTACTTAATAATGGTGTTATATTATAAAAGGAAAAAAGGGTCAAAAAAGAGCCAAAGGTTTTGCCCAAAATTTAATTAGGACTCTAATGCTTTTGAACATTCAAAAACAAACCAAATGTTTAATAAACATTTTAAAAAACCATTTAGTTAACAAAATGTTAATCCCTTCATTAAATATTGCTTATATGGAAATTTTGATTTTTTAGTAGGACTCCACTGCCACGTAGACAATTTATCTGGCATGTTGTACAATAAAATCTGTAAAGATTAGCTAATTTTTTGGCCTTGAGATTATCAATCTTAAATTCCCTAATGTCAAAACATTTTCACTAACTCTAATTTCCCAAAGTCCTTAATTTGGCACTTTCATTATCTGTGTATCTTCCCTAGTTTTGTTTTGCATTTTAACTTCTTTTTATGTGTTCCTTCTTTGACTGATTGCACGTTGCTTATTTACTTTTCTTTGAAGGTTGATGATGTCTTCAAGTTAATTAATTGTAAGTTTAATCCTCAGATAACATTCATGAGGTATAAATTTTGGCTGTTTAGTGTCAAACTATTTTACTTCAATTTGTTTGGTAAATGATTTACTTTTTAATGGTTTGGATTTGAAGGAGTGCCTTAAAGATTAAAGGTAGCCTGAGTGTTGCACAGAAGTTCACTCCTGACATTTTTCCAAAACCTTCAAACTTTGTTTGTTTTGCCTTACTGTTCATGCAAGTTTTGTTCCTACATGAACAAATAGAGGTTGACCTAAGTAACAAGCTAGTAGCTCACAACATCCAACTAAATGTAGTGTAAGGAACAATTTGCATTGTCATTTCCTAGAGTAGGGTTTTGCTTGAAAGCACAAATTATTCCTTGGGATTCAGGTCATTTCCAAAGTGAGGGAAAATATTGATTATGTTTTTCTTTTATCTCAAAATTTGGGGAAAAAACATAATTAAGACCAAAAGGAGATTCCAAAAATCAAACTTTGCAAATGGGATCTATCATTATTTTGTTTACCTAATTACTTCCTTTAAATGAGTTTCTAATAAAAACTATAAGTTTTGAGTTCATTAATGTTCCTTTACTCAATCCTTGTATCAAATCTACTTTTGTTTAGAAGGAACGTAAAATAGAAGTAGAGAAGCAATGCAACAAGTAGAGAAGCAACACATAGAAGTAGAGAACTAATGCATGTACAATGAAGTAATGTGACACATAATCAACGTTAACGGAGGAGATGAATCGTGTAGGGTGCTGAATTAGGGATTTAGGGTGTAAAAGATTAGTTAATTTAGGGATTTAAGAATTGGGGATTTAAGGTTAAAAATATTAGTTAATTCAAGTGTTTAAAGATTTTACTAGACCCCATGCTAGATAATTGTCTACAGAACAACGGGGACCTATATCAAAAAATAAAAATTTTTATGTAGGAAATATTTGATGGAGGGGTTAACTTTTTGTTAACTTAGGGGTCCTTTTAAATGTTTATCAAAAGTTTGGGTTGTTTTTGAACGTTTAGAAACGTTAAGGTCTTAATTAAATTTGAGGTAAAACCTTTGGGTCTTTTTTTTGATCCTTTTACCTATCATGAAACAATGAAACAATTATGTGATGCTTTATCTACAATGGAAGCTGAATTTATAACATTTTCAACAACAATACAAGAAGTCATGTGGCTTAGATGATTCTTGGTTAGTTTAGGGGTCACTCAAAGCGAGATTGATCTAGTATCAATCAACGTTGATAGTCAAAGAGCAGTAGCTTATACAAAAGATGCCAATTTTTATTGTAAAACTAAGCATATAAATACCAAATATAATTATACGAAAGATATAGTTACATGAAAAGAAGTAAACATAAATTATATATCGACAATACATTGGGCATGTGAAGTGATTAAGATTACGTAGAAATTGAAAAGTAATCAATCAACATTTCTTTATGTATGTTTATTTAATGTGTTGTCATATATAAATATAAATATGACTGGACATTCTTTATTAAGTAATAAGAATTATTTAATACTTGATTTTAAAATATGTCTACTTTGTATGACATATTCTTTTTCATATGAACCAAAGCGTTTGTCAGATAAATAAAATATTGGCCTTCTCATATGGGCAATCGACTTTAGTCTTTATGATAACTAGAGAAGAAGCATTTTTTAAGTTTATTATTAAGGTGATAATAGAGATATAAAGTAAGAAACTTGAATCGTGAATGTCGACTTAAAAGATAAGTCAAATGGAAATTAGTTTGAAGTAATCATATGGTCATCATATCTATCTTAAGTTTCCATATAAGTGTTCTAAAAAACAAAGTTACAAGTAAACAAGTAAACAAGTGAACTCAGGTTATATACTCAGTATATGTGAACCAAATTTATACGATATTGTATTTGTAAAAAAACATATGCTCTAAAATAATAGGAGATAGTATAGTAGTATGTGACTCTTACCATTTGTGTAAAAATGACCCTAAAAGGGATTAATGTGAGTTAAAAGACTCAACTTACGTCTAGAAGTTAAATGAACCTCTTAATATACCATTCAAACTTTGGTCTAATTCTTAAGAAATAAATTTAAGGTTTGTTACTTTAAAATATTACTAGAAGACTATGTTTGATACGATCATATGGGACAATTCTATAAAAGCAAATTAGATTCAATTCAAGAGAATTGAGAATGGAGGAAGATCATTTTCTAATTCCACCTACTCTGAGTAAAAGAATTGAACACACTTATAATACAATGAGATAGATGAGATCAATCAAGATTAAATGCAAGATATTACAGTATATCATACAAAGTCTACTCTAGGATTGATTCATTAATTGAGATGTCATATATTCCTAACATATATATGACTATGAGGTCTTGTTGTATGCTGGTCACAAGAGTTATTGGACAAGTATGACGTACCTTTTCTTATCATTAATTAGTAAAATATAGTTAATGACATTATCTATAAATAATAGATAATGATTAATTGATAAGGTTGATATTAATCTTTTGAAAAACAAATATCCAAAATTGATATTTTTGCAAAAAGGAAACAAGTTTATTTGAGAAATCCTTTAACCTATGAAATATTCTAAGTGGTTTGATTTATAATGCATATGTTTTTTAAAGATCATGTATTTATGTATATGTTCGATAATTTTCTTGCAATAATACTTATATTAAAATAGAGAAAAACTCACTCCTACTCGTCGTGTAAGTATATAATTATAAAACTTCGATATTCGGTCTTTTGGTAAGGTAGAAATAAAGTTCTTAATATTTTCCTTATATATTTTCTTATAATTTTAGCGTAGTATTATTCTCGATGTTCGAGGATGTATGGCTTTACTTGTGATTTCCCTTTTAGATTGGATTAGTCTTTTTCCACCTCAAATGTATTCATATTTGGTCATTTACGCTTGGCTTTTTGTTTGCTTAATATATTATACTTAACGTATTAAAACTTTAGTAGTGGAATAGTAATTCAACAAGCAATCACACCAGTTCGCGTTTACAAAATATCTCTCTTTTAAGTTGCTTTCCTGGAAGATTTGGAAGTGAATATACGCTCAATATTATATTTCTAACTCATTTTCTGTAAAGGTTGCTGTCTTGAAAGATGTAGAAGTGGATTTACGCTTAATATTATATTTCTAAATCTGTTTATTTTCATCCTTATTTAGGAAAGGTTGACTACGAGCCTATTGTGAGAAGACAGGTTTTTCACGATTATCGTTTATCAGTACAAAGCTTCTCATCTGGTGTAATAGATAACTTTTTTGCTAATAGAATTCACGTGAATATGTTCACTTTGGTTCGTTGTCAAGTGAAATAGACGACCATGAACACAAATTAATGACAATGACAATGAATATCATTGAATTTAAAGACCGATAAAGTATTCTGAAAGTCCTAAAATGTTGTTGCAAATTCTTGACCGAATTAAATCCACACTGTGCCATTTAATGAAGAAACTTTATTCTTCTGCAAGTACAATTTTTAATTAAATATATGAAATAAATGACTTAAATCATTGGTGTGTTCGATGAAATTAACTAATGAGCGCTGTTAAACAAAACTAACAGTTCCTAACTAAGAAGTAATAAGTGGTAGACTGGTAGCTGAAACCTTATGTTTGATGTATCAGTATTTGGTAAACTAAGTACAGAAATGTAAACAATAAAATTAAAAATGAAAAAACAAACCATTAAGGAGGAAGAAGAGGAGCGGGGGAAATAAAACTAAACACGTTTTCAATGTTTACTTTCCCTGTCAATTACTTTTGTGATAATGCATATGGTAGACAAATGCTTGTAGTAAGTATACATAAAAATTATACTTGATAAAGACAACAAGGTTTAACTAATTTGAATTATGAAAACATTAAATCATTAATAATGTGGACTTTTTTTACTTGTGATTTAAAGGTAGATAGAAAGGCAGATTGTTATGAATATCTTTTGAGATAGTGACATGTGATTAATCTAAATATTTAATGTGTGCATATATATATATAAATGGGAGCTATCATTTTTATATAAAAAATATATACAAATTTAATAAGAAAATATGTTTGTAGAATAGGTCTTTAAAGTGCAATAATGTAAATCTCTCGTCTTTTTTTATTTACACCCTTTATTTTCATTTATTTTATTATTTTTATTTATATTTCAATATGATATCAAACTTAGGTTTATATTTTCATAATCATAATTTATTCTAGTTAAGTGTGTTAGAGTCATATTATTTTAAAATTTTCATATCAGTAATCATATATGCTAAAGTTGCATGTCGTCCACTCAACATCCATAGCTACTTGCTACATTAGTGACTCACTTGTGTAACTCACATGCAATGTGTCACATTCGGTATGTTTCAAAGCCCATATGAAGAGGTTTGACCTAAAGAGTCTTTAAAATTCTTCTCAAAATTATAGAAAAGGAAAGAAGACTTTAAAAACTTTTAGAATTTTGTGGAGTTTTATGAATAGTATAAATTATTCTAGAGAATCAATATAGGCTATTAGATCAAATAGGTCATAGCCATCCATTAAGGGAATAGAAGACTATAAATAGCTTTAGAGGCTTCATTTGTAAGCATCCTACATCCTACATTCTATAAGATACGCCCAACATTTAAGAAGAAGTTTTATTTATAAGTAACTTTATTTGCAAGTATTTTCTAAGCTCTCTTTTAGTTTATTGAGTTATTTTCTAATTGTACTAGTCTTGTACTTAGCATTTTGTTTAAGGCTGACTTGGTTATGTAGAATAATAATCAAATGTCATATGGTTCGTTGGAAAAAAGTCCAAGTCTATGACAGTTGCTATCAAAGTTGAAGATGTCGAGAGCGCAAAGTGAGATCACCAACGTTGAAGGTTCTAAGCAATTAAAGAAAGAGAGGTCATCGTCTAAAGACGCCATGATCAACATGAACGTAAGGCTCGTTAAGGTGGAGCTTGTAATAGTTGAGGTGTAAGAGAAGTTTGAGGAGATAGATCAATATATTGAGGGACTTGAGAATGTGAATAAGGAGTTTTATGGTGACATGCAAGATGCCTTGAATGTTGCCATATTTAAATGTCATAACTATGTGAAGGCCTTGAAAGAAACTCTCCAACTTGAGATTGCACACCCTAAGGAGGAGCTTGTAAAGGTTATTATAGAACTCAAAGAAGCAAAGGAGGAGTTGGTCCTCGGCAAAAAGACCATTGCTCAAGAGGGGAACTTGCATAATGGGTTAGAGAGACATGCTCTGACTTCTCTCTAACCTCCCAATCCTGAAACTTGCTTCCCTTACTTTTCTTCTCCCATTCACCACCCCTTTCTTACCCAGCTAGTGTTCCTGATTCTCACCCTTGCAAATCTGACTCCTTCCTCACACCTTCACCTTCTCATACAACATCTTACACCCATAGCCACTTTACGGGGACAACCTAGTCCTTTCCTTCACCTACCTTCCTTTTACCGCTTTTGACTTTCCCATTTTAGGATATGTAGCTACTATACAGAACCCACTAATACCAGCTCTCAACCCATCTCAACCCATTCACCAGGATGCCTTTCCACCTTTACCCTAACCTGAGCAAACCACAAAAACCCTTCCTAATCCTGCTATTAACTCACCTTTTGCTCTCCCAGTAACCACACCATCCCAACCCCCAAAGGAAACCTATTCGACTACTACCAATCTTCCTGCTGAGAGGAGAACATGGAAGCAAGTTGTGGGAGGTTATACCGAACTCTCTTTGCACTTTTTCCCTCTGAAGACTGAAGCTGGAAGAAGCATAGTCTTTCCTGATAAAGAAATTTTAGAAGAAGGGGTTAAACCTTGGGAAAACTCTCTCACAGGTTTTCTGGGACAAAAGACCAGCTTTCCTGGTTATTCAAAAATGAGCACTAACAGCATGGAAGAATAAATGTTTTGTAGAAGCTATAGTAGCTGAGGAAAAGTACATCATTTTCAGATTCTTCACTAATGCTCAAGCATTGAAAGTGGTTAAAGAAGGGCCATGGAATGTTGCTAATTTTCCTCTATTCCTACAACCTTGACAACTAGGATTCCAGATCGACAGTCATGAAAAAAGACCAGTTCCCCTATGGGTAAATCTATACAATGTTCCTCTCGAATATTAGACTACTAAGAGATTGAGTATGATAGGTAGCTTTCTTGGTAACCTCTATGCTTGGATGATAACATTGAAAATAGGAGGAGGTTGGGCTATGCTAGAATCTGCATTAATATGGACCTCTCTAACAGTATACCTGATACTATTCCTATCATGAGGTTGGGTCTTGATGGATCTCTTTATGAGGATAAGGTTGCTGTTCAATACCCATGGAAGCCATCACCAAAACATGATAAAAAATGGGTTCCTACAGGAAAGACCTTCACTAGAGGAGATTATGAGGAGCTGATGGGTATTGATATATCTAACACAAATGTAGATCAGCAGGATGAAATTAGTTCTGCTACTTTACCAGAATGTGGAGAGGGTAAAACAGTACCAGAAGGACTGGACAAAACACAAAAGTAGGCTGAAAGTGAGGGGGTAAAAGGAGCAGAGAGAGATGACAGGGTAGCAGCCAATACGAATAGCAAAATTGATGATCAGGCCGTAGGAGACACTCAAACCATGGTGGCAGAAAGCAAGGGGGAATTCTTAGAGGATGGTCTACCAACTAACCTGAAGCCTCATAAGGAAGGACAGGAAACTATATCATCCGATGCCATTAAGGAGACTATGAAAGAGGATCCGATTATTGGCAAATTCTTAGAGGGAGCTAAGTAGAAAACCAATAGGAGGAAAAGAAAGGGATCCAAAACAATCCTAGCCTAATTTATGAAGATTATAGCATGGAATGTGAGAGGGATCAACTGCCCTAAAAAGCTATCGGCTCTAAGGGATTTTGTCTATCATACACATCTATGGATTTTTGCTCTTTTGGAAACTAAACTTAGACTGGAAAAACTCAAAGTTTTGAATAAACTAGGTTCTAAATGGAAGGTTATATCAAATCATCAAGCACATAGCTACGGGAGAATCATTATTGGTTATGACCTTAGTGTGGGGGATATTTAGGTCTTGGCTGTAGAAATGCAAGCAATACATCTGGATTGCAAGCCCATTAAGACTAATAGTAACATCAACATCTCCTTTATTTGTGGATCAAATCATGCTTTTCAGTGGAAATTGTTATGGGAAAGTTTACGACAGATTCAGCCTATGATTAATGGTGCATGGCTTCTATGTGGAGATTTTAATGACACTTTATATCCTACAGATGCCCGGCCTATTAACATCCCTAGATGAAAGGATATCAAAGGAAGTTCAGCCCACCAAACTGTACCATTAAAGTAGACTTTAAGAAGGCTTTTGATCATGTTGAATGGGAGTTTTTGGTGCAGACCTTAAAACTAATGGGATTCTCGGAGGGGTTTGTCAAGTGGATTGGGTCTTGCATAACCATGCCTTCCTATTCTGTCCTAGTTAATGGATCTCCAACAAAGGTATTTAAGAGTGCTAGGGACTTGCGCCAAGGGGATCCCCTCTCCCCATATCTGTTTATAATCAGTATGGAGGTACTCAGCCTCCTAATCCAACAACGAGTGGGAAATTGCAGGTCCTTCAAATTCCACTTTAAATGTAAGAAGGTCAAGCTAGTCAATCTATATTTTGCGGATGATCTACTACTTTTCTCTAAAGCTCATGTTAAGTTAATCGAGCTACTTATGGAGACCTTGTCAGATTTTAGGAATCTAACATGTTTGGAGATAAACCTTTATAAAAGTCAGTTTGTTTTATCAGAAGGGGCGACCATGATGGAGAGCTTAATCTCCCAATTGACAGGGATGAGCAGAAAACCAGCTCCTCTGACCTACTTGGGGCTTCCTATTACTACAAGAAGAATACAATTTTTTGAATGCCAGCCTCTGATTGATAAAATCCAGAGAAGACTGGGTATGTGGCCAATAAGGTGCTTTATTTTGGAGGGAGACTACAACTTATCAAGGCAGTCCTTAATTCTCTTCATATATACTGGTCCTCTAATATCTCTCTAGCCAAAGGTGTGATCAAATCCATTGAAATTTTTTTTAGAAGATTCTTATGGGGTAATCTTAATTCAGAAAGTCACCTTGCTAAGGTTAAATGGAAAGAGGTGTGTAAAAGCAAAGAGGAAGGGGGACTAGGTTTAATATCTATTGCCTCTTTTAATAGAGCAGCCTTGACAAAGAACCTATGGAATATTCTCCTAGAAAAGAAGTCTTTATGGATCCGCTGGTTACATAGCTATATATTGAAGGGTTCTAGTATTTGGTTCATTCCTATTAAGACTTCATTTTCATAGACATTAACTTAGCTTTTGAAACTCAGATCAATGCTTGAACCCCTAGTCTACTGCAAGATTGGGAATAGAGAAAAGGCTTTCTTCTGGTTTGACAACTGGACAGGCCATGGGCCCCTAATTTAGAATCCTCAAGTAATCCAAAGATGGCAGAATGTTCCTCTTAATGAGAAAGCTAAATATATCCTAACTGGAAATCAATGGAACTTTCCAGTTGAGCTACAGAATTTGATCCCTCACTATATACCTGACTGACAAACAGAGGATGCCTATTATTGCCTCAATCTCCCAGCTAACACATTCAGCATCGCGAAGTTTAGGAAATGGCAGAACGAAAATAGCACAAGGCAAGCCTGGTATCCTATTGTTTAGCACAAAGCCCTAATATCAAGCTACTCTATAATGTTGTGGCTAACAGTGCTAAATCGGTTGAGTACTACAGATAGACTCCATTTCATGTCCATTGACGCTATCTGTGTTCTTTATCAGGTAGAATTGGAAACCAGGGACCATCTCTTTTTCACATGTCCCTTATCGCAAGACATATGGGAGCAGATAAAGGTCCTCAATTCTAGCCCTAATACAGGTACTACCCTCACAGAAGCCTTGGAATGGTTGAATCGCACTCCTAAGTCAATTGAGATTGTCCATATTATCGCCCTCGCCTCTTCCATAAAGGAGATATGGCGAGAGAGAAACAACAGAAGATTTTAAAATAAGCATCGAACATGCTAGGAGGTCTATACCTCTCTGATTAGAGGAATCAGAGAGAAAATTCTATATTCGGCACATTCAGAACAGATAAGCAATTTACTAGCGACAACATAAGGACTCAACTAGCAGAAATGGACAAATACAAAGTAAGAAGATGCAACATCGTACCTAGAGACAGATTAGCTGCTCTATGTGCACAGCTCGGATCCACAAACCAGTCAGAATAGACCAACCATTGCAGATAGAGAAACCTTGGAGGCTTAGAATAGTGATAAAGAAAAACAACAGAGATGTTCAGAAGAGGAACGAGGTTAAGGTGAAAAGAAAGAGGAGAGGACTTATCTCTAGACAAATAGAAAATTACCTTGCGACGGGGCTCGAAAGGTGTCGGTATCTCTTCGGTAGCTGCATTACACAAAGTTACGACGCGAGGAAGACCACCTACATCAATCAAATGATGAGTTATTGCTTCGATATGGGAAAGCAGAAGAGTTAAAGAAGATCAACTACCTGCAAGCGGAGGACGAGGAGATCACAAGGCAACCCTAATTTATCCCGGTCTGGAGAAGAAGGCGAAAGTGTAAAACGACTTTACCCTAATCGACAGAGAGGTCGTGTTTTGTTGATGTATTAAAGCAGTCGTTTAATTTTTTGGATATGCGATGTCATTGCTAAAAGGGCATTGCTCCTGTTACTATTGACTGAAGACCTAATTTTGTAACCATTCATTTATTAATACCATTTACCTTTTAAAAAAAAAACAATGTTGTGCCTATGGTGGTCTCCAATCCTTCAAGGGTAGACATTCCTAAACTAAAGGCATACCGCTTGTCAAGGAAAGCAAAGGAGATGGACAATTTCATATAGATCTTAGAGCAATATTTCAAAGTTTTTGGCATAAAGGAGGATGCTAAGAATATTAGCAATACTACTCTTTACCTTGAAGATGCTGGGATGGTATAGTGAAGGAGGCAATATATCAACATTGAAAGAGGTATTTGCACCATTAAGAAGTGGAGTAAGTTCAAGAAAGAACTCAAGAGCCAATTTTATCTTAAGAATATCGAAGAAAAGGCAAGAGCTAAGCTAAGGCATATAAAAAAAAGGAAGCATTCAAAAAAAAGGAAGCATTCGAGAGTACGTGAAAGAGTTTTTAAAGGTACTTGTGGAAATTCTTAACTATCCAGATAAAGAAGCTTTTTGCATATGAAATTGGGTAAAGAAGTAGATACAAAGACATGTTGCCTAAGATGTTACTAGGTTATCTCCATTGTCGAGTCCTTAATTGAGTTTAACAAGTCTGAGAAGCCTAAATCCCACAAGGACAACGGTTACAAGGGGAAAAGTGAATCGGGGGGGGGGGGGGTACCAAAGTAAAGGAAGTCTTTATAAATCAAATTTAAGAACTCCAAATATGATAAAAATAAGTCTAGTCTTAATGGTTTATTTTGTGAAGGACCACATAAGGTAAAAGACTACAATAAGAAAGCAAAGCTCTTCGGCTTATTAGGAGAAAAGGAGGCACAAGAGAAACAAAGGGAGGAGGCAAAGATGAGCTCTTTAAATATCCTTAGTACCATTAAAGCAAAGGTTGAAGTGTCTAAATTCAATAACGGACGTTTATATGTCAAAGTTAAGGATGAAGGCCAAGTAATGAAAGCACTAGTAGATACCGAAGTTTCCAACAACTTCATACAAGTTGAAGAAGCAAATCGGTTGAGCATCAACCATAGTAAGGAGTAAGGGTGGCTCAAAGTTGTAAACTTTGAGCTAAGAGCTACTTTTGGAGTTATTAGGAATGTCAAGGTAATTCTTGGAGAATGGTGTAGTCTAATGGATTTCAATGTAGTTCTTATGGACAATTATCCTATAGTACTTAGAATAGAATTTATAGATTGTGTTAAGGCCGTATATATTCCTTTTGCCAATACCATGTATATTTTGGGGGAAGGAAATCTATGTTTGATACCTTTATCGGGTGACGGAAGTTTATCCACCAAGCAACTATCCGCATGCAATTCTTTAAAAGTGTAAAGAAGAAGCAACCCACATATTTAGTAGCATTAAAGGAAGAAGGAGTGGAATCTTCACTAATGGAGTTACACAAAGGAATCTCTAATCTCTTTAAGAAATTTAAGGATGTGATGCCTTCAGAATTACCAAGGAAGCTCCTACCAAGACGGGATATGGATCACAAGATTACGTTAGTGTAAGATGCCTAAGGATTTGAAGAGTTAAGGAGGCAGCCTAAAGAGTTGTTAGATGCATGCTATATCTAACCTTCAAAAGTTCCATATGGCACACTTTTGCTTTTTCAAAAGAAGCACGATAATTCTCTTCAGTTGTGTATCAATCATCAAGCACTTATAAGATTATTGTGAAGGACAAGTATCCCATCCCATTAATTGTTGACTTATTTGATCAAATTGGTGAAGCAAGATGGTTTATTAAGCTTAATTTAAGATCAGGGTAATTTCAAATAAGGATCACGGAGGGAGATGTACCAAATACCACTTGGATTACGAGGTATGGAAGACTACTTGGGTTACGAGGTATGGTTCCTCCAAGTTTATAGTAGTGCCTTTTGGACTTAATAATAAACCTGCCACATTTTGCACTCTCATGAATCAAGTGTTATAATCCTTTTTAGATAAATTTGTTGTATGTACTTTGATGATATTGTGGTGTATATTAAAATATTAGAAGAGTATGTTATGTACTTATGACAAGTTTTTCAATCTTAAGGGAAAATAAGCATACATAAAGAAGGAGAAATGTGCATTCGCTCAAAGATGTAAGCTATATATGATTGGGAACTACCAAAGAAGGAACTAAAATTGGGTGCCTTCCTTGGTCTCGTCAACTACTATCAGAAGTTCATCAAAGGTTATTGCTCCCTGGCTTCTCCACTCACTGATCTATTGAAGAAGAATAGAGTGTGGAAATGGTATGCAAGATGTGAGAAGGCATTTGAGTACCTAAAGAAAAAGGTGATGTAGGAACCCATGCTGGCCCTTCTTGATTTCATTAAGCCATATAAGGAACATATTAATGCCTCCGATATTACACTTGGTGGTGTTTTGATGTAGGATGAACATGCAATTGCCTAATTATGAGAGTCATAAGCAAAATGATATTTAACGTCATTACACCATTTAAAGCAGGGAGATGATGACAATGGTGCATTGTCTATGACTTGGAGACATTAGTTATTAAGGTGTAAGTTTATAGTAAAGACAAATAATGTTGCCACTAATTATTTCCTTACACAAAAGAAGCTGACCCTAAAACAAGTTAGATGGCCAGCATTCTTGTTGGAATTTGACTTTATGATGGGAGTACAAGCCCATAAAGACCAACTTGGTTGTTGATGCCCTTAGTAGAAAAGGGGAGCTTGCCGCCATCACAAGTCCAATATTTCCTTTAGTTGACCAGATAAAAGAGGGACTTGAGCAAGACTCACAAGCCAGGAGCTTAGTGGAGTTAGCTAGATGTATGGAGACATGACAATTTTAGCTTTAAGATGGCATTTTTATCACAAAAGGTGATAGAATTTATGTGCATGAATGGCAAAGGTTGCAAAAGGAGATCATTGAGGAGTGTCATAACTTCAAGTGGCCAAGACATACTGAAGTAACTTGCATGTTGACTCTTATGGAACGTGTATATTATTGGCACCAAATGCACTATGACATTGAGCTCTATGCAAGGATATGTCTTGTAACACACTCTATCAGAGACAAAATGAATCAATGCCATTCAACAGGTTTGATAGAGCCATTACATATTTTAAAGAATCCATGAGAGAGTATCTTTATAAATTTCATTACATGCCTACCAAAGTTTGAAGGATGTGGTAACATCATGGTTGTGGTAGACCAATTTATCAAATATGGTGTTTTCATGCCCATGCCATTGAAATTCACATTCAAGGATGCTGCACTCTTATTTTCAAGCATGTTTTAAAGTATTGGGGTATTCGAAAGACAGTATAGTGATAAAGATACTTGCTTCGCGAGAAGATTTTGGATGGAGATATTCAAGCTAATGAGGTCCAAACTCAACTTCTCCACTAGTTTTCCCCCAAATTGATGAGAGAGAAAGCGAATGCACAATTGGGGTTATGCTTGCGGCACTATGTGAGTGCCAATAAAAGTGATTAGGCAAAGTTGCTCGATGTTGCATGATTTTTGTACAATTTGTAAAAGAGCGAGCTGATGGGAGCTAGCCCATTTGAAATTGCAACCAACCAACCATCGATGACCTCACATACTCTTACTGTCACATATAAAGATCCAATTCCTGTTGCATTCAAGTTTGCTAAAGATTGACGCGAGAAGACTGATATGAAATGAGCACACTTGGCAAAGGTCGTGAAGAGAATGAAGAAGTAGAGTGATACTAATCGGAGGCACGAAGAGTTCAATAAGGAGACCTAGTTCTAGTGAAACTTCTCCCTCACCAAAACCAAAGATTTGCTAAGGTGTATAAAGGGCTAATAAGGCGCTATAAGGGATTTTTCTGTATAGAAAAGTGAATTGGCAAACTCGCCTACGATTTAGCATTACCCTTTTATTTAAAGATGCACCTTGTATTTCATACGAGCCTTCTTAAACCTTACTATGAAGATAAAGACGAGCCTCGTAAGGGTGAATCAAAGAGAGCCCTTATCACCATCATTACGATGAACGAAAAAGTAATTGAAGAGATATTGCAGTACATTATTTTATACCAAAGAGAGGTACTCATCTAAGTTATGTTGAGTACTTAGTTAAATGGATGGGATTACTAAACAGCAAAGCAAGCTGAGAACATGAGCTCACACTGTAGAACCAAATGACGACACCAAATTAATTGGGAAAGAATGTCACGTTCTGTATGTTTTAAGGCCCATATCAAGAGGCCTGGCCTAAAGAGTCTTTTAAAATTCTCCTCAAAATTTTAAAAGAGGAAAGAAGATTCTAGAAATTTCTAGAATTTTGTGAAGTCTTATGGAATACCTTGGAAGCTTTTAGAACATGGTGGAAGCTTATGAAAGCTTATGGAATATTGTAAAACATTATAGAACTTTATAGAAGAATGTAGAATGTTGTAAATAAGTACATGATGTATATAGAATAATATAGAATATTCTAGAGAATCAATGTAGACCATTAGATCAAATAGATTATAGTCATCCATTTAGCGAATCGAAGACTATAAATAGTCCTAAAGGCTTTATTTCTAAGCATCCTACATCCTAAAACATACATCCCACATTTAAGAAGATTAGGGATGGCAATTTTTGGCCCATGGGCCAAATTTTAGTTGTTTTTAATGGGCCGGCTCATGGGCCAGCCCCAAGCTCAAGCAAACTCGAGGTCCAATTATTTTAAGCAAAACAACATCGTTTTACTTAGAAGAGTTGGGCTTCAGGTAAACTTGGGTCTAGGCAACTCAGACTCTAATTTAATTAAAAAAACAAATTATTCTACAATTTTAATTTTAAAAAATTATTTTAAAAAACTTGACGGAGGTTGGCCCATGGGCTAGCCTATTGCCATCCCTAAAGAAGAAGCTATTTTTACGAGTATTCTCCAAGCTATCCTTTAGTTTCTTGAGTTATTTTCTAATTGTGCCAGTATTGTACCTAGCATTTTTTTGTAAGGCTGACTTGGTTGAGTAGAATAACAATCAAGTGTCATACGATTCGTTGGTAAAAAGTCCAAGTCTATGACAAACATTACACTAGTAATCAATATGTTAACTATTTTTTATAAATAAAATAATCATTATACCTTAATTTTTACAAAAATAATAATAAATATACTTAGATTCACACCTATATTAAAGGGATGTTAATAATATCTTTTGAGATATACCATCACATGATCAAATTCTTTAATTAATTATAATTAATTTAAATATTTAATGTGATCATATTACCTTATTTTGATTTGTGTATATTTAGTTCTCATGCTAATTGTAAGAGTTATGCTAGTGTAAGAGTGTTTGTACTTTGTAAATAAGAACTATCATTTTGATTTGAGTTTTATATGTCTAGTTGATAATCTAACATAAAACTTTGTCTACAAATTGGAGCTATCATTTTTATATAAAGAATACACACAAATCTATTATGAAAAATGTGAACTTATATTATGTCCATAAAGTAGGCCTTTAAAGTTGAATGATGCAAATCCCTTCTTTTTCATTCACTTATGGTATTCTTTTTTTAATGCACATTTAATAAATTTCTAAACATGAAATATAATTTATAAATTATATATTTCAAATAAATATTTAGTAAGCTAACGAGTTATAACTAAATGAGGTGTTTAATTTAATTGATATTTATAAGCTCTAATTGATATTTTAAACTGAATCATAACTAGGTTTCTATTCTTTCAAAATAATACTCCATAATTGATACTTGTTAGGTATTTGACCCAATTGGATGCACCATTTTGTTAATAATTGGAACTATTCGAAGAATGTCTATAACAAAGTATTTGCATTGCTGCATTGGCTGGACTGGCTAAATGTTGATAGCCATGTAATAGAAATAAGGTAATAGGACATGCATAAAGGGCAGAAAAGGGAGAATCATGCTATCAGTCAGATTTATAAGACTTGAAATAGTTTTCGGTACTTATGAAACATGTGGCACTTTGCGTTTGGTGTAATAGTTACATGTTTTTTGTTTAAACAAGAAAAGGGTGCGAGGACTATTATAACAATTAGGGACAGAAGACACGCATGAACAACTTTTATATAGACGACCGAGCAATCTGGTCCTACACCCAAGTATAAAAGAGTAACTCATGGTGTGCATCTATGTGTCATTAGTCATTTGTACCTTCAAAAGCTAAGTAAATAGCCGCAGCAAACCCTTATATACCAAAACCATGATACTTAGTGCTACAAACTTGTGCCCGAGTCCAGTGACAGCACCCTCGCAGTTCCCACGCATTTCCCAGCAACCAACCATTGCTATGAAGAAAATAAGTGGGAAGAAAAGCAAAAGAGGGATAGTACTGTGCTCTGGCGGTCCCAAAGTTGCTGAGGAGGAGAAGCTCACTACCGTGCCAAAGCACGTGGCCGTGATCCTCGACGGTAACAGGAGATGGGCACGGTCAAAAGGCTTGCCTGCCAAGTCCGGTTATGAAGTTGGTTATGGAAAGCTAGGATTTCTGATGGACCAGTGTTTAAAAAGGGGAATCCAGGCTTTGACAACTTTTGTTTTCTCCACCGAAAACTGGGGTCGATCCAAGGTTAACTTGTTAATGTTATTCTCTTATTATAATGTTTTGATGCACTTGAAAATTTTGAACTTGACGGATATTTTTTGCGCAGTTCCTTCCACTAATGCTTTTGTTGTGTTACAGGAGGAAGTTGATACTGTGATGGCGGCCTTCGAGAACTCATTGAAGCTGGTAATGGAGACCACTATGAGGTAAAAATGATGAGACAAAAAATTCTCGGCATCAAACACAAATTTCATTCCATCAAGATTAAGGCTTAGTTTTTGTTTTAAAAGTATATTATGGTTAATTAACTACGTATAAGACCTTTTACTTATATAGTTGATTAGCTGCGATTGATGTGGAAACATGCTTGGTGATGTGTTAGGCATAGAATATAAGAATTTGGTTTTTGTTTACTTGCCTCCAATTAAACCTTATTATATTATGGGCTGAGATTTAGGTGACTTTAATTAGATAAATCTAACCCTATATTTCCTTTCCACACATCCATTCTTGCCAATTTTGAACGCTAGACAAAAATTATAATCTTTAAGTTCATTTCAATGAAAAAGCAATTTATAAATAAGTCCAAATCGTTTCTTTTCTCGTTTATAATTTTAATTACTAAAATTTATTATCAAAATTATAAGATAATAGGAATTAGATGTTAATTTAAATAAGTAAAAATTTAAAAACTATGAAATATTGATAATAGTGTTTTTATCAAAAATTTGGCCTATCAACAAGTTTTTCACGTAAGAATTTGGAATTTATTCTATAATATATCAAGTGTATTAGTAGTATACTTCGCTAGAGTCATCAATTATATGTAGCTTTTCTTTTGCTGTTTACAAAGAAGATATTTCTGTGACTCAAATTTGTGGCCTTCTAATTGCAAAGGAATAACTTTATCAGTTGTTTCAAAACTCACCCTTATTAATAACTTATAAAATTATTTTATCATGAGCGAGCTGAAATAATTAATATCTAATTCATGCTTATTTTTAAATTGTAGTCTCATTGTTGTTAGCGATTCACGTTAGCACGGATTTCTAAAATTTTAGACTAAGTATATTAGGATAGATAGAGACAAGTTAATTAAATTTTGTTTAAGTATTTACCTTAATTTATGTTTTAACTATTTTTATTATTTAAATATCTAAATGAACTATTAACTTTTAAAAGTAATCATTTTTGTTACCGCCGAAACTTTTGTGATATAAGCAATGCTAAAAAATGAAATTGATTATTGAAATTATGAACAAAGTGACTTGTCAATGGTTATAGTTTACACTTAATCATTTCTGTCACCATGGAAACTTTTTTGATATAAACAATGCTAAAATGTGAAATTGATAATTGAAATTATATATGAATAAAGTGAGTTGTTTATGGTTATAGTTTACTCTAAATTCTAATGATATATAGTTAGTTTAATTAAGGATTTGTATATGATAATTTAAATGGATATCTGTAAACACTTCATAAATAAATGTAAAGAGTATGGATCTTATCTAATTGAATTGGTACCAAAAACTACAAAGGAGCATTATAATATATAAGAGAATTTAAATAACCAAAAAATCGGAACTCAAATTAAGTAGGACTAGTAATACTTCATTAATCTCAATAAGTTACTATTTGAATATTGAGATGAATGGGGTAACTGGTATATTATATACACCTTTGTCCAACTAAACAAAGAGATGGAAAAATGTAGGAAACTAGTAGGTGGCCTTTGGGTGTTTGATTATATATAACATGTAGGTCTTATAATATAATACAAATATTATTTTAAATATTTTTTAATTTATTATATTATAGAATTAGCAGGTTATAAATAACCACTATTTATAGGTCACAATATTTTTTTAAAATTTATGGTTAAATAATGAAATTTATTATCTTTCACGAAATTTTGGTGTACTTATTAATAACATATATCTTATAAAAACTTAATTATACTTAATTTAATATTTTGAGATTAGTCGAGATTTAATTTAGAAATGCTTAGTTAGATTTTATGTTGTATATCTTTAAAATTTTAAAATCTTTATGCATAATCAAATTTTTGTTAGATTTACTGCCTCAATAGGTTAATGGCACTCTAATTAATCTTTATACATTTTTTGCACTTGAGGAGAATCAAAAGCCTTTATAATGTCTTTATTGTACACTTTCAGTTATCTTTTCTCCAAAAATCTCTCTCTTCACTCAAAATAATTTCTAGTGGTTGAAATCAACAAAATGATATAACTTTTAAATATCGAAAATAACTTTTTTAACAAATAGGAATAAGGCTACGTACTGTTAGACCTTCTCAGACTTCATATTGAAATTAAAATCTTACTGGTTGTGTTGTATATAACTTTTAAAGATTAATCATCCGACAAAAAAATAAAAATTTTAAATAAAGGTTCGTGTCCAATCAATAATTGTTAAATATTGGAATGATTATACCTGAATTAATGTTGGAATCAATATTGTATCAGGAGAAACATAAGAGTGTCAGGAATTGGGGATATGTCCAGACTCCCTGATTCTTTTGCAGCAAACAATTGCCCACATGGAGAAGAATACTGAGAACAATGTCGGACTCCATGTCATGCTTGCGGTTAGCTACAGCGGACAATATGACATTGTTCAAGCTTGTCAACGAATTGGACTCCAAGTGAAGGAAGGTCGTATTGATCCACAAGACATTGACAGGTCTCTAATCGAACAGGAATTGGAAACAAGATGTACTAAATACCCCAATCCCGATCTTCTTATACGGCCTGGTAAGGAGCAAAGGATCAGCAATTTCTTCCTGTGGCAGCTAGCCTATACTGAACTTTATTATGCTGGAGTGCTTTGGCCTGACTTTGGAGGAGAAGAATTTTCTGAAGCACTTGAATTCTTTCAGAAAAGACATAGGCGATATGGTTCCATCTAAAGAGTGTTGTAACAAAAAATTTTACTAGGTTAATTAGCCTACCTTGCACTTATATGTACTAACTAGGTTAATTAGCCTACCTTGCACTTATATGAGTACATATAAGTGCAAGGTAGGATAATTAACCTAGTAAAATTTCTTATATATTTATAGTTAGAGGTTAATCCTAACCAATATTAAAATAATTTGACGGTTAAATTTATGGGGGTTAGATAAGAATTTATAATACCTCAAGCTTAAATTCACTTTTATCATATATATAATTATTTAACCATTCAAAATTTTTTAATAAAAAGTAAGAATACTTATATATTATTTGTAAAAAAAGTCTGTTTACAAAAAGTTACAAGAGAGAATAAAATTCCCTCTCATCCTATCTAAAATTTTACAGTCCAAAGATTAAATATACATTAATTAAGGAAGATCTTATTGAATCTTATTCATGATCATAAGACTGTTAGAAGAAATATTTCTGAAAGACTGGCCATCAATTGATATTTGTCTCTGCATTTGCAGTTTCTATCAGTCCATATGTAATGCACAGTAGCAGCAGCTGCAGTAGTGTTTAACTACCTGTTTTCTTCTAAAAGCATAGCAAGTCAATGTGTCCATAATTGAAATTTACGAAAAAAATAAATTATTCCAATCAAATCAAACACAAGATTTAGCAGATTTTGAGATCAAGAACACTCAAAAAATAAGTGGGTGGTACTTTCAGCTTCAACATCATATAATATATACAAATGATCAACAACGTTAATACTCAAGTACAAAAGTTTGTCTTTCATTAGTAGTCTTATAAGGATGACAAGCCATAAAATAAATAAATGTTTAGGTATGTTAAACCTGCTTCAAATGTACCTCACAAAGTCAGGTTATCTTCCTCTCAACTAGTCATAACATGTTTTAACTGTATAAATGACATTAGATACTCCTGTTTATGTTTTATTTACAAAACCTGTAGTTAAATCCAAAAGTATATAATCACAAGTCAGTCCCTTTCAAGTAGAATGCATAAATTCACTTAACACATTGGTTTTCGGCTTTTGAGCCATCCATTCCAAGTTAGTCCGGAAAGTTATAGAAATAAAACATGAATTTCTATCAATAAATGGTTTCAACAAAAAAATTTTTTAATTCTCTTCGAGTGACATATAAGCCACTTGGTAAAGACATTCCCAATCAAAGAAAGCCATCTGGAAGATTAAAATCACGTTCAAACCACAAGGTCCCAATCAGGATCGAATATGTTGCGATGCCAAATCCTACCGTGACAGTGAACTCTAGTTGTTGTCTTCCATCCCTTGTATGACCTGCAACACATTGTTGAAACTCTTACGTTTTTTTTAAAATTAATTACTCACATAAGCTTCTTATGTGTACATGTATGAATATATTGTGTTTATTTATTTCTTTTTATTATTTTCTCCAAATGACTTGGAAACCGCTTCTTGTCCTTCTCTCTATGGCTAAAATTAAATAAGATGGAAATCACGTTGTCAAGTGGTGCTTATAAGTAATTTCATTACGAAGTGCATAAAAAATGAGTAGATAAGAAGACTCTGGAAGATTTAGATTTATTTTTTATTTTTCACTAAAATTTTTTATAAGTTTTCAATTTTTATTATTAAAAGAAAAACTATTTTACAACATGAGTTAACAAAATTTGTGTGAACCACGCCATTAGAATTATGGAACCATTAAAGAAATTTTAACATGTTTTGG
>JAOQMS010000001.1:24413355-24425678 GCA_027563885.1 Erythroxylum longipes | reverse complement strand
TGTTGATCTTTATTTGAAGGCTTCAAGACGTTTATGGACGTTGTAGAACTCTTCTAGCCGTTGTAGAACGCTCCTAGTCATTGTATGAAGATTTCTTCCTATTTGAAATCAAATGACAAAGTCAACTTTTGTTCAGCTGTAACTGATAGTCGACTAGTCGGTGTGTAATAGTCGACTAGTCGGTGTGTAATAGTCGACTAGTGCATTATAGTCAACTTATACTCCAAGTGATAGTTGACTAACACTAACGTTTTTCATGAAACTTTCAACTCCGCTCTTCGAATAGTCAACTAATACCATGATAGTCGACTAGTTCATTTATCCAACTCACAGGTCTGATTGTTGATAGTCGACTTGCAACATGATAGTCGACTTGTCCAATGCTCCAACAGACAGATCTCACAAAATCTCCAATCTTTGACTGTTGAGATGCTTATTTGAATTCTTCAAGCAATATCTTCTATCGGCCCCCATGAAAATTCTCTTCATTAACATAAGCATAATAGTTATGGCAAGAAGACATGAGAAGAAAATGAGGGCATTTTGGGTATATGGCTAAAATGACAAGGGTAAATTGGACTTTTGGGAAAGGTATGGTGAGCATCTCTTTTAACTATATAAGATAACTTTGGTGACAACAAGCCAAAGGATCACTTATACAAACATCACAATGAGAATTCCATAGATATACAAGTAATGTTCCAAATGGATTTCTCATATCGGGTCTGTTCAGTGAACTTGTTCTCTAACAAGTACCCACACGTTTGTTTAAGTATCTCTATACTTTAGCCTATGAGATCGACTACTTCCTTCATAAGGAAAAAAACACAACTTATGCTAGTCTTTTTACGTTCTATTAATGTCCAATCTTAATAGAACAATGACGAGGAACAATTAGGAATAATACATAAATTCAATATGAATCTCATAATTATAATCTCATTATAATTTCATTTCTAACGTACAATTATTCCATGGACTTAATCATATACATCTAAATATGTACAAGATAAATAATGTCTTTAAATAATTTTTCACTAAGATACAACCAAAGCGATTGGCTATAGGGCATAAACCAACAATACCATCAAGAATATAGATTAAATTCAATTAATTAATGATAATCAAATATTAACTTTTTTATTCGCTTTAAACTTGACATATTTATAATGGGCCACGCTAAAAATAAATAAAAGCGGTCTAATGCATATTTACTTATCCTTTAACAAAAGTTGATTACACCAGCAATACTTGTCCTATGTTCCAGCTTTTTAGAGCATTAATATCGTCAGAACAAGCAACTTTAAATCAATTTGTAATTATGTGGTATAATATTTTCCAGAAATGCCTATCTACTTGGCAATAATGCCATGCCCCTACACAGGATTTACGTTAATATTAGTCTCAAATTACAGCGAACCATCTCCTGTACAAACCACCTTGGTCAGCACAAACTCACTTCTTTACTGAATGGTGATAGTCGTGGTCACTTTTACGTAATGGATAAAAGACTGAATCAGTTTTTAATTTTATTGTTTGAACCGACGAACTTTTTTATTCAATTTTGTTAAAGTTTGTGACTCAAGTTCTGACTTGAAAAGTTTGCAGCGCGGCAGTTGTGAAAAAATTAAATTACAGCCTACGCTTAAGGCCCACTTGAGATTAGAGTTTGCTTTATATATCTTGTTTTATGTTAGGGTGAGTAAGAAATATATATTTTGTGAGCCATCTTAAGCTACCTGTCATTGTATTCATCCTTTTCATAATGAAGTTCTCCTCCTTTACCGTGGTTTTCTCCCCGATTTGGGGTTTTCATGCAAAATCTTTGTGTTATTCTTTTATTTTTATTGTTTACTATTATGTTTTATCTTATCAAACTGATATCAGAGCCGGTTTGTTGATTGCATTGATGCCAAACACCATGTTCTCATTATGGTAGGTTAAGATGCGTGTTGTACTAGCACAAATGGATTTGGATAACGCATTATGGTTTCATAAGATGCCTTTATCTTGGACCACGGAGGAGAAACAACGTAAGGATCACAAGGCTCTATCATAGATACACCTTCACCTCTCAAATAAGATTATGCAAGATGTTTTCAAAGAGAAGTCTGTCGCTTCGTTATGGTTGAAACTGGAGCAGTTATGTATAACGAAAAGCCTAACCAATAAATTGCACTTGAAGCAAAGGTTCTATTCCCACCGTCTGACAAAAGGTATATCCATTGATGATCACTTAAATGTGTTTAAAGACATTGTTTCTAACTTAAAACTATAGAGGGAAAGTATGAGGATGAAGATTTGGCTTTAATATTGTTATGTTCGCTGTGTGCATCATATTCCACTTTTAGGGATATTATTTTATGCAGTCGTGATACCCTAAACCTAAAAGAGGTATATGATGCGTTACTTTCTAAAGAGAAGATGAAACAGCTTGTTTACAAATCTGAGGATCCTACTGAGGGTCTTGTTGTTCAAGGGAGACTATATGAGAGAAATCCTAGAGGTGACATAAGGGGTAGGTCGAAATCCAAGCATATAAACAAAGTCTAAAACTATAGCAAGAAGAAAGGTCATATTAAAGCTTAATGTTGGAAATTACAAAAGAAAGAAGAAGCGAATTCAATGGGAAAGCAGTATGAAAAATCTGATGAAGCTAGTGTTGTACAAGATGCATTCACTGATGGTGAACTCTTATCAAATTTTTAGGGCAGTTTTAATTCTGACAAGAATGTATTCTTAATAGCTTGCACATTTCATATGCGTCCCAACCGAGACAGGTTTCAACATATGAAACAATGTCTAAGGGTGTTATTGTGATCAGAAATAACACTCCTTGTAAGATAGTTGGACTGGGAACAATTAGAATTCTAATTTTTGATGGTGTTGTCAGAACACTTACATATGTGAGACATGTCTTAAATAACAAGTGAAATTTAATTTCTTTGAGTACTTTGGATAGCAATGGGTATAGGTACGCTAGTGAAGGTGGAGTTCTAAAGGTTGGAAAAGGTGCTATGGTTGTGATGAAAAGGCAGAAACTATCTGCTAGTTTATATGTCTTGCGGGGTTCTACAGTTATTAGTGATGCAGATGTTACTACCCAATTTATGACTAATGGTGATGTTACAAAATTATGACATATGCGACTTAGACATATGAACCAAAACGGTATAGCTGAGCTTAGTAAACTTGGACTACTTGATGAACAGTGTATTAGCAAATTAGAGTTTTGTGAGCACTATATTTTTGGGAAGCAAAAGAGAGTTAGTGATAGTTGTAGGTTGCCTAATGTTTTAATAGGCATTTTAGTATGTTTTTAGTTGTTAATTAATTTATTCATGCATATTTAGGTTTATAATTGTGTTGGTTGGTTAAATATTTGTGTTTTGAGTGTTATATAGGTTAAAGCATGCTGTTGAGCTTTAATTTTATGTATTTGAGGTGCCTTGATGTGTTTGTTAGTATTTGAGATTAGATATCGAAGAACAAAGAAGATCTAGAGGAAGTATGGCAGAAGATCTAGGCCCACGATGGTGGCAAAAGCAAAATGGACGGGTCATCTGATTGTGGTAGAAGCAAATCTCAAGTGCGACGATCTTGACCTGCATAATAACAAACACAGACAGGCTTTTAAAACTCAACTTTGCAGGGTCATTTCAAACTTTCTAGGCCTGGGTAAAACCTAGTTTTTACCCTAATTAGAAAAGAGTACAGCGGGGGAGCAGGAACCTTAATTTTGGTGCCTCCATTCTTGCCACTTTTGGAAGAAGCTAAGGAAGAAGAAGCTTGTAGAGAGAGAAGAAAGGGATCTACATTGGGTACTTCCATTTCCAAATCTTTCAAGTTGTACTCTTTTCTTTCCATATCTTATTTGTTCATATGATGTATGAGATACGATAGATGATGATGAATCTTGGATTAAGGATGATATAACTTTCTTTATGGATTTTGTGATTATTTGTTGTAATTACGTGCTTCGTTAATAAATCGAGAGAGTGAATCTAATGCAAAACAATTGGGTTGGTTAATGAGAATTAAACAACCTAATAGACCACACAAATAATCAAATCGATAATTATACAAAGAGAGATCTCATGTGAGGACTCGATTGTTTAATAGAATGTTTAAGATCTGATTAGGTTGTGGGCTGCTTGTTAATCAAGAGATTAATTTTTTGGTAACATGACTTAATTAAGGTATTAATTAGGGCTTAGTGATTATAACTTGAAAGAGAATAATCCACCCTTCGATAGTCTAGAATCGACACCACATTAACACAAAAGCAACTAAGTTAGCATTAATGATAAGATAAATCCCCTCTCCCATAATTTGTTAATCTTCCTTGGTTGAAATTCAATTTTCAATCGGTGGTGAGCAATTTTGATTTCTTGTGTGTTAACTTTACAATTTCATTTTCAATCAATCCATATTTATGAATTTACTCTTTTGCTTAGTTTTTATTTTCATTTTAATAATCCTTTTAGGCCTTAGATAACTTAGAATTAGATTAGTTCACCAACTCCTCGAGGGATCGACACCTCATATACTACATTCACAACCCGTGCACTTGCGGTATACTGAGGGTTAAGAACTTGTAAAACTTGCCACTCAATTTGATCAACAGTTAGCTTCAGGAAAGGCATTTACAACACAAAGGGAACACTTGATTATATGAATTCTGACCTTTGGGGACATGATAGGGTGACTTTTAAAGAAGGAGCTAATTATATATTGATAATTATTGATGACTTTTCCAGAAAAGTTTGGGTGCTCTTCTTAAAGAAAAAGAGTGATGTGTTTGTGACTTTCAAATAATGGAAGACCATGATTGAAAAGAAGACAGGGCAATAGGTTAAGTGTCTACATACTGATAATGGTCTGGAGTTTTGCTCTGATGAGTTTAATGCCTTCTGTAATACAAAAGGAATTTTGAGGCACTTAATATTTCCTAGTACCCCAAAGCAGAACGTTGTTGCAGAGCAAATGAATAGGACTTTGATGGAGAAGGTACGGTGTATGCTCTCCAATTCTAGTTTACCTAAGTCATTTCGGGCTAAAGCAACAGTTACTGCGTGCTTCCTTATTAATCGCTCTCCTTCGACTGCCTTGAGAAAAAGAATCCAGAAGAGGTATGGTCTGGTTCTTCCGCTAATTATTATGATTTGAGAATTTTTGGTATTCCTGCACATGTTCATGTTGACAATGGAAAGTTAGAACCCAGATCTAGGAAGTGTATCTTTCTTGGCTACAAGTCAGGTGTGAAGTGATATAAGTTATAGGATCTTGAGAGCAGCAAAGTTATTGTCAAAAAAATTGTTATTTTTTATGAAACTACTATGCTTAAGGGTCTTTCTTCTAATGTTTTGAGTGATAAAGATCAACAGAGATCAAAAGTGCAGTTGGACTTTGATATAGGGATAAAGAATACACCAGAAACTATGCTCCAATCTAGTCCAGAGATAAAAGATGATGCTGAGACATCCACTTAGTTACCGTAGGGTTGTATAGCTAGAGATAGACCGAGAAGAGAAATTAGACCTCCACAGAGATATGTTGAGGCTGATTTGGTTGCTTTATGCTTTGAATGTGACAGAGGGTATTGAGGTCAGTGAAGAACCTTCTACCTATTCAGAGGCAGTTAGTTATGACGACTCTAGCAAATGGATGATAACTATGCAAGAAGAGATAGAATCCTTTCATAAGAATGGTATTTGGGATTTAGTGTGAGATTACCCGAAGGTAAAAAAGCTATTTGTTGCAAATAGGTATTCAAGAGAAAGGAAAGTATGTCAAGATTTGAAGAAGTTAGGTACAAGGTCAGGATAGTTGCTAAGGGTTATAGTCAAATTCTAGGTGTAGATTTCACAAATGTATTTTCTCCAGTTGTAAAACATAGCTCAATTCGAGCTTTTCTTTTTGTTGTGGCTATGTATGATTTTGAGTTTGAGCAGTTGGATGTCAAGACAACAATCTTACATGGAGAACTTGAGGAGAACATCTACATGTAGCAACTAGAAGGTTTTGTAGATATAGGAAAGAAGGAACGTATGAGTTTGTTAAAAGAGTTCCTATATGGTTTGAAATAGTCACCTGTATAATGGTATAAGAGGTTTGACTCATTCATGATTACTCAAGATTTCAGAAGATGCAATTATGATAACTGTGTCTATTATAACAAGGTTATTGATGGGTCATTTCTTTATTTACTCTTATACGTTGATGATATGTTGATAGCAGCCAAAGGTATACTAGAAACAGTAAAGGCAAAAGCCCAGGTTAGTAGATAGTTTGAGATAAAACATTTGGATGTAGCAAATAAGATACTTGGCATGAAGATTTTGAGAGACAAAAAAGCAAGTAAAGTATATTCAACTCAAAAGGGTTATAATGATAAATTTTTGCATATATACAATATGCAAAATGCAAAACCTATTACGACTCCATTAACTACAAATTTAAGACCTTGATCTACTTTATCTTCTAAATCAGATGAAGATATTGATTATATGTCGTGAGTCCTACATTCTTGTGTAGTTGGATCTCTCATGTATATTACGGTGTGCACAAGTCTGGATTTATCGTATGTTGTTAGTGCGGTTAGTAGATACATGGCGAATCTAGGTAAAGAGCATTGGAAAGCAGTTCATTGGAATTTGAGATACTTGCATGGCTCTACTGATGTTTATTTGGAATTTGGGAGAACTAGAGATGGGATTGTTGGGTATGTAGATTCTAATTTTGCAGGTGATCTTGATAAGAGAATATCGTTTATAGGATATGTGTTTAGTATTAGTGGTTATGCTATCAGTTGGAAAGCTTCGTTAGAGACTACTGTGGCTTTGTCTAACACTGAGGCCGAATATATGGCGGTTGCGGAGACCTTTAAAAAAACTATTTGGTTAAGAGGTTTTTTTGTTGAACTTTGTCAAAATGTGCGAGTTTCCACGATTTTTTGTGATAGTCAAAATGTTATCTTCCTCACTAAGGATCAAATGTTTCATAAGAAAATACGAACCATATTGATGTTCATTATCATTTGGTTCATGAGGTCATTGCTCGTGGTGATATTGTTATGAAGAAGGTTAGTACCCGTGATAATCTAGCTGATATAATGACTAAGGCACTTCCTGTAACTAAGTTTGAGCAATGCTTAGACTTGGTTGGTATTGCTCATTGAGATTAGCCCTTAAGGGCTTTTAGTGGAAGAGGTGGATAGTTTTTTGTTTTGAAGGTTGAAGACTTCTTACGATAGAATTCCTGTCAAGGTGGAGATTGTTAAATTTTGTGAACCAAATTCTATTTTAGTCCGGCTTGAAAAGTTCGCAGTGGGACAATTATGGAAAAATTAAATCACAGTCCATGTAAGACCCATTTGAAATTAGAGTTTACTTTATATATCTTGTTTTATGCTAGGGTGAGTAAGAAATATATATTTTGTGAGTCACCCTAAGCTCTCTGTCCTTTTATTCATCCTTTTCACAATGAAGCTCTCCTCCTCTGTCTATGGTTTTCTCTCGAATTTGAGATTTCGAAATAAAATCTGTGTTGTTCTTTTATTTTTAGTGTTTGTTAACGTGTTTTGTCTTATCAAAGATAGGGCTCATAACCCAATGTCTTAAGGTTTTGGGTTGAGATATGATGTCTTAGTTATATGTGGACTCATTTAGATCCAGTCTAATTTCTTCCCAGGCTCTCTCAAAACCTCACAAATTTTTAATTTTTTTGGTTCAATTTATTTTTATAAGTTTTGTTGTTAAAAACTAGTCAATTTATTAAGTAATCATTCAATTTAAATAAACTAATCGATTTTTATAAACTAATTAATTTTTATTTAATAATTTTTTAATTAAATTTTTAATTCTTCTATAGATAAAGACAGTCTTCTTTAATCATATTTAAAATTTTTCAATATTCAATTTTTAAACATTTTTATAACATTTCAATACCAATTAAACTTTTTAAACTTTAAATCTTTTATCTGATAAGTTTACTTTTGAATCCATTATTTAAAACATTACTCTTATGACTCAATGACGCTTCTTCTATAGTACTTCGAAAGCTAGGGATATTACCAGCAGAATAATCAGAACTATTAAAGAGAACTTTATTTGAGACCTTGATCAAATGCTATCTATGGCAGGACGTCCTAGGGACAAGTACTACATTGACTACGTAGATTAGCCCCACAAAACTCGAAAGTGCGTTGAAGAAAGATCACTATTTTCTTTTTTCAAAAAATTAGGATTTGCATTTGATTTCAAGTTTTAGAAACATTATAATATTGACGTTTTTTATATAACATGTTTTACAGAAATAAATTATTATTTATATTTTGAAACCATTTTATTACATTCCACAATGTTATGACAATCAAGGAGAATTTAGTAAAGAATTCTATAATTAAATATTCGGTGGCATGTGATGCTAGGATTAATATAAAACGTTCATCTCAAGCTTCTATGAATAGAGTGGCTCGCATCATTTAAACTAGGGAAGATCAAGTTCATAAAAATTTCCAAATTCTTCCACAGTTTCACTAAGTTACTTTTTAAAAAAATCATCAAGTCTACCCAAAAAAAAAAAGAGGCTAAGACTTTCTCAAAAGCAAAATACAGAGTAAACGTTTCTTGCTTTGCATGATAATGGGATTTTTGCCATAAGAATGCTGTTAATATATTGTTCTAATAAAAAATTATCTAAGTGTAACCAATTATTTACAAATTAAACTAATAACAATTCATTCTAATTCAAGTTTAAGAGAACTGTAAATTTAAAAAATAGTTATTTATTAGTTAATTAATTTTTTAATAAGTTTGTGAAGTTTTCTGATATAAAATTCAATACCGATCACTTAGGTAAAGTGTCATAAAAATATTTAAATATCTTAAAATAAGTATTAAATTATATTATTTACCTGAAAATTAGTTTAAGTTTTGATAATTTATAACTAATATCATTAATGGAATTTACTGATACTAGTTTTACTAAATTTAAATGATCATTTATTATATCATTTTTTAAACTCGAACCTTTTCCCACTTTAGAAAAGTTTGTGTTGGATGTGAAATGACTTATAGGTAGGAAGGTCTCTTCTACCTGAGCTCTGAAAAGGGCAACTGGTTCTACCAAAACTCTTATGTTAGAATGTTGGACCAGAAGGCCACGAAGAACAGGAATTTGAAGTCAGTTAAAGCTCAAGCCGTTAGATAGATATCAAGACTAAAACTCGTTGGGTCGAATGGGAAGTTGTTTCAGGCTCTTCCTGAAGCTTGATTTGGTTCCATACTCATTATAAGAAATGTAACATTAACCTTAGAACAAAGAGGATCATGAAGAACTATAACAAATCACAACCGAGAAAAAAGCAACAGCTTGGTTTTCATACACAATGCAACCTTATTCATTCGTCCGTAGTTTTGTTTATAGTAGTCTGTCTCGGGTGTTGACTGCCCCAAATGGAAGGAGTTAATTCTTTATAGGATAGAATCCACTGATGGTCCATCCTCCGTCAACCACAATTACTTCACCATTGATATATGAAGCAGCAGGGAAGCAAAGAAATGCCACCATTGATGATATATCCTCCGGCAATCCAGGTCGGAGGAGGGGGATTTGACCCATTGCCCGAGTAAAATGTTCAGCGAAAGCAGGATTCTCCTGCAAAAGATATGAAGGATTAAGTATAGCACTAAATCATTTTTTTCGCTGATCAAACTGCTTGAAATCGTCAGAGTACTGCAACACTGTTTATTTATATGTTAATAAAACAACTCATTTTGTATTGATAAGCAATTCGGTATCACGTGAAAGTTAAACGAAACTATTGTTTTAATAGCATTACCTGGGTGAATAAACTTATATAAGCATTTAGAATGAAATAGAAAAGTCACAAGTGAGCATATAAAGAATGGAATGCAAACCATAGCAGCTTCGACGATTGAGGTTTTGATCAGGCCAGGTGCTACAGCATTAGTACGGATGTTGTCCTTAGCCCATTCGCAAGCCAAAAGTTTGGTGCTGTGATTAATTGCTCCTGCAAATTAACATAGTCTACTCTTTATCTTCCTTAAAATTCTTATATCAATTGATCGTTGGAAGCTAAGTAATGAAAGTACCTTTAGATGCTGCATAGACTGTACTACAGGGGCCGCCTACTATACCCATAACAGAGGAAATATTTATGATGCTTCCACCTCCTGATGCCTTTAAAAGTGGGTGTGCAAGTTGACTTAAGTGATATGCAGACTCAAAATTGGTTCCCATCACAATTCCAATATCTTCATGGCTGTAATCAAGAGCTTCTTTAGGTATAGCCGTTCCGGCATTATTGACCTGACCAACAAACATATTTATTCTCCTGAAAGTATCATTGATGACGGGAACCGACAAAAGGGAATACCACCATTTTATTATCTGATCATCTGATGTATTGTTATTTGGCTACTAGCTAGGTACAAGACGAAGAGTTAAGCAGATATAAACGGAAGTTGAGCTTACAAGTATGTTGAGCTTTCCATGAAAAGTGGTGGATGCAGTCTCCATGAGTTTCTCCCTTTGGTCCCGATGCAAAACATCGCATACCGATCCTGTCACTTTGAACCCTTTGCTTGTCCATTCTTGTAAGCATTGGTCAATTTCCTCTTGTTTCCGAGAACAGAAGTGGACAGCCACTCCCAATCCTGCTAACTCTTCAACTATGCCGTGCCTATAGTTACATATCACAACCATGAGACATATAAACATATGCATCCCTAAATTTAAGGCTTCAGATAGGATTTAATCAAAGAAAACAGAAAGTGCAGTCATAATACATACCCTATGCCACGAGTTCCACCAGTAACAACAGCAGTCATGCCTTGGAGAGACCATCTACTCTGTGCTCCAGTGGCTGCCATTCTTTTTGATTCCTTGCGAAAGGTGGGAGTTTTGCAGAAAAGAGTCTGAGGAGTTTCCGATGAAGTTGGATATATATGACCGTACGGTTGTCCTTATTCATATTGTTGACCTTGTGAAATTAGCCATCGAGATGATTTAGTCGATAAAGAAATTAGCTAAATGTACGATCAGTTTTTGCGTCATAGACTACGCTATGTCCTTGATATGCTTGTTAGCCTCGCAAAACATTATTGCCCATGACTGAGCCGCCATGGGCACATGGTAGGTCATACCTGTTCCAGGCTGTAAAGTCAAGGTCAATTTGGAAGGCTGATGAACATTTAAAAAACATAATTGGTCAAAATTATCAAAATTAGATGAATGCTACATTCTAATTTCAAAGCCTGCAACTTTTTTATATTACAGGAACATTAATTTTGACTTCTCTGTTCAAATCTAAATTTTAAATTTTTAGATCTTTCTTTTCGATGACTTTATGCATTCCACTCTAACTATTACCTTAATCTGTCCTTTAATTTTAGCTTCAAATGATGAAAATTAATTAAATTATCAGTAGCCTTGGAGCATTAATTTGAAGTTTTCTTTTCATTGCGTACATTTTATAGCATATACAGAATTGTTCAAACCCAATTTATATAACTTGACTGAGGCACCAAAGTTCCATTGGTAATTTGGAGCATGCTAATCTTTGTATATTCTGGTTAGATTTGACAATTTGAATTTAAACTATAAACAACACGTTCACCTTAACAGGTTATTTAATTGACTCGGATAATTATTTCATTCATGATCTATTCCTAGTAATAGGTTATTATTCCCTTTTTTGGTTGAAGAAAACATACAAAATATATAATTCAAGAGTTTACTTATTCCCCAAACTATCTTTTTCTGTTCCAAGATTATTCCAAGTGGTTGGAATAAAATTGAGGACATGTTGGATAATAATCTTTAAGGAATCCACATGATTACTTAGCTATAATAATAAGAAGAAGAAAATTATAAAACAATAATAATAAGAAAATTATAAATAATAATAAGAAGAAGAAGAAGAATTACTTGAATTTACTATTCAACCAAAAATACTATTCACCGAATATAAAAATTTATATTCAATGAAAGGAAAGATTAGGGAACCCCTCTTTATACAAATTTCGTCCTCGAAATTTAACTAAACATACATGTTCAAAACAAGTGGAAATACAATGTGTGCATCTACTACTCAAGCTCCCATGTAGCCTCTTCTACTATGTGATTCCTCCACAGTATCTTAACTAAATGAATGATCTTATTACATAGAACTTGTTCTTTGAGGTCGAGGATTTGTACAGGTTCCTGCTTGAAAGTAAAACACTACAAGAAAATTGAGAATTAGCGTCGGAATATTACCGACGACACAAATTCCGTCGCATTTTACCGACGGAAAT
>JAOQMS010000001.1:24372442-24407980 GCA_027563885.1 Erythroxylum longipes | reverse complement strand
TTGTAAATATGAAAAATAAAATAAAAAAGTTTATAATTTATTAATTTTAAAAAATAAAACAACAATTTTTAAAATTTATTTTTAAAATTTTATTAAAAATTCGGGCCAAAAACGGCCCGCGGGCCACCCATGGCCGGGCTGGGCTAGGCAGGCCGAGCCATGGGCCGTCCATCTGCGGGCCGGAAACTGCCGAAGGGCCATTTCGGCCCGCACGGGCTGCCTCTTGCTGCCCACGCGGGCCATGGGCCGAAATGGCCCGACGCCATTTTTTGACAGGTCGGGCCGGGTCATCGCAGACCCAGGCCCAACCCGGTCCATTGACATCCCTATTTGTAGCTCCTTAAAAACAAGATTATGGACTTGAAACCAAGATTCGAGCATTGTTTTATACCTTATCTAAGCCTGCTCAAAGTAAGCAAAATTTACTCAACCTTTTTAATAAGCAACGACATGTTCTAAAAAATAAATATTGAATTTGAATCTTCAAAGTAGAATATATACAATAAAACAATATTCGCAAAGAGATTTATCTTCTTCTAGTCCATTTTTTATTGTTTAAGAAAGCTCAAATATTTTATACTAAATATTTTAGGAGAGTAGAAGAACACGAGTCTAGCCATAATAAATAGAGTTTTTGATTATACTAAAACTAGTATTAAAATATTTTTTAATCTTACTAATTTAGGTTATGTTGTGCTTACTGGTAGATTTATGATATATTATATTTATCCACATTTCATTGTAAGATGGCGTATTTATGATATATTGAATGGTTTCTTAACAAAACCTTTTTCCAGAAACAACTTTTGGCAATCATTAATGCAGGTGTCATTTTGAAGAACAGTAAAGAGGATGATTCATGATATTGGGATGCAATATAAAGCATAAGAGAGAAAGAAATATGAATAATAAAGAGCGGAGGAATGTGGGAATTTATGTGTAACAATTGGTAAAGGACTTGAAAAACATAGTGCCAAAGAGATTGTGCTATTAAACATATTGGAAATCTAGTGAGCAGCGTCTTCTTCCTCGCAGAATTTGGTGTACTCTTTTGGACCCATCAAGGATTCTAATTCTGAAGGATTGCTCGGCTTGACCTTGATAATCCAACCTTCTTCGTATGGACTTGAGTTGATCTTCATCACACAAATTATTGTAAAAGCAGATAAACATTGGAAAAAAAGGAGAATTCACAACATGCCCAATTAAAATATTCAAAATTGATATTAATCAAATATAATTTAATTTATTAATTTTAAAACGATATAATTCTACTTTTCAAGATAGAACAATCTTAATTCTTTTTTCAAGTTTAAATTTAAAAGGATCTAAATACTTAAATTTGATTAAATTAAGTTTAACCTATTCTTTTTCCTGACGAGTTCGTGTCTACACGTGTAGTTTGGTGGTTGGGCCTATCCATCCTGTTGGTTCCATGGTCTATAGGTTTATTAGAGTTACCTACTTAGATCATTTCACCTTAAATTCTCTGTCCAATTTTATTATGTCTAATCTTATTCATTAGTTAACTTTTACCTATTAAATAGGATTAGACAGGGTAAAACTGAACAGAGAATCCCAACATTGTTTTAGCCATTAAATGGGATTGAACGGGATAAAATTAAACACAGGATCTAATCTACGATCAACTAGCCAAGATTATAACAGGATACGAAATCACTGATGCTCTCTATCTAGTGGTCTTTTTATGGGGATTCTTTTTGTCGCGGTCGGAGTCGACTCATTGGTACCAAACTACAAAGCTCATTGAAGGGGGCTAAAGCTATAAATGGATGGCAAGGCTTTTCTTGGGGGGCTTTGTAGTTGTAGACATATCCATAACGCACTAGTAAACTTCAGTTTGATTTCTCAATATGCATGGGAACCCAAAAAAGACAGGACAGTTAATCAAGTTTTTTCTAGAGACTTACCAAGCCAGGTGACTCGCTAAGCTTTGGATTAACCTCCACAATCTCGCCGGAGATTGGAGAGTTGACGTCACTTGTAGCTTTGACACTCTCCACTGCTCCAAAGCTGCTTCCTTTGGAGACTGCTCCGCCAGCTTCCGGCAGATCCACAAACACCACTTCTCCCAAATGATCCTGTGAGTACCGTCATGCAACAACATTCATACTTCAATGCTGAGTAACTAAAAAGATAAAATTCTGAGAAAAAAAGAAATTGAAGTGTAATCCCTCCCAACAATGAAGTAATGAACTTGCAATTTCTTCGATTCAAAAGGTTTATATATACATATATTTATAAATATATAGAAATAGCAAGCAATTAGCGTTTTGCCCTTTTTTTTATCTTAAATTCTTCCAATGAGCTTGAACTCAAGCAGCACATTACCTCCCTAGAATACAAATCCTTTACATGCTCTGTCACACTAGCCATAAAAATTTTTGGAGCTTGGCAAGGTTAAAATCTTCAACAACAAATATTGCAACTGATGAAAAAAAGGTAAATTTCTGTGAGACAGTAACCTGAGCATGATCGGTGATGCCAACTGCAGCCACTGAGCCTTCATGCTTCACCCATTCATGTGAAGTTGCATACTTCAACCCATCCACAACTACACACATCCACGAAAACCACAATTTTATGACTCTATTTGCACCTTCTCACAAATGTTATACCAGCATCGGGTCCAACTAGATTCCATAGTTATAATAATATCATTTACGCAGGAGTTGCAGAAGAACAGAACTGAAACCCGTTTTGGGATTCAAGTAAAGATGACAGCTTTGGAAGAACTAATACAATACTAGCCAAAGTAAGAAACTGAAGAAAGATGTCAAAAATTTGTAGGAGCAGAAGACTGACCCCTGGAGAAGCATCTTGAGAGAGAGAATGGAGTAGAGAGGTGAGGTCGGGCGGCAACAGAGACTCGAAGAGCATTGGCCGTGGAAGAAGCCCACATTCTGAGTGCCATGGCTGCTTTTCCTCCTTTTCTTCCTTCGGCTTTTGTTGTACCTTATTTGTGTAGGCTCCTAAATCTATGGGAAAATGAATAACGGATGTCGCTTGGTCTCTATCTTGGATGAATGGTGGGCAGCGAATGACTCATCCTAAGACCTCTGTTCATAAATCCAATAATAATAATAATAATAATTATTGTTATTATTAGAAGGCGAATCTTAAAATAATTAGTAAGGTTATTTTTTTGTAATCTAAAGATCATAAAATCAAGTCTTAGAAATAGTATTTTTATAAAATATAAAGAAAAGGTTGCATATAATTAATAACCTTCCTTGATTTTTACAAAGTCAAAAGTTAGGAGCCTTGTGTATTTAGATTTTATCTTTTTTGCTATTATTATTATTATTATTATTATTATTATTATTTATTATTATTATTATTATTATTATTATTATAAGATAATTTGTCATTATTCTAGAGATATAAATATAGACTAAAATGAAATGAGTTTGAATTTAAATTATTTTAGCCTATGAAAAATTATCAAATTTTAGATAATATTAATTTTATAAAAAATAATATTATATTATATTCATTTCATTTTAAAATTTGTTTTTTGATATCAATTTAAAACATGAAAAATAATTTTTAATAAAAATTTAAAATTGACCCAAATTTCAATTAAAATAAAATTTATTTATTGATAATAAAAGTTAACGTAGAACTGTTTTGCCTTTCCCAGCCATGAACTTGGTTTCATGCCATCCTTAAACCCTGTTACCCCCATATTGGCTTGTGCGAATGCAATCTATAACCAATGGCCTGTCTCCTCCCCAACGTGTCGGTGAGTTTTTAGTGGAAATTGATATTTTAAGTCCTTGTACGCTATACCCTAAAAAAAAAAAAAGAGAGGGTTCACTATTTCTTAGCATCAAGTACCTACATTTGTGAGTACGGGGGATGATGCATTTTGAATGTCACTGTACCAAGTTGGGTTGAACGTGTATTTTTAAATAAGAATATTAATGGGTCAGGCTAGAGTGACTCGTGACTCGATGGGTCAGAGGCGAACTGGACTAATCTAACTCACTATATATTTTTTGAAAAAAAATATTAAAAATAATGTTGTTTTTAAAATAACAGTCGATCGTGTCAAATTTGAAATTCTTATTTTTAAAAGACTACAGAAAAAATAAATTATTGATAGCAACCATCATTTTTTTTCCATTCCGAAGGAAGAACACTCAAAACTAAATCAAAACAAGTCTATTGCAGGCCTCTGCGGTATATAGTTCCTTGCTCATCTCGGTGAATACACTCCAGAACTGAAACTGGAGGTTGCTGCAGAATATGGAGGCCTGGGCTGGCAAGAACAGCGAGGGCAACTAGGTTATCCGCACACTGATTCCTTCACGATGAACATGCTGAAGTTTCACCTCCCAATCTCTCAGAAGTAACCTGCGGGTACCTGTCAACAAAAAATTATTACCGTCAAGCTCTGTAATGGCAGAGGATAGTAGATCCAGGACTTCTAAAGAGTCCACTTCGATTATGAGACGGCGATACCCCATGGTCCAAGCCAGGGTGAGACCTGAGTGAACTCCCCAGAGTTCTGCCGTAAGAGACGAGCTGCTGCTCAGGTGATGTAGAAATCTCCCACACCACTGTCCGTGCCAATCGCGAATTAAACCGCCCGCGGCAGCTACAGACGACGCTTGCTTAACCGTGCCATCCGTGTTGAGCTTTACCCAGTCCTCCGGATGTTTGGACCACCCCACTGGACTGCCTGCCGGTAAGCCCGGAGTCGGAAAAACACAATTTTCCACTGCCCTTGCCCTAGCTATCCAGTCCACAAATGCTATCACTGCTCTCGTACCATCATCTGGCCAGATAAACTCGACTTCAAAAAGACTTTTATTGCGCCAAGTCCAAAGCATCCAGCAGGCAACGCCAAAAAGCGTAGCCCAATCCCCGTGCAGGACCTGAGGTTATGGCAAGAGATTGGATTGTATCCATCTTTCCCTGTCCTGTTGAAAAAAGTCCGCATTGACCACCTCCGCGGGAAATTTTCTCCAGAATGCGCGCACTCTCGGGCAATCCCGAATGACATGAAGGGTGGTCTCTTCCTGTCCACATATATGACAACTACTGTCTATAGCGATATAACGCTTTACTCTTTGTTGATTAGTCATGAGTTTGTTCTTAGTCATTAACCAGAGGAATGATTGGATCCTCTGAGGCCCCGCCCATTTCCAAATTAAGTCCCAGATGGTCTCAGCTCTGTCCAATAAAGGCCCTTCGATTAACTCATAGGCGGAAGCGACTGTAAATCTCCCATGATTAGTTTAAGCCCATCGCATGTTATCTTCCACTGGATCCGCTGTACTGATGGTGATCGCTGCAATAGCCAAGCAAACTGGGGAAGGAAGGTATTGCTGGAATAAATGCCACTTCCAGTGTCCATCCTCATTCATAAGGTCCGCGACTTTAGCATAGAGGATATGTTCCGGGATTGGCGCGGTGGCCACTCCCAGAAGAGGGCCCCACTCATGCACCCAATTATCTAGCCAGAAAGAGATATGTCTTCCATTGCCCAGCTGCCAACTGATACCTTAGCACACGAAAGGCTAAATTGCCGAGACACCCCTCCAGAAACTCGAGGCCCCTTGCCGAGCTAGCAAAGTAGGGATGTAGTACGAGTCCATATGATATTTAGCTCGTACGACTCGGACCCATAAGGTGTCCTGTTTTGTAAGCAAAGCCCATCCCAGTTTTGTGAGCATGGCATCATTGGTAGATCTAATCCGCCTAATGCCTAATCCCCCTGTCTTTTTGGGCTGACACACAGAGTCCCAGTTAACTAGGGACATTTTCTTTTGCTCATCAGAGGAACCCCATATAAAATTTCGCATGAGGCGCTCCAAATCATCACACAGTCGATGCGGAAGGCGAACTGCTTGCATCGTGAAAATAGGGAGGGCTGAGATCACAGACTGGGTTAAAGTGACCCGTCCAGCTAACGACAAAGTCTTGGCGCGCCATCCTATTACTTTCTGTTGAGCAATATCTAGGATATGCTGATAAGTATTACTCGTGGAACGCTCATGAAGCAAAGGCACTCCAAGATATTTGCCTAGATTGTTCGTGCTTGAAATGTGCAATGCTTGACTGAGGCATCTGGCTGTTTCTAGGGAAACATTCTTAGAGAAAATTTTTTTCGTTTTGTCATTGTTAACCTTCTGCCCCGAAGCCTTACAAAACACCTCGAGTGTCTGTGTGATAACTTGCGTCTGTTCAGCCGTAGCTTCCGCGAAGAGAACCAGGTCATCTGCAAAGAAAAGGTGAGAGATGGGGGACCCCGTAGCGCTCAATTTTAATGGATGCCAACGACCCTATTCCACCTCTCTCGATATAATATGGCCTAGGCGTTCCATGCACAGGACGAATAGGTATGGCGAGAGCGGATCGCCTTGTCTAATCCCTCTAGATGGGTTGAAAGGATCCAATAATGTCCCCTGCCAAGCCACCTGCATGGACACAGTCGTAACACACTGCATAATGACCCAAATCAATTGATCTGGTAATCCGATATCTACTAATGTATTATGAATAAAGTCCCAACGGAGCCGGTCATAAACTTTTTCCAGGTCCACTTTGATCGCGAAGTAACCCTTCCTTCCTTCTTCTGTCTCATCGAATGGATGGCTTCTTGGGCTATGATGATATTATCGGTTATATGACGTCCCGGGATAAAACTGCATTGGTTCTCCTTTACTAAGAAGCCTAGGTGGTGCTTCAATCGATTAACAATGACTTTTGAGAGAATCTTATAAGTCACGTTACAGAGATTAATTGGTCGGAACTGGGTGAGATTAGAATTAGAGGGGTTTTTAGGGATAAGAACTAGGATGGTCTGATTAAGAGCCTGGTCCCACCTTTCCTATCTGAAAACTGACTGGATGTACTCTGTTACTTTGGGTCCTACCCGCCCTCATTGCTTTTGAAAGAAGAGGACATTGTATCCATCAACCCCAGGGGCCTTATTCGGGTTCATGCCAAAGACTGCATTATGGATTTCAATGGGATGGATGGGTTGGGCTAAATCGCGAAGATTGTCCTCGGAAAGAGAGGGAAAGGTTCCAGATAGCGGGAAGTTGTACATGTGATAGGGCTCTAGATAGTAAAGTTGAACAAAATAGTCTCTGGCTAACCGACTCAGTTGCCCTGGGTCTGTTACTACAACCCCCTGTGTGTCCTAGAGCCTTTCGATCCTCATTTTCTTGCGTTTAGAAATGGTTAGAGTGTGGTGGTATTTGGTATTTCTGTCACCCTTCGATATCCACTCACACCTTACTTTCTGATGCCAATAAAGTTCTTCTTCACTCAGCACCTACATCAACTCCCCACTCAACTGTTCCTCCAAAGCTAACAAACGTTCCATATTGTTGTTAGTCATGGCTCTTTGAATGCCCTGTAATCGTGCTAACAGACGTTTCTTCCGATGAAAAATATTCCCAAAGTCCGACTGATTCCATTTCCGGAGTTGGAGAGCCAGATTGGTAAGAGACTCACCTAACGACGCCTCGTTCGAATTCCAATGCTCCGTTACCACCTTTTCAAAATTAGGATGGGTAAGCCACGCATTTTGAAATCTAAAACGTGGGGATCCTATTGAGTGAGAAATCAGCTGAGTAAGTCGAAGCCACATAGGTCGATGGTCAGAACCAAGGAAAGGTAAGTGGTAAATAAGGGTTTGCGGGAAGGCGTTCAACCACTCCGTTGACCCAAAAACTCGATCTAAGCGCGCCTATACCAATCCCCGTCGCCATGTAAATTTTGACCCCACATATCCCAGATCATGCAGTCAGCTGTCCTGCACCCAGTCTTGAAATAGTTTATTCACTATCCTCGTTGTCTTAGCTCCACCCCTTTTATCTGTGAGCTCCAGTTTGGCATTAAAGTCGCCGCCTATAAGCCATGGTTTATGAACTGAGCGTCCAATCCAAGCTAGCGCTGGCCATAGGTGCTGTCGGGTAGTTATTTGCGGGCTAGCGTAAACTGCGGTAAAATCAAAGGAGAAAGACTCATGCGCAATGGTGGTATGAATAAATTGACGGTGAGCCAACACTATAGAGATATTATACTCAGCCTTCCATAATAACCAAATCCCTCCCGAGAAACCTACAACCTCGACACGGAACGAGTAGTCAAACCCCAAAGCCCGGATTACGGCATGGGCCCGAGCTCCACTAATTCGGGTTTCCATCAGCACTAGAATTCCCGGTTTATAGTTACGCAGGTAATTACGCAGTATCAGTAATACTCTATCCCCCCCGGCCCCTTGACAATTCCAAATAAGAATCGACATAATAATAGGATTAATTAATTAATGTACCTCCCGTAGGAGCGTCCTGTAAACCATCATCCAATGACTGCTGGGCCTGCACTTCATTGCTACTATTATGGGGTCAGATGTCCATGTGTTCGGATCCGCCTGTTAAATCTGGGGGTTCCGTATGTGTTGTGGACCTCCTCGTGATCGCAGGAGGCTCCGGGCCCTCTACTCCTTCCATTAACTGGAGGCTCTCCTCCCCGTCCAATTGGCGGGCCGCCAACACCTGGCTGTCGCATACCATTTCTGTATGCGAAGAAATCTAAATTGCGAAGTATTTTTCTGCACTGGTAGGTTGAATTTGGATTTGCGGGGATAGGTCCGAAAGCTGTGCTTGAATTGGGCGGGTCTGGGAACTTTCTCCTCGGGTGAAGTGGGATTGGCCCATCTTAGTTCTTCTAGGCCCCTTCTTTATAAGTGGGAATGGGCCAGTAGCTTGGAATAGTGGCCTCGGACTTTGTGCAATTATCTAGGTCATTTCCAACCTTTGGCCCTTCCCTTTCGAATTAAATGTTGGTGGGGCCGTTACCGATGGTTCTGGTACTTTCTCCATCAGCTCTTTCCCCGCCAGAGCTGTGAATCTTGAACCTGCCATTTGAGTGGACACCTTGATGCTGCTTGATGGAACATGACGCGGCGTGGAGGACGGCGGCTTTTGATGGTTACGTGGGGCAGCTGGTCTAGACCTTCGTTGAACGTGCACCCACGGTCCGTAACCGTTGGCTTGGCCGATCGTTGTCTGTACTCCCCCCTTACTGCTTTCTGCTGCCTCCTCAGCTAGCCCCTCAACCGCCCGTGGTTTTCCTTCAGTAGGCGCTGGATTTGTCTCTGCGGTTCGACGATGTTGGGAACATGCTGAGGTCTCATGTCCCACGATACCACAGGTGTAGCAGATCTGGGGAAGTCCCTCATAAACGACCTGCAACATCTCTCCATCGAGTTCCACCTTGGTAGTTAAAGGCTAGTTTAGGTCAATGTCCACCGCAATACGCGCGTAGAGTCCCCTCAGGGTTAACAACGTTGGTTCATCAATTTTGACAGTCTTACCAATAAGGTTGCCTAGAGCTGTTAAAACCTCCAGGTGGTGCTCCTGTATGCGAATCCAAGTGACAGCCCGGTGGACCTTCCCATGCTTCGGACGAAAGGATGGCTCCCAGTGTTGCACCGAAAGCGTTTGCCCGAAGATGAGCCATGGACCATCTGCTAAAGCATGGAGGTAATCTGTCTCTTCCAGAAACTGAACCAAATAGAAGTCATGCTCGAGATCAACTATTTTTAGCGGTCCTTTAGGTTGCCAGAGTACCCGTAGATGTGAGCTCAGCATTTGAAAACCAATTCTTCCTCCCAAAAGCTTGACAACTACCGTTAGGTTCCACTGCTTATCCAGTTTTTCTTTAAAGGATTGTGACAAAGTCAGGCCTCCACCAAGTTCAGTCGACCGTGGGACAATGTCACCCTCCTCAATATCGACTATTTTCTCGGTTGGCCATGGTTCGTCTGCAGCGGCTACTTCTTCGGGTGGGAGACCGGTGACTGCTGAGCTATATGTCATCGGTGTGCTGATCGGCGGGTCTTCCTCCTGCTTCCTCGTACGTCCCCTTTTTGCCAAGGTCCCCTTTAGGTCGAGGGATGCCATGGGCGTGTCCCTTTGCTGGAAGAAATCGTGCAAAGCTTAAGGAAAAGGACGAAGAAAACTTATGGACAAACAGTATTTCAGAGACAAAACGTAAACCAGTGTTTCAGAGAGAACGTAGAGAGGTTATGGACAATTTAAAAATGTAGTATGATTTAACATCTAATCCTTTGGAGGTGCAATTAAGCTTAAAAACTAATTATGTACTACTTAAAATATTTTTTAAAAAATAAGTATATCTTTAATATAACTCAATGTAACTATTTTAATGAATGAATTAGCATTAGTTTTCATACTCTACCTTTTAAGTTAATAAAATCATTTTATCTTTAAAAATACATTAAACGGTGTCATTTTATTAACACATTTTTATCATATAATTGTGAAAAATATATTTAATTAAAAAACAAAAATTTGCATTTAACTTTAAAATTAAAAATTAAAGATTTAAATACATAGATATTTGTCTAATACTTAATTTTAGCTCAACTTGAAATATTTTTGAAGTAACGGTTTTTTTTAAGTAACGGTTGGCTGTTTCAAATTTGACATTCTTATTTTTAAAGAACTATGAGAAAAAAATAAATTATTGATAACACTTATTATTGGTATTATTATGGACAATTTAAAAATGTAGTGTGATTTAACATCTAATCTTTGGAAGTTAAATTAAGTTTTAAAAAAATGCACTCCTTAAAATCCTTTTTAAAAAATAAGAATATCTTTAATATAAGTCAATGTAACTATTTTAATGAATGAATTAACATTAGTTTTCATACCCTACCTTTTAAGTTAATAAATTAATTTATCTTTAAAAATGTATTAATGGAAATATATTAATCGATATCATTCCATTAATACATTTTTATTAGATAATTGTGAAAAAATATTTTTAATTAAAAAACAAAATTTTGCATTTAACTTTAAAATTAAAAAATTAAAGATTTAAATACATAGATATTTTTCTTATACTTAATTTTAGCTCAACTTGAAATATTTATATATATACATAATTTTTTAAATAAGTATGCGTGAAATTGGAATATTCTTAGACTCACGTTAATTAAAATAATTTCCAAAAAGACTCGAGCCCAATGGACCAGTTTGTAACTTTAACCAGGGTCCGGACTAGTAGGACGACGATGAGTTTAATAAGGACAACTATATTAGTTGACTATTATTTATATAAGAACTAATAAAACCATATTTCTAGGCGTTCTGTCTATTTAATAAATTAACATTTTATAGTTTCCCAACAGCGTAGCAGGCAGTCAACGGCAGGTTAATTGCCTTTGTTTTTTGCTACAATGGCGGACTCTTTTGATCCTTTATTACATTAAGGTTGAAGATTTGTACAGTGCATTTGCTTCGAGACATTAAGGCAATTGTCCCAAATGAGTTCCAACCAGCACATAGTGATGCTTCCGGTGATGGCTCATGGCCATCTCATACCTTTCTTGGCTCTAGCCAGACGGATCTATGAAACAGCCGGTTTCACCATCACCATTGCCAATACTCCTCTCAACATTCAACATTTACGATCCACCTTGAACTCATTGTCACCAGATGATGAACCGCCAAGAATCCAATTTGCTGAGCTACCCTTTTGCAGTGTTGATCATGGTCTGCCACCCAACACAGAGAACACCGAGAACTTGTCGTTGGAGCAGATTGGTAGGTTTTTCTCTGCAACGCTAGATCTCAAATCCCCATTTCAGCAGTTGCTTTCTGATATTACAGCAAAAGAAGGCAAGCCTCCGCTATGTGTGATATCCGATTTTTTCTTCGGATGGGCGAATGACGTAGCTCGCAGTGTTGGAACTGTGAATTTAACCTTCTCTACTTCTGGCGCCTATGGCATGTTGGCAGACCTGTCTGTGTGGTTGAATCTTCCTCATCGTCGAGTTGCCGATTCCGACGACTTCTCAGTTCCCGGATTTCCTGATGAACACCGTTTCCACACCACTCAATTGCACCAATTTATCAGAAAAGCGGACGGTACTGACTCTTGGTCTAAGTTTCTGCAGCCACAGCTTTCACTTTCCATGAAATCATTTGGTTGGCTTTGCAATACAGTGGAAGAAATCGAGCCTCTATCAGTGGAATGGTTGAGGAACTACATCAAGGTCCCTGTTTGGCCTGTTGGTCCTCTTCTCCCGACACGATTGCTGAAGAGATCGTCGTCTACGGGTTCCAGCCTAAGCAGCACAAGTCATTCAGGTAAGCAACCTGGAATTTCGCTGGAAAAATGCCTCAAATGGCTCGACTTACAGAGTCCAGGTTCGGTCCTTTACATATCATTCGGTTCACAGAACACAATCACTGCTTCTCAAATGATGGAACTAGCCACAGGCCTGGAAAAGGCAGGGAAGCCTTTCATTTGGGTGATAAGGGCACCTGTAGGATTCGACAGACGAGGCGAATTCAAAGAGGAATGGTTGCCTGATGGATTTGAACAACGAATAAGCAATACAAAAAGAGGTTTGCTGGTGAAGAACTGGGCACCCCAGTTGGAAATCTTGTGTCATAAGTCAACAGGAGTCTTTCTAAGCCATTGCGGATGGAACTCGGTAATGGAGAGCTTGAGCCAAGGTGTACCAATCATCGGATGGCCAATGGCAGCCGAACAGGCATACAATTCCAAGATGCTGGTGGAGGAAATGGGTGTCAGCGTGGAGTTGACCAGAGGAATTGAAGGCCATATCTCTGCAAAGCAAGTGAAAGAGTCTATAGAGTTAGCTATGGACAAGAATTCATCAAAAGGACTTGACATGAAGAAAAATGCAGTTGAAATGGAGAAACAGATTAGGGAAGCTATTAGCGACGAGGAAGAGCAAAAAGGGTCTTCCATTAGAGCAATGGATGATCTTTTCAAGACCCTTATTTGCAGAAGCTTAGAGAGTATCAATTAACTTTGGGGACTGAACTCTGAACATCAAATTCATCATCTGTTGGTATTGGATAAAATTTTGGTTCTATATACCCAATGTGTGAGTTTCTCAGACTTGGATGTTTACTGCAGTATGTAAGGCAACATTTGGTTAGGCCGTCGAAGTGCTTGTTAGGTTGAGTTTTTGGGGATGAATAAATACTTTTTTCTATAAAAGTTTTTTTTATAAAAAATAAGTGTTTGACTGTAAAAAGAAAAAGTAATTTTTTAGTAGATATAACTTTTTTGGCAGCTAAAATAGAATTTTTTAAAAAGCTCAAAATTTCAGTTTTTCAAAAAAGTACTTTTTCTGGTAAATTTTTCAGATCAATTAACGAATTTATTTTTTAGTCTCTTTTATCCTTATGTTTTACATATAATTCCCACAATACCTACAAACACATCTTCACGTTTATTTTGAGATTTATATAATATAATTTGACTTTTTATATGTTTTAATATTTATTTTTAATATTAGTTTTACTTATGATATAATCCATACAAAAGATTTGTTTAGATATATTTTCATTTATGTTTCATATGATTTAAATTATATAATAATTAATATATTGTGCTTTGCATATCGTTTAATATATTTTAAATAATATTTATATGTATAAATAATTTTTATTACAAAATAAAATATAATTAAAATTAAAAGTGCTTTTTATTTTTATGTTGTCAAACAATCTATTTATGAAGCTCTTTCAAAAAAAATTCTTTTTTAAATAACAGTCAAACAGTAAACTAGCTTCTTAGAAAAGTTCTTCTCAGAAAAACTCTACTAAAAAAAACTCCACTGATATAAGCTCATCCAAACAGGCACTAAATTTAAACCTAATATTGAGTTAAAGTTTGAAAAAAAATTTTAATTTTGATTTTAAATATTTGAGTTTGAATTTAAACCTAATCAAATTTAAGTTTATTTATTATATTTAAATTACATCAATTTGGACTAATTTATCATAAATAGTCAATTTTAAAATTTTAAATTCACACATATTTTAAATTTAAATATCTAAATTCAGAATTCAATTAAACTGAATTTGCTATGTTATTTTTTAACTAAATCAAATTAGGCCAAACTAATTTACGACTTATATTGAAAACTTGCATTCATACGATAGGTATTTTGATATAAAGTTATAGTTAAACAAAATAAGAAATTGAAATGTTGTTAATTTTAAAATCCTAATTCAACTCATCCGAAATCTTTAGAGACGAGACTCGTCCAAAATTTTAATTCCAAATATTAAGAGACAGCCTTGGGAAAAATAAAGATATGATTTAATACTCCCGGAAGATCAAACTTCACATCCAAAACCCGGCGATCAAAGTCATGACAGAGATCGAGGAAGATGAGAAGAGTAACAGCAACGTTGATGAAGAAAGAAGGAAAAGAAGCGAAGAAGAGAAAATGGTAGAAATCACCCTCAAAGCTATTGGCCCTTCTCCTCCATCTCGCCTCCTTGTACCCTGCAACATCAAGGTAGTCGCTGGTTTCATTGAATTTCTTGTAGATATTGTTAATTCAGTTACCTAGTTGCAGAGTCAAAACCCAGGCTGGATCAGCTAACAAGAACACTATAATGAGAAAGATGGTAGTTGTAGCTTGGGAACCGTGAATTCAGTTGTTGACAGTGATTTGGACTTAGGATTGTGGTCAACTTCAATGGTATTATCTATGTGTGTTGAACTTTTGTTTAGATAGGAAGAGGGTAAGGAGTATCCACGCATGTTTTTCCGACTGTGGGGATGGGCTTGGTTAGGAAATTCTTGCTTGCCCAAAATGTTCTTATTCGATCAAGTGGATTATGAGTTGTGGGCATTGCTGTCTCATTCTTTTCAGCTGTGACAAGTTGTGGAAATATATCTGGAGAGATTCAATTTTGTTCTATGCCTGGATGTTGCACCGGAGTAAGGGTCATGTGGATTGAATTCTAATCGCAATTACAAAATTTTAGTTTCAATTACAAAATTTTATTTTCATACTCCTGACTAGAAAATAGTAAAAATGAATTTTGTTAGGGTATTAAGATGGCTTTTTAAATCATTCTGTCACTCAGGTGCGTGATTTGAGAAAGTTGGTTGCAGAAAGTACTCATCTACCAATTGATAATTTGAGGCTTATATGGCGTGGGAATGTATTACTTGATAGCAGAGATGACGATGATGTGCACCTCCAACTCAATGCTGGGGGTATAGCTCTTTCCTATAATATTAGCTCAAGTTCTACTTTTGCCTATCTTCTTCCTTCTGAAACAAGTTTATCTATATATTTATATATACATATATACATGTCTAGAATTATTTGCATGTAAATTTCTCTTGAACGCTTACATGATTTTTGTTTGTTTTTCCTTCCTGCTTGTTGAAACTACATGGAAATATATACCGTATCCTGTGAATGCCTGATTTTGAAATCCGGTAGTGATTGTGCAACTATTTTATTCAAAGTGATAATTAAAACCTTAAATAGTTTGAAGAACTATCAAAATATGTACAATGTATAACAAGGCTCAAGGGGAGAGCTTATGTCAAACTGCAATGAGGATGTTTGTCTTTGATGTTGTTTAGACTTAGCATAGTACAATAGGGCTGTAATGGCCTGTCACCTTTGTGTTGTGCCAACTTGTTTAAAGTTTACTGGGCAACCAAACGAACTTGGGATGTTAGATATGACGCCCAATTTTTGACTAGTGCTAAGTTGATGCATGGAAATGTTGTTATGTGATTTGTACCTTCATAAATATGTTATGATCTATGTCATTTTGAAGGAGTTTAAGATCTCTACAACATGTAGTGGCTTTCTTGTGTATATCTCTCTTCGTCCATCTTTAACTTTGTATGTTATTGTCTGTTGTAAACAACAAAACAGCTACTCTTATCATGCCGAATTCTCCTCACAATAATGCTTGTCTAATACTTCAATATTTATGGTTGCTGCCTTTGATAACCATTTATATTCACCATAAGCTTCTTATTTTGCAATTTTCATCTCTTTGAAGGTTTGGCTATGTTATTCACGGTTAATTAAGATTCTTGATAATTGATTGAATTGTTTATATCATGACTGATGTGCGATTCTTAAAAATGATGAAAAAATTCAATTTAAACTAATTACAAAACAGAGCTTTTGATCCTTAGAAGTTAATTTCTTTCATCATGAAACTCACAGTAGTTTCATAGTGTATTGTTAAAGATATATAGTCCTGTAGTTGAATCTCTTGACGTTACATCTGAGAAAAAGTATTGATATTTTAATACAAATGAAGGGAAATACATAAGATAAATGATGTATGTCCTAATTTTCCAATATTATTCAATTAATATTTTATTTGGACAATGATATTTGCTTCACTCCTGCAAAATGTATTACACTAGACCTGATGAGTTACTTCTAGAATCAATGAAATTTTGATTTATTGTGTAGATTCCATGATGGTTGCTGTCAAACCAAAGCCACCGGCTAAACATCTCCGTGATGGATTTGATTTTGACGATGATGATCTGGTAAACCCAAATAATCAATGTTGTTGAACTGATTTTAAATGCTTTGTAAATGAGAAATCATGTCTTTTAAAATTTTTGCTGAACTTTTACTCTTCAGAAATTTCGGTTGCCACAGTCAACGAGTCGGTGGAAGAGGAGGCTTTACATTTTTCTCCATGACAAGCTGAAGCTTCCAGGTAAGCACCTAGCTTATGGTGCATCATTTTAAATTTTCTTCTGCTGATTGATTCTTGTTTACTGTTTCATTCATAGATATCTTTTTGATGGCACTTTTCTCCCTCTCTCTCAAGATGTGGGCTGTAATTATTTTATGGTTCATTTTGGCACCATTTGCCAGTAGATGGGATCTTGGACCTCTATATGTAAGTTGCTTTTATCTGTTGGTTTTCTTAGATTTTAACTGCTATGTTTATGATGCATATTTGTGGTTCCTTTTGTAGCATAGTGAAGCAATCTCATTTCAGTTGTTCTTAACTTGTTATTGCTTATTTGCCTACCTTTCCCATGGTAATTTAGATTGCCCAACGTTCAATAAGTACTCTTTATCTGGTGTTAAAAGTTTCTCTAATGTGCACTGTTAACTCTTCTTTTCGTTTTCTTTCTTCATTTTCTTTTAAGCGCTGAAATAACGAGCTGGTGTTTGCAATAATTACACTATTATAACAAATTCATTTTGTTTCATTTTCTTTTGGTTTATTGATTGTTTTAATTTTTTCGTTCCTTCTCCTTTCCTTTCCTTGGGATTTCTAGGGTTGGAGCTGGGTTCAAATGCAGTGCTTGAGTCAAACAGACTTAAGCTGAGTTTCTTAGCTTTTATTTAGCAGTTCCAGTATCACAAGCCTAAATTTTGTACTTGGTTCAGCTGATTTATCTATTTTTTTGGTACTAAAGAACTTTCTTAATGGATTAGGTTGTGGCCTGTTCTAACGTGTTTACCTTGCAAAATAGGTAATAAGATTCACATAAATTAAAGCAATCCTTTGAAGTTATAATTATAATTTGTCTGCTTACCTCATAAGAAGTAAATTACCATTCATTTTGATGTTGTATCAGAAGTTTAGGATTTCCAAATGCAACTGTTATAATACCATAAATATGCTGCTTTTCACGAATTGTACTTTGGTGGGATTATAAATTGGTAGTGGGACGTGTATCTCCTGAAATTGTTTTACTTGAACAAGATAGGTTGAAGAAAATTCTTGCGTGATGCTGAAGAAAAAACTCGATCATTGTCTTGTTAGTATGAAAAAATATCTTGTGTTTGCTTCCTGACTAATTCCACGTCTTGATCTCTGGTTGCTAAATGATTTCAGATACTTGGGACAGGCTTTTGTATCATCTTCCTAAATCTTGGACGACGGCGAGCTGGTGAACTCAGGTAATGTGTTTGTAGATGTATGATATGTATTGTAAGCATAAAAAGATGATGTTCATTTTCTTTTGGTGTTGAAATTCAGTAAAAAGATTAGATTCTATAAGAAAGAAGTGAATCTCATGGAAAATGTCCCTTTCTCTTTTTTTTTTGGTGGGATCGGTTAAATTCATAGCCAAGATTAGGGAGTTCGATGGAATAATATATAATAGGGGGTTGTGTGACTATTATTGGGAACTTGAAAGGGGTATATGAAAGTTTTTAAAATATAATAAATAAATAAATGACAGTAAAATCATATAGCTTTTTCTTTTTCTATCGTAAAACGATTGGTTGTCAATGGAAGTTGGTAAATTTTTGCGGTGTTGTATAGTACTAATTATTTGTTTACAGCTCCTGATTAAGCAACTTTGTCTCTGCTTCTGTTCATGTATCCATTTTCCTTCGTTGAATTGAAATTATATCAAGAATTTGTGTTGGAGAGTGTGAAGTAGTGTTCATTAATCGGTGTTATTTAATCCAGTGCATACTCTATATTCAACGAAGACTTTCGGGAGCTTCCAGGAACCCTTAATGCAGATCGCCTTGATAGAGACATCCGGGCTGGTCAGTTTTGATACTGAGCAATTTCGATCGCTATGTTGTTTTACAGGTCAGGACTTTGACAAAATCTACATCTGCTGACTGCACATAGACTTAAGATTTAAAAATACCACCAACTCATTTATTTCAGTTACCTCATCAGTTTTGTACTGTATATTTAGGACTTGTTATTTTCATTTTATTTTCATCAATTTTTAGGGTAAACTACCACTCTTGTATAATGCAACCAAAGGTACTTGTAAAAGTTATATATATGACATGACTATTTCTTTCTGGACAAAACGTAGTAAGGAGGATGATCTGGTTTAGGCCAGAGACTGCCTGAGAGCTACTGAGACAAATGGAGAAGGTAAAACGTCAGCAGATGCAGCTGTTGGGGATAAAACGGCAGCGGATGACTCTCAGTAAAGAACCAAACGTTATTTAAACATGCCCACTTGGATGAAGGATCATGTGAGGCTGAATATTCTAGAAGAAAGATATTACAGACAGACATGTTACGTTAAATGAAAACGATGTACACAACCGTCTTATATTGGTGTCCTACATGTAACAAACTTTGCTTTAAATATGAGAGTAACTAACTGTTTGGAAACTTTCGAATTGGATTTATTGACCAATTGAATTCAATTATATTTGTGGGATTGAATTAAATTTGATTTATACTGTTTGAAATAAATTTATAAATATTAAAATTGAATTCAATTACATTGTTTAGAACACAATAAAATAAATTTAATTATTTCATATGATATTTTTTAATCTTTAACTAAAAATAGTATGTAATCAATACGTTTGTGTTTTTATAATAATTTGTACATTTATGACGTGTATATTTAGAAAAAGAATTTTAATATTTTGAAAAGAATTAACTCTTCAATTCACATATTAAATCGTACCATTTGATATGCGAATTGAATTTATAAAAAAAATGATATTCAATTAAGTGGTTGAATTTAAGTCATCTCTTTTTGAGTATTTTATAACACATCAATTGAATTCAAGTATATAAAATTAATAAATTTAATTTAATTCATTAGATTCCAAACACCCTTAAAATGAAAAGGAAAGCAAGAAACAATTACACAAACAAATCTTCTACTGGAGAGTATCCCTCTCTCAAATTTGGGATAATTATTTTCATTGCTTCATATTATTTGGTGCTTTCGTTGACGTTCATCATGCCTCCCAAACCTCAACATGCTGTCGATGATGCTATGACTTCTCTTATGGACAAATTAAAATCAATGCGGCTGTACTTGGATTCACATCATACAACTCTATTGGAAAAATCTGCCCAGCAAAATTCCAATCTTATTGCAACTTTGTTGTCATCCTTGGTAAATTCCTTTCAGCTTAATCCTCCATTTCCACCTGCAAGAGATCATGTTTCTCCTTCGGCAAATATTCGTCATCATTCAACCATCTCTCCACACACTCATCCTCATTTTTATCATAACGATTCTCCTAAGCAACTCTCTTGTAGTTCTTCATTTGCACTTAAACCTCCTAAATTAAACATGCCTACTTTATATGGTACTGATGTTTTAAACTGAATTTTTCAGGTAGAATAATATTTTGAATTTTATAAAATCCCAATTGAAGGTCGTTTAGAACTGATTGGTTTTTACATGTGTGGGGATGCTTTGACCTAGTTTAAATGGATGTTCACCACTAATCAGTTATCTTCTTACTAGAGCCCTAGAACGCACTTTTGGACCTTCACAATATGAAAATCCTCAAGGGACTCTTTTCAAACTTACGACAAATGGATTATGTTCATGATTACCAAATCTCCTTTGCACGTCTTTGTAATAGAGTTGTAGGTCTGCTTACTGAATCCATTTTACAATGTTTCTTTTCGGGTTTGAAACCCAAAATCTATAAAGAAATCGTCATTCCAAAAACCCCTTAATCTAACTCAAGCAATAAGTATGGCCAAACTCATTGAATCAAAATTCCGAGACACTAAATCTGTGGATTATACTCCAAAACCATTACCACCTATACCCAAACCACCCCTTTTACCTAACCCTTCCCAACCACATATGCCTATAAGGTGGCTACCACCTACAGAAATGCAAGAGCGTCATGCCAAAGGTTTATGTTTCAAGCAATGGAAAATTTGGCCCTCGTCACAAATGCAAACACAACTAATTTCTGTTTATCTTTACTTGAAGATCCCCACCGGAATCTTTGGATACTGCTTCTGATGTCCCATTCTCTACTGATGAAAACAACATTCTCTTCTCCGAATTACTCCCTTCTGATGTTTCTCCAAATATGACACATTTCCATATTTCAGACGATGCCCTATCAGGATTTTCCACTTTTCACACTCTCAGGTAAAATTTCTGGCCATTCTTTATCAGTTTTAGTGGACTCAGGCAGCAGCCATAATATTATTCAACCTAGATTAGTTCATTTTATAAATCTGCCAGTGTTTGATACCTCAAAATTTTCTGATATGGGCTGAAATGGGGCTCACATTACTTGTATGGGTATGTGTCTTAATGTAGACTTAACAATTCAAACTCATACATTCACCGCTCCATTTTATATTCTTCCTATACACGGGGCTGATGTGATTTTAGGAATTCAATGGTTGCGGACACTTAGTCCAATTTTATCGGACTATTATATTCCTATGATGTCTTTTTTCCCCAAACAAAATTAAATTTCGCTAGTCGGGGAATCCAAAATTCTTCCATCCATTTCTTCTTACAATCAACTCAATCGTATGGTTCACACAGACTGTGTTGAATCTTTTTATGAAATTCAGTTTTTCGCTACAAACTCCCAACCTACTTCCCTTTCTACTGATTTCAATCTTCCTCTAAATCTTTCCCCTGACCTATACTCACTTCTTAGCCATTTTCAAACTGTTTTCGACTTACCAAAAGGCCTTCCACCCAATCGTTCTCATGACCATCATATACACTTGCAACCCAACTCAACACCAGTTAACATTAAAAACCTTACCACTACCTACGCTACCAAAAGATGGTACTTTGTGTTTTTATGACAGATTTCCCATACCTACTTCCAAGGAATTAATTGATGAGCTCTATGGTGCAAATTTTTTTTCTCAGATTGATGTGCAGGTTATCATCAAATTAAAGTTGTCACAAAAGATGTCCATAAAACAACATTTTGAACTATTGATGGCCATTTTGAATTTTTGGTTATGCCTTTTAGGTCAGGTTGCTAAATGGTCCTTCTACATTTCAAAGTGCAATGAACAATTTATTTCGACAATTCTTACGCAAGTTCATTCTGTTTTTTTTTAATATAATATTCTAGTTTATAGTTCTGATTGGGATGAGCATGTGGTACATCTACGCACAGCTTTATAGTTGTTACTGGATAATTACTATTTTGCTAAGCTTCCTAAGTGCGAATTTGGCGTCTGTTCTGTCAATTACTTGGGGCATGTTATCCCCAAAAAGGGTGTTCAAGTAGATGATGCTAAGATTAAAGCTATATGGACAAGCCAGAACCTCGCAGCCTAACTGAACTCTGAGGATTTCTAGGTTTTGACAGGGTATTACCGTCGTTTTGTGAGGCATTATGCATCTATTGCCAGTCCACTCACTGATCTCCTTAAAAGTGACAAATTTTCTTAGAATCCTACAGCATTGTCAACATTCACACAATTAAAGTAAGCTCTTACATCTACTCCAAACCTACAACTACCTCATTTTTCCATTCCATTCTCCGTAGAATGTGACGCTTTTGGTTTTGCAGTAAGGGTAGTCCTATCTCAAAATGGTCATCCAGTTGCATATTTTAGCAAGAAATTAGTGCCTCGTATGTGTAATGCTTCTGCCTATGCTCGGGAACTATATGTAGTCACTGAAGCGGAAAAAAATGGCGTCACTATTTAATAGGTCGCCATTTTATTATTTTTACAGATCAGCAGAGCATCAGAAATATGTTGACTCAACATATAACCACACCAAAACAGCAGAAATGAGTATCTAAATTACTTGAGATTTGATTAAATTATCAAATACAAGCCTGGAAAATTTAACATTGTACCGGATTCTTTATCACCACTTAAGGAGACTCCAAATTCATCCTTCTTAGCACTATCTGTTTCTCATTCTCCTTCGTCGAAAATTTTGCAGGACTTTTTATCACCGAAACCCAGCCTGGAATTCAACTCCTACAAAAATACAATTCAGATACTCCGATGCAACAATCTTTTCAGCTCCAAGTCGGGTTATTAAATGTTCAGGGCAAAATTCATATACCTGATCAGACTGGATTAAGATAAAAATTACTTCATGAATTCCATGCGACTACTCTTGCTGGCCATTCAGGTGTTAAAGCTTCTGTTGCTCGATTGTCAACTCTTGTTAATTGGCCAAGACTCTACAGAGACGTCAAAAATTTTGTGAGTAATTGCTCAATTTGTCCGGAAAACAAATACTCAACAGAAAAACTTTTTGACCCACTACAACCACTACCCATTCCAGAACAAGTTTGGGAGGACCTGACAATGGATTTGATTACACATCTGCCCACCTCTTAATCTTATACAGTTATCTGGGTCATTGGGGATAGATTATCAAAATACGCTTATTTATTCCTCTACCAACACACTACACAACACCTACCTTGGCCAAAATTTTTCTCTCTCAAATCTGCAAACTTCATGGAGTTCCAAAGTCTATTATCTCAGACTGTGACCCCCTATTTTCAAGTAAATTTTGGAAAGACTTTTTCGTCAATTAGGAACTACCCTCTCCTATAGCACTGCCTACCACTGTCAACCCGACGAACAATCTGAAATCTTAAACAGTTGTTTAAAAGCTTACTTGCGTTGTTTTACATATGATGAATCTCATAGATGGTCACAATTTCTGTCCACGGCCAAACTATGGTACAACACCACCTTCCACAATCGACATTTCCCCATTTCAGGCACTTTACGGTCGTCCTTCCCCATCTATGCCTCATATCAAACCGTAGAATTTTCAGAGCTTCAAGATCTTCTGGAGCAAAAGAAACGCATCTTAGCCACATGCAAAGCCAATCTCGACAGAGCAAAACATCGCATCAAACAAATTGCAAATCTTCACCGCAAAGACAAAATTTTTTTGATTGGAGACTGGGTTTACCTCAAACTCGCACCATACAGACAGATCTCTCTCCACCGTCGCTCTTTCCAGAAACTGGCCAAAGGCTATTATGGACCCTTCAAAATTGTACGACAAATTGGTGCGGTGGCGTATGAGATGGAACTTCCACAGGCGGCAAGGATCCACCCAGTTTTTCACGTATAGCTCCTAAAGAAATGTGCAAGGGCCAACACTGTTTTGAAGGAAAATTTGACTCCAACCTACCTCTATCTTCTCTTTTATTGCAGAGAAATACCACAGTGCCTCTCCAACAGTGTCCTCCAAATTTGGAGGGGAACTGTAGCCGCCCTTCGTTACTATTCTCTATTTTTTTTCAAATTTTTCTCTCGTCTTTTTTCTTTCTTTTTTCATTAATTCATTTTTTTTAATTTTTTCATTCTTTATTTTATTATTTAAACAATATTTCAATATTTTTATTATACGTTTATTTAAATAATTATAACTTTATAATAATTTTAAGGTTTAATTTCATGTTTATAAATTTTTTATTATATATTTATAACTTTATAATTATTTCCAATGAATAAATATTTTAAATAAAAAACTTTAGAAATATCTGTTAGAAAATTTCAAATAAATAAACCACAACTATATTTATATTAATAGTCGAATAACATAATAAATTACAAACATAATATATCTCATATATTATTTCATTTAGTATTATCAAATAACAAATTATAGTTTAATTGAAATTTTATTATTTATTATTTATTAACATAAAAATATAACAATAATAATATTGCGAATAAAAATATACTCGAAAAAAAAAGTTGGGTTAATTTTATAAAATAATTTTAGTAATCATTAATGAAACGTAAAAAAGAATATGCTGAGAATTTTTTTTTAGTGTGAAAAATAGAGTTGTAGATTGGAGTGAAAAATACTGCAACACCTTTAAAATGGAGGAAACTTCACTCTATTTTGGAAGAATGGGTTGGAGATGGCCTAAACACACCATTGACTCAATCGATTCCGCTTCCTCGGCTATCGACAACCAACCCCTCCAGGAACCAACAGAGATTTTGGGTACAAGAAGGGTAAAAATCAAAGGACAATCATAGACGCAAATCCTCGTCGCGTCTAGATCTTCTATCTAATATTATTCTATGTTATTCCGTATAATCGAAATATGTTGCCATTTTTTCTTAAATTTTAAACACTCTGTTACTATTCCAAAATTCATGGCTTAGTCGACCCAGCTGACGTCCTCTGTCATCTTTTCAACACTACAAAAGTAACCCTCTCACCACCTCGTCTCTCTTCACCACCTTCTTACATCTTGTAATACCCAGATTTTCCTAATCTCAACCACATCAAATTATGCGACATTTTTGGAGGATTACATTATTGAGCTTCACAAATTGAGTGATGAATACATTCTTTAATATTACCTTCTATAATTTTATCACAGAATTAGGGTGACAATGGATGATGAATGACTATGAAGCATTGACAGTGATTTACAAAAAGTTGATATTGTAAATTTATAGGTATTGTCAAGGTCGTAAATGAGAAAATTATTCCCTAAATTTTGAAGGATATAACAACCTAAGTAAAATTATTCTAGCGACGTGGATGTTTAATTGGTAATCTCTTGATTTTCAATTATACAGATATTAATCAGTATTCAACTCACAAAATTTTAACTTTCACCCCAAACCGAAAATGCGCTTAAAGAAACCATAGATAAAGAGACTAATAGTAAATAAACAAACAAACTCCGTTTTTTAATTTACCAGTGCTTTAATGAGCTTGACATTTTTTTCTCGTTCTCTGGTGACCACAACTTGCTGCAACGACGTTAGAGAATCAACATTAGGATTTTCAATTAGACAAATATTAGACAGAAACAAATTTCTTACACTTGCACAGCCGTGCAAGCTAAGTCACAGCTGTGCAAGCTAAGTGACTTTCTTGCACGAACATATTAATTTTAGGCAAAGAAAAGTCATGTGCAAGTAAGTCATGACCGTGACCTTTCATTGCCTAAAATTAATATGTTTTGAAATTAATATGTTGAAGGAGAAGGACTAGGATATGACAAATTGAAAGGTTAAATGGGCAGTTGAGGGATGTATATCTTTTATACGGGATCTCCTTAATCTTCAATATGGTATGATGCAATTTTGCCTTCATTAGTTGTAGCTTCAGAAATGTTGATGGGTTAAATCTATGGCTGTATCTATTTTGGAGGTTCACTCTGTGATTGAAGGAAATTGTAGTTGTTCAATTTAACAAGATAAGTGAATGTTCGATAATCTTATTTTTCCAAGAAAATAGAGGCATATTTATGTAATTTCCCCTGTGTAGAATTTGATATTTGCTTTAATTAAAGATTTTTTGATTATCTTAGAAAGGTTCTTTTCTACTTGTATCCTAATTTTAGCAGCCATCCACTCTCCTTTTGCTGTGTTTTAAGAAATCAATAAGCACCTAGTAATGTCTGGATCTTATGTACAAGCACCTAGTAATGCAACTAATTTTGCAATGCATTTAGTGAAGGGATGATTTTTGTTTGTTTGTTTGTTTTTAGCATATCTTTTTTGTCCTCTCGGTTATTTTGTTGGAATAGCCTCAAAATTTAGACTAATTATTTCACAACTAATTGTCAATCGGAAGCCAAGACATTAAATCAGACTGAATAATTCTACCAAGCATTACAAGTGTTAGATTAATGGTGATTATAATTTATATTTTGACGATAACAAAATATAAGTATCACTAATGAATTTATTTCTTATGAAAGCAATATATAAGAGCAATAGTGGTTATCCATAAATCCAGATACATCTCATGAAGTCACTAGAGAAAAGTTGAAGTTCAACTTATTCAATTGAAGAACAAAATCAAGACCAAGAAAGAACAAGCTTAACAAAGTTATAAATGAATATGTAATGTTTATTATACTTCCTAGTTAATCACTTTGAAATTTTAAAGGCTTTTTATACATAAACACATCATTATTTTAGCTCATTGCATGAGTCTTTTTAGTCACTAAAAGGAATTAAGGTTTTGATTTTAAAGAAAATGAAGATCCTTAAAACATACATTTGGATACATTTAAAGAAGTGTTTTAACTCAATTTTGCATTAGAAAGATTAAGTTTACAAATTTAAAGATGTTAGAATAATGATTTTAGGTGTATTGGTCGACTTATATAGGTTAATGGTAGAAAATTATAAGTTAAAGTTGTCAAAACTTATTTACCAAGAGTTTGTAGCAATATTGATTGTGCATTGGTCAACCAATGTGTTACAATCAACCAATGTTCTAATAATTAGTACATCTGTCAACAGCACATTTATCAACCAATAAAATCTTTCTCAAGAGTAACATTAATGTTCCAACAGTTACTACATTGGTCAATCGCATATTGATCAATCAATATACAGTAACTAGTAATTGATAATGACGATTTCTTATTTTTAACAGCTAGTTTGACCCCCAAACCTAATAAGGTCTTCTGAATCTGTAAATTCTTTTGTGAGTATGGTTACTCTTCTTCTTAGAGAGAGAAAGATTGTAAAAAGAGTTAATTTTTACTCATGAAAAATAAATGATTACAAGAAAGTTCTTTTTCATCTCGTTGAAAAAAGAGACTTACTGAAATTTTTAAGAAATTTCTTGAAGAGTGGATGTCAGCAAGATTGGTTTTTGAAACTACTATAAATTAGTTTTCCTTTCTTTTACTCCTACACTCTTCAAATTATTGTTTGATTATGTTATTGATTGATATTAAATTACTTTTATCATAAATTGATAATCTTAAGAGTCAAGGTGCCCGTGATTGGGCGGAGTCTACCCAAAGTTCCTCTGCGGCGTGCATTGCATGTCATTGCCTGACATCTCAACCAAGAGAAGGAATCAAATATAAAATTTTTCATAACTATTTATGATATGTTCCCGATGCTAACTGGTCTCATGAACTATGGTCAACAGATTATACGAGCCGTAAGGTACATTGGATCGTTCTTCATCCAATTATATTGATTAATCTAACAATGATGAAATTTTTTTATATTCTATTTACAGGTTACATAATCACATAAAATTGTAACTAACTCTATATGTGGATATAGAATGTATAAAATAGGTATAAATGGCGGAATAAAGATAATTTTATACTCAAATTTGAATTTACAATAGATACAATTGAAAAGGAATTAAGAAATTCCACTTAACTTAGACTTATGACTAAGAGAGTCTTGTATAAAATAGCAAATTTTCTCAGAAATGTATTATAATTTTTGGCCTAATTCTTCTTCTGATGATTGACTCAACTTCTGATCAAAAAGATATACCTTAGTTATATTTCATCTCCTTAACAAGTTTAGTAATGAATATCATGGCCCTATTGTTCCGATGGAGAGAAGAATTTATGATTAGCTTTTCGGGAAATTTCCAAACGAACAATTTCAATGAATTTTTCAATTTCTTATTTTACTATGTTCAACTCTTTGTATTCCTCTTTCCGTAGAGCACATAAACAATTCGAAATGCCTCGACTTTTTTATTTTTAGAACATGTCCAAGTCAAATAGCAATAATTTGAAGCACTTCTTTGTACACTATTTCGAAAACCCAAGGACTCAATTGTATGGATATGTAAAATACAGGATTTCCAATACTAGTCAGTGAATAATTTGTGCACTCCATAAATGGAATTTGGCCATAAATTTTATGAATTGTCTGATTCTTGATTATCGAATCTTGTTCTTTTTTAGTTTTAGTTTTATTCAAGTCATATATGTCTCTAAATCAAAATAATAAAATTGGATTTCTTTTTTATTGTGAAAGTTTGTTTATTATTTCTTTTATAAAGAACATTTTTTTGATGACCCAGTTTTTTCTTTCTTTTGATAAATTGAAAAAAAAATATTTCTTTTCATTTTCCCTTTCACTCATAGTATGGGGCAGAAGTGGGCTTTAGAAGGATTACTAAGTGAGTTGAGAAATCAAATTATATCAGTTTTTTTATAGATCTTTCTACAAAGACTTTTGAATTTAACCATTCAAATTGAATTGACTTCAATTATTGAATACAATTTCTAAATTATATTGAATTCGAGTAATTCGAGTAGAGTAATGTATTTTAGGAATAATATTACTTTAAGTTTAACGGACGATTGAGAAAGAATAGAATGAGTGGATGAATAGGAAGACCAAGATACACAACGGATTAGTAATATATATAGGTTCTTTAATTTATTCAAAAGAAAATTTCTACATAATATTGAATTTTAATATATAAAAAATTAAATTTTAATATACAAAATATAAAAAGAATGTTAATTTTCTTTTGAATCCGAATTTTTAATTATAAAAAGAATATAAATTGGAGCAAAAAGTTGATCGAAATGATCAAACAGTACTCATCCAAAGTATATTGTCAACCACATTCTTTCGCCATTTGAGACGTTAATTTACCAACTAAAATATCACTCGTCTCTACCCAAGATCCCAACATCACAACTTCATTTTTGTCTAAATTTCGAAGTATATGGGCTTCTAGATGTGGGAATTCCTGAATGATCTTTTCAGATCCTTGGCTTGTCATATGAGTCTGCCAATTCTATGTATTCTTATTCTACTTATTCTATTTATTTTACATCTATTTGATTTATGTTGATTCTACTTAATTTGAAATAGTCGAAAGTTAAATGAAATAGTGGTAAGTTAACCCTTATTTATACGACTATAATTGATGAATTTCTGATTATTTTGAACATGAATCCCGGCATCTACTAAAAAAAGAAAATCAAGTAGGCCTAGATTGGTAAATGATCCAATAACCGCCCTTCCTTTAGGAGGAGTTTAAAAACAAAACTATGGTGGGTCTGTTGTTTTATTTACATTTCATCGGTGATTTAACAATCCCAAAGTTTCTTCTTTTTTATTTGAATAATAATAATATTAATAATGAAAAAATATATTTGACTTTGATCGTTATGGATTAGAACTAAGATCCAGTCCTAGACAGGCGAATATGATTTTAACAGCCGACATAATAACCATAAAAATGGCTCCTTCTTTAGTGATATTATATGAACAAATGCCCAAACCGAAATATGTTATTGCTATAGGAGCATGTACAATTACAGGTGGGTGTTCAGTACCGATTCTTATAGTACTATTCAGGGAGTTGATAAGCTAATTCTTTAGACGTCTATTTGTTGGGCTATCCACCTAAACTGAAAGTGGTTATAGATGCTATAACAAAAATTCGTAAAAAAAATATTAATGTTACGCACTAAAAATTCTTGCATATCCCTACTGTTTTTTCAAATTAATCCCGCAGATACATATAATCCAGAAGAATAAGTACGCAATTCATATACAACATTCCTTTCCTTTATCAACGGTTCTACTAATTGATATGTTTCCACAAATAATTGAAATTCAGTTTCTTGATCTGTATCTTTAATTTTTGGAAACTTATAAAGCTTTTATATTAACGATCAATGAACCTACAAAATCCTTCAAATTTTATCTGATTAAAGGAGGGTATTGTACACATTCCCACATTTCCATCGCCTATTATTTTGAATTTCCCATTTATTGACATTATTGGATTGTTCAACGAAATCGAATGGTAACTACCATTTCTTATTGAATTAATTTAAATTAATCTATTAACTTGCTATCGAACATTTATTTTGGACTCGAAAAATTTTTGACATATTTTTTATTTTTTATTATTATGAGAATCAATCCTACTACTTCTGGTCCTGGGGTTTCCACCCTTGAGGCGGATAAATGAGTTTTTGTTCTATACCTCTGAGCTATATATCCTCATTTAATTCTGGTCATTGAATAAAAGAGACTTTGATGAATAGCTAATTGACTTCCTTTCTTTCAGTTATTGTTTTCACCCTTTCTATAATAACAAAACGGATTTTTCCAATGTATAAAACAATAATTCCAAGAGCTTTTGCTACTATAACCTTCCCAACCATGATTTTTTTCTGGGCATTTCGCTATAATGTTATAAACAAGAATAATTTCAAACTGATTCATAATCAATCATTGGCGGAAGACTTTTAAGGAATTGCAAAATAAAAAATATGTTGTAGCAAAAAGGTATGGTATTCAGAGCATTTGCCCTATATGTGTAAACAAAAATCGGGGGAACTAGAAATCGAAGTAGAGCATAAACCTAAAAATAATTAAAAAACCCATTCAGGAGAAGAAAATAACATCGTGATTGGATTTTTATTTCGATGAAAGGGGTTCTCTATCTTGATAATATCTTCTTATGTTAGATAATTGTTGAGAGTAATATCTCCGAACATATCAACAAATTTTCTTTTGGTTATAATTACAAAGGATCTCTTGCTTAGTATTTACTTGTAATGTTGTTCCATAAATATATGAGTCTTTCTTATATTGTTTTCGGATGTCTCAATCGCTGAAATTTGAACAAATTCTCTCTTTCCAACGAATGAACAAAAGAGCCACTTCAATTTAGGATTTCAAAATGAAAGAATTTCGTTCTGTCAAAATATTGGATCTTTTGAATTGATTAATAATACATTTTATTTGACAACATTAGGATTTCATAACGAAGTGAAGATTATTGTGTATACTAAAATCAAACGAATTGGCATTATTCACTAGTCGTTTTTATTACTTTATTAATATTTATTCTAAATAACAATTCTAGTAGTTATTATTTTATTCATTAATATTACATTATTGATTCTTTTATTCATTAATATTTATTTAGTCTAAATAACACTTCAATTAGTTATTATTACTGGTTAATAAAAAGTACTAACTAATATCAATCATGTAAAAATAAAAAATAAAAAAATAAATAGAGAAAAGCCAACCATCGAAGTCGAGCCGATGACCATCGCATTACAAATACGATGCTCTAACCTCAGTGGGCTCTTATAAGAGAAATTGTATATGCATAGGAATTTAGCAAACTAGTCCAATTTATGTTATTAATTTTGAATTCTTTATTCTTTTCATTCTTAGTTATTCATAATTAATATCAATATAGAAATTAAATTTGAGTATTGTTCGATTCATGAGGATAGGAAAAATGCTTTTCATATAACCGGATTGTATGGTCCAAGAATATGGGTGTTCGATCCTTATGGACTCATCGGGAAAGTCCAAGCTGCAAATCCCACGTAGGGTGTGGAAAGGACAAACAAGTATTTATTTATTGTTTCTCATAATTAAAGAAAAAATCCAACGAATGGGTTTTGGGGGTGATATAAGAGTAAATTGTAGAAAGAATAATGCAAATCTTTTTTTTTATACTAATATTAAGACTTATGTGATAAGCCAAGACTCTGAAAAGATCACTCAAGAAATCCCACATCTAAAAGCCCATTTATTTCAGAATTTAGACAAAAATGGAGTTGAAAAATGATAAATAAATAATACATAAAAATAAGGTAATGAAAAGAAATTCTCGATTGGATCAGGAATACATTTTTTTGATTAGTTAAGGAAGTAAATATTCTCGCATTTATTGCTACTGCATTACTCATTTTAATTCCTACTGCCTTTTTACTTATAATTTACGTAAAAATTGTTAGTCAATTTAGTCAAAGTGATTAATTTGAATGAAACTTGACTTCTTACTTCTTAATGGATTGTAGAAAAAAATGCAAAGAGTTTGAATTTCAAGTCATAGATAAATATTGATAAATAAGGGTGGAATAGAATTTGCATTATTCTATAAGATCCGATAGTATGGTAGAATGAAGTTTTTCTTCTTTTTGATCTAGAAATAAAGACAATCGGGTAAAATCAAAACTTAATAAAGGCCCCCTTTTGGGTGAAAAAATTGGATATTAGATATGTCCATTTTTGGTTCAAATTCTTGATAATTAGGAGTAAGAAAGATAAGATGAATTTTATTTATCCAAACCTTTTTTATGGAAGTTTCATTTATGCATAACAAATTGGAACAAGATATGTTTGGCATTTGTGAGAACTTTTTGAATTAAGTCTCCTACTTAGACTGACAAATCCACGATCAATTATTATATCCTTTATTCAAAGAGGAGAAATTAGTATGGATATTCTAATAATTCAAAAAGATTTAACTCTTATAGAATTGATGAAAAAGGGAATATTGATTATTGATTATTGAACCAATGCGTTGTTTTGTTCTTCAATCAAATCTTTGGTTTATTGGATTTGATATGATATAAAATCTTTTTTTTTATTTTGATTGTACCGGTAAAACCTAAGTTTTTATTTGTTATTTGCGTTGCTAACTCAACGGTAGAGTACTCAACTTTTAAATGTGATTAACATCTTTTACTCATTTTAGATCAATCCACATAATTGGATGAAGAACGATCCAATAATGTCAATAAATGGGAAATTCAAAATAATGGGGGATGGAAATGCGGGAATGTCTACAATACCTAGATTTAATCAGATAAAATTTGAAGGATTTTGTAGGTTCATTGATCGAGGCTTAACTTAAGAGATTTATAAGTTTCCGAAAATTGAAGATACAGATCAAGAAATTGAATTTCAATTATTTGTGGAAACATATTAATTAATAGAACCATTGATAAAAGAAAGGGATGCTGTATATGAATCGAGTACCTATTCTTGTGAATTATATGCATCCGCGGGACTAATTTGGAAAGCCAGGAGGGATATACAAGAACAAGACCATACATATTGATAAATAAAACTGCTACTTATTTGTTGAATAGTTAGATCTTGTTCCTATTAACACAGGGACTGGAAGTGTAACAAAAGGTATAACCCACTAATACTGATATATATGTTCCATAATTTTTTTAATTTATGTTTTAATTAATTGTTTTTTGTTTCTGATTCATCAAAATTTTTTTAGTAAGAAGAAAAGGAAAGATCATGCAAACAAGCAAATCCAAATATCCAAATTCTTGTAACATAGAAAATTGGGGAGGACAGATGTGCCAGGTATTGATATTATTGACTATCACTGTTACTTCTGTTAGATTGTAGTACCAACGTAGCATGCATGTCTATATAGATATGTTACAGTTTCCTTTCAGTGGGTTCACTATAGCTTCTGATCTGAAATAAATAGGCACTTTATTTCTCTATCTTGCATCTTTGAAAACTGAGGTTAAAGTTCTATTGTTTCACGTATCTTTGGTCGCTTCAGTAACTTAGTAATGCTTCATGGGGTCCAATTCTCTAGCACAGTGTCTCCTTCAATATATTTTACTTCTGGTCTATGTGGATTACATGTCCATGGTAATAATCTCTTGGAGTCTATTGCCCTTCTTCTCGAATGGTTATAGCCGAGCAGAGACATTTTCATTTTCATTAACGCAGGCAAATGATCTAGAAAGATGATTGCTCCTGTTAATTTGTTTGAACTTACTTAAATCTCAGGTTAGTGTTTGTTTTCTCACAACTTTCTTAGGTGAGAAATAGATTGACAAAATTGTTCTATCCCATATCAGATAACTATAGCACTAGGTTGGAGGTTTATTTTTCAATTTTCAATAATGAGATCAATTTCCCAGTCACACCCACTCCCCAAGTCACACTTGTGACTGGGGGACTTGGGGGTCATAGGTCCCTAAGTCACACCCATAACCTTCCCCACTCACAGGTGTGAGTAATGGGGAGGCTCACATACCCGCTCCTATAAATATAAATCATCTCTATTTGTTTATCTTCCTCTTTTTATTTTCCTTCGCTTCCTCTCCACCTGTAGACCCAATGTCCACCTGTAGTTGTACTCCCTCGGATCGAGACCCAGGCAGTTGCACCCCCCACAGCACACCCCTCACTAACGCAGGTCGGTGCTTGCCTAATGCACACCCCTGCAGTACACACCCGTGCCTACCTTGTCCATCACACAACTGTGCTGCGCTCCAGTTAATGTTGCAAGCCCGTGCGTCCACTAAACTAACCTAGTAGGAGAACAAATGTTGCCTTTACCTACTCAACCAGTTATGCCTGCAATAATGAAACAACCAAGAGTTCTCTCGTCTCCACCACAAGAGACTAATTCAGGTATTTCGTGCCTCAACTTTCAAAGTAGAGAGCATCAACAAAGGTACACCTTTCTTAAGAATCGTAAAATTGTTCCAAATAGAATTTTAGATTCTCAAGCACTAATTGAATTAGGAACATTTGATCGAGTCCACGAGTTGCTGCGAAATATAGGCTGGGAACAATTTTCTGAATTTAGGAAAAATTCATATGTAGAATTGACATTAGAGTTTTTGACCATTTTAGAATTAGTTTGTGAAACTAATAATAGGGACACTACATTGAGTCTTAAATTTTGATTAATGAATGCATATCATGTGATCACTTTAAAAGTACTTAATGCTATTTTTGGCTTTCCAAATAGTGATTTCTATGAATATCCTGACGATTTTGTGCCTAGCGATGTTTGGTCACAATTGACCAATTCTAGGAAAGTGTTTTCCCTTAGTTAGTCTAAATTATCTGCTATCGTGGACTCTGCCCTTCGTTATCTCCATCGATTTTTAACTTTTACACTATTCAGTAGAGGAGATAGCAATAGGGTAGCTTCTAAAACTGAATTATTTATTTTGTGGTGTATGGTACATGCTAGGCCTTTTAATGCCAGGAGTTGATTAAGTGTGCATTTAAATGAAGTGGCTCAATATAGTGCAGGTAAAATAGTAGTTGCGGCATTCGTGACCTGAATTGCAGAACATTTTGGCTTGCTAATCGAGAGAACACCTATGCGGCTAGTGTTGGCCCCATGATTATTTTTTGTTAAATTAAGCATAATAGTTTATGGAATAAATGCATAAGAATGAATTGAGTGCATTTTTGGCATGTAACTTAAGTACCAAAAGAGCCTAACCTTAAGGGTAAAGTGGACTTTTGGGATTCATTAAGGGTACATTAGGAAAAGAATTGTGGTCTTGTTATCTTAGAAGAGTGACGAACGTGAATTGCAGAGAAAAGAAGACAAAAACGTGAATAAGAGAGGTTTTGAAGAAGAGTGAAAAGAATAGAGCCTTAAACTAGGTCAGGATTTCTCTTAGTCTTAAAGAGAGCA
>JAOQMS010000001.1:24359735-24372342 GCA_027563885.1 Erythroxylum longipes | reverse complement strand
GATACTACTTATGATCTATTTAATCATGGGTCGTTTAATCGGTAGTCATTGGATGTAGCATGAACTATATAGAGGTAATTGTGTGATCAAGATAGGATTCATCACCCTAAAGTAATTAGGGAGAATATTTCATTGTTCTTGATTAGTATTGATTTAGGAAATCCTTAGCCAAGGTGAAATGATGCTTTGTAAATAATTTATAAATGTCATTAATTAAATTGATAGCTAATGGCAAAGAACTAATATGATTAGACTCAAAATAGAGTAGATATTAATTTCATGCTCTATGTCTAATTGGAACATTAGTTGATAAAAGGATTGAATTATACAGAAAAATCATACAAAGAAAAAGGTTAGTCAAAACCACTTTGACATTCTTAAATATTTGGGTGGTCATGATGCATTGCTAGTTATCAATCTTGATCTATGATAATAAATTATTTAATTGGAGAATTAAATATAAATTAAAAGGAGTTTTAATTTATCTAATTCTAATTCATAATTAGAATTAGAATTTATAATCATTGCCAACATATTTGGGAACCTAATGGGTCTCACATATAGAATAGGTTGAAGAGAGCAAAGTTAATTTAATTAAGTTGGAATTGATTGTAAAGTTTGAGAAACTTTATGATTAAATATGAGATTTTTTAATAAATAAGGATCAATATGAGATATTAAATCTTATATGGGCATAACTGGTATTTAATTAGAATTATATGTAATTCTAATTAAAGTTTAATTGAAATTAGAATTTAATTTCAATTAAATTACTAAAACATCTAAAGTTTATTATAAATAGGCTTAAGCTATATGGAGCTAGCACTTCTTGCTTAACCCTCTCTGTAAGAATTATAGAGTTCTATCAACTCATTCTGTAGATACCATTAGAGGCTAGACATTTGTGCAGCTACGGTGGTTGAAACAAATCGGTTTCGGGAATGATTCGAGGGATACGACAGGATAAAGATCAAGTTTCGGAATAAGGTATGAATTAAATTTCCTTTATTATGATTTGTGTTAACCATTTTATAAAGAATTAAATAGATTTTGGTTTTCGAGAAATCAAAAGTCACGAAAAAGTTTCGTGATTATTCCGCCGCAGTTGAGATCAGATCCCGACCTGATTTCCCAACACACAAAATAACACAACGCTAATATCCACTCTTTTTACATTTATTTCTTAATTTCAATTATTACATTTGATGTTAACATTACATTATACTAATAATTGTATTAATTAATTCAAAATGCAATTTTGATTGATTGGCACAACAATCGTTTTATTTTGATGAGTTGGTATTTGCCACGAAAAGTGTGGTTGTTCTTCTATACTTTGATGACAAGTTTTGTATCAGTAGAAGAGGAAAAATATAGGTTAATGAAGGCAAAATTATATCACACCATCTTTGGAAGATTAAGGAGATGCCCATATAAAACGTATACATCCCTCATCTGCCAGTTTAACCATTTCAATTTGTCATATCCTAGTTCTTCTCCTCCAACATATTAATTTTAGGCGTGAAGTCAGGGCGTGACTTAGCTTGCACGGTTGTGCAAGTGTAAGAAATTTTAATTTGGTAATAAACCTTTGCTGTCTCTCTCTGTGTCCAAAGTTGCTCAGCCCATGGCACAATCGCCACTCACTCTCTTCCTCCTCACTCCGTCTTCCCCTCCTTCTTTTTCTTCTTTTGCACCACCACTTCACCGTAGAACTTTCAGTGTTTGAGCTTTGGTGAATCCTAATGCTGATTCTTCGACGTTGCCACCGCAAGTTGTGGTCACCAAAAAAGGAAGAAAAAATGCCAAGCTCATTAAAGCATTAGTACATTAAAAAATGGAGTTTGTTTGTTTATTTACTATTAGTCTCTTTATCTATGATTTCTTTAAGTGCATTTTCGATTTGGGGTGGAAGTCAAAATTTTGTGAGTTAAATACCGATTAATATCTGTATAATTGAAAATCAAGAGATTACCAATTAAACATCCACGTCGTTAGAATAATTTTACCTAGGTTATATCCTCCAAAATTTAGGGAATAATTTTCTCATTTACAACCTTGAGAACACCTATAAATTTATAATATCAACTTTTTGTAAATCACTAACAATGCTTCATCGTCATTTATACTTCATCTTCATCCCTAATTATGTCATAAAACAGAAGGAAATATTTAGAGAATGTATTCATCACTCAATTTGTTAAGCTCAATAATGCAATCGTTCGAAAATGGTGCATAATTTGATATGGTTGAGATTAGGAAAATCTGGGTATTACAAGATGTGGGAAGAAGGCGAAGAGAGACGAGATAGTGAGAGGGTTACTTCTGTAGTGTTGAAAAGAAGATGGCGGAGGACTTCGGCTGGGTCGATTTGGCTCATAAGCCATGAATTTTGGAATAGTAAAAGAGTGTTTAAAATTTAAGAAGAAACGACGATGTATTTTAGTTAGACAGTAATATTAGACAGAAGAACTGGACTCTACAAATAGAACCAAATGACTTGGGAACCACTTATCTAGTTCAAAGCCACTTACTATAATTTTGAACTCGAGGACAAGTTCAATTTCAATGGGCCACGCAATGATACAAATGAAGAAGAAAAAATGGTAGTAGATGCAGCTGTTGGAGATAAAACGGTAGCGGATGACTCTCAACAAAGGACCAAAAGTTATTTAAATAAGCCCACTTGGATGAAGGATTATGTGATGGACTGAATATTCTAAAAGAAAGATATTATAAGCAAATAGGTTATGTTAAATAAAAATGATGTATACAACTGTCTTATATTCTGTTAGAGACATATGTCCTACATGTAACAAACTTTGCTTTAAATATGAGAGCAAATGAAAAGAAAAGCAGAGAAAGAATTGCATAAACAAATCTTCTTCTTCTGGAGAGTATCCCTCTCTCAAATCAGGGATAATTATTTTCATTGCTTCATATCAGCTAAAACCTACAGAAACAGAGGAGACAATGTCTAGAGACCTTAAAGGTCAATTCTTGATTCTTATATTGGATGATTTTTTCGTGGGTCATGGTTTTTGGTTTGTGATTTTTTTTATATATACATTAAGTATCTTAGTTTTGTCAGACTAATCCTAAGCCTTTAAGATTTCACTTTAAGAGTCCTAGAAAAGGTAAATCTGGAATCTCAAAGTCCCTCAGGTTCTTACGTAGTCTGTATATTTCTGCACACAAAGAATCGTCACATACTGATTGATCAGCTGCTGATTGATTTGAGTTCACTGGGTGTTAGCTCTCTGGTGTAGTAATAAGATTATTAGGGATGTGATTGTCTAGGACAAGAGTGGCTGAGTTGCTTTGGCTTTAATGATTGAATTGTGTTGTTTCTTGTTGGTAGTACTCTGTTTTTGGTTATACCATTATGCATTTCCTTGATCTTGTAAAACCAAGCATTAGGCATAATATCTGATAACTTAAACCTATAGTTACCCATTAAGACTCTTACCTTTCTCCTCTATGTTCCCTCTTTGTCTCTCCCAACCTAAAAAGCATAGTTAAGTCTTGATTCATAAATGAGTGAATTAGGTTTGGGGTTGAGGGTAAAATTTAGGGATTATGAAATTAGGTTTAGGAATTTCTTAGGTAAAAAATGTTAGTTTTAGTAATTCAAGAAATTATTAATTAAGATAACAATAATATTAATATCAATATTTTAAGTTTTTAAATATATAAATGAGTCTTACAGTTTAAGTTTTTAAATATTTATTGAACTTAATAAATAATAAATTACATGTTTGGAATAAATTATTTAATATGTTTTTAATTTAGAGTTAGATAATAAGTTTAAACTAACTGATACTAATAAAGCGAAAACTTATCTTATGGTTGTGAAAAGTTTTCGCCAACTTCATTTATGGCTTGCGATGGCAAGTTGTTAATCGTAATTCCCACGATGAATGCAATGTGGGACTAGCTCAACAGATGTCGCTCCACATTCAAGGAAGTCATCTTATATCAGACGAAGAAGAAGAAGACATACATTTTGCGGTTCGAAGGTCACATACAAATGCTGCCATTTTGCACGATTTTGCAAAAGAATCGAAAGAAAACGTATATTTTGTCGTCCTATATAGTTATCGAAGTAACAAAGTCGTACGAAGTTGTCCACTTACATTTTAACTTCCAGGAACTGGGGTCGTCCTCAAGTGAATAAGTAGGGACACATAAGATTTCCTTGTCGAAGCCCTCTTTCAATGACGTACCAACCATGCAAAAATCGAAGCATTGCATGTGAGATGTGACTTTCAATTGAATATGTCAACGAAATGCACGTTTTATGTTTAGCCTTGGTAAAAGATCACATGTTTTTATTTTTATTTAAAAATGAAAACTTTTATTTCATATAATTAGTTTGTATTACATGCTTTATATCATTGTCTTGTTGAATTCAGTACAAATAAAAAAAATTAAGGGTATTTTTGGGCTTTTGTTATAAAAACAATCGAATTAATCCGATTGTCTTTAACTTGAAAAGCAATCGAATTAAGCTATGATATTATAAGAAATTGATTAATTGAAAGGCAGCTTATACTATTACAACATAAATGGGACAAAAATAACTTCTAAATAGAAAAATAAAATGTTACTAAAGTAGTTGCCACTTTTTTTATGCATGACATTATTTAGTTGCCCATCAGCAGTCGATGAGAAATTATAATGTAGGATAGGAAATAGAAAATAGGAAATAGGTTATATAATGTTTGGCCAAAGTATTTATTTCTAATATACTACCTAATTGTAGTGACCATATAGATAGAGCATGTAATCTAGGCTAAATCTTACACATGCAGCACTATAAGGAAAGAGGAAGTATGCGGAATGGGGTAAAGCTATTACCTGTTGAAAGTCACCGTTGTTGTAACAGGCTGTTTCTTTACTGCTTGTTAGCTTCATCTTCCCCCCTCAGACGGATAAGAGGCTTCTTGAGGTCCAAAATCCCTGCTTGCATTGATCAATGTTTGTAGATGAAGAAAATACCGGATCTGCTCAGATTGATCATCCTTACCTTGGTCTGTCTGTTGAAGATGTTGGTATCCTAGATTGCCCTAATTTGGAACCTTCTTGAGACCCTTTTCACGAGAGGCAGAAACCATTTCCACTTTCATCACTCAACGCTTCAAGTGGTTGTCGTATTGTAATCTCTTTGGTTAACCTTACAAATTTCCTTCTACTACGCCGATTTGAGTCTCTTTGTTTATTCATAGAGCGTTGTCGTTTTTATTTTGATTTCGTCTCTTGACAATGTCTTCTTTAGTTGTAGGAGAGTCTTGCTACTCTCCATTTGTTGTATTCCTTTTTAATCCTTCAATAAATTTTTTAATTTCTCAAAAAAAAAAAAAAGCACGGACAGAGGTCACATGCAAGGCTTCCTATTCGTGGGTAGCATTGTTAGCTAGTAAAGATGAAGATAAGTCTAGTTTTGCTTTTATTGGCAAACATGTTATGGAAGTACGAAGCTGTCCACAGTTTTTGCTAATCTGAAAAATGATCAAGAAGAAATGGCATTTTAGTCACTGTTCGTAGTTATCAAAGCAATGGCTTCTTTTCTGAAGTACAACACATCGAGATTTTATTGCCCATAGTTCATAACATAAGCCATGCTACGTACTCCATCCATAGCCATTCACTGCCTTAACTACGCTTTCCCCGCCCATGTCCCCAATACTCCCACACCACCACCGTATACGTCCTCTATGTGTCACCGATGCCGCAGGTCCACCGCAGCGAGCAGTCGATAATGCTAATGGTGTCAAAGAAGAGGAAAAAACCACCTTGCCTGGGAGGCTCCTGCTCGAGTCAATGCCAAAGCATGTGGGGGTGATCATTGACGGCCACCGTAGGTGGAGTCGGTCGAAAGGCTTGCCCATGACAACCGGTTATGAGATAGGACTTGGGAAACTAGTAATGCTGGTTCAACTCTGTTTGAAATTTGGAGTCAAAGTTCTAACCGCTTTTATTTTAAGCACCGAGAACTTTGCGCGTCCTGATCAAGTTGGTAACCGATAAAAACTAGTAGAGAAATTATAATGTAGCATAGGGATGGTTATATAATGTTTTCGTCAACTAAATAATAATGTCATGCATAATAAAATTGGCAACTAATTAAGAGGCTAATTTAATAATATTTTATTTTCTATGTAGAAGTTATTTTTCTTCCATTTATGTTGTAATAATATAGATCGTTGATTTTGCACAGATGGAAGTTCAAACTATGTTGAGCAACTTTGAGAAGTCATTGAAGCAGGAAATGGAAACCTTCAAGAGGTAAATAGGGGGATCAAATAATCCAAATTTGGAGTAAGGATGCTGTTCATATTGTACAATGTTATACATATACACCTACATATTACATCAAGAAAGTTCCCTTATCCTATGTATATAACTGATTTTAGGTTCCAATAAAAAATAATTGGTATAGTTATCAAGAATTTTGTTTTGATAGTGAATAAAAAGGGGCATACTTATTTATAATAATAAAAAAGTTGACAAGCACATAAACTAGGATCAGTGTTGTCTTCTGGATTTTAACAGGGACAATATTCGAGTGACTATAATTGGCGATACATCCAGACTCTCCGATTCATTGCAGCAACTAATTGTTCGCACAGAGGAGACCACAAAGAACAACTCTGGCTTGCATGTGATGTTTGCGGTTAACTATAGCGGACAATACGACATCGTTCAAGCTTGTAAAAGGGTGACAGCAAAAGTGAAGGAAGGTCTTCTTGACCCCAAAAACATAGACGAGTCTTTAATGGATCAAGAAATGGAAACAAGATGCACCCAATTCCCATATCCTGATTTTCTTATACGATTTGGTAAGGAGCAAAGGCTTAGTGGTTTCATGCTGTGGCAATTGTCATATGCTGAACTGTATTTCTCACCGGTATATTGGCCTGATTTCGGAGAAGCTGATTTTGTGGAAGCACTTCGATCTTTTCAAGCGAGAGAGAGACGATTTGGATCAATCTAAGGTGCTTGTACTTATTTGCTATTGAATGGGTACAATCGGACTCTCCATATGTTTATGGATGTTGTGTATGCAAGTTATTTGAATAATATCTTACCATTTATAGAATAAATGTAATGGATTAAGCTCCCTTTCAATTTCTTATAACATCATAGATTACCTTATTCATGGCTTTGGTTCGGCAGCAACTATCAGGGAATCTGCAGACCAAAAATCCCTTGATTCTGCAAGTTATAATGATACCTTTTGCAGGGATCGAAGATATTAGTATCACTCTCGAGATAAACTTTCATTGAATAATGTCCGAAAATTAGGATAAAGATCATTTTATGTTTAAGGATTTCCCTTTCATTAGTAACACCTTCATTTTATGACATTAACAGCCTTTGATAATCCAAATTCCACATCCGATTAGTATCCACCTTAGGAATTTTTCGATTTGTATAACTACACCTATATATAAAGGATCACACACTTGACACTTTTAGATAACATGTAATACATCTCTTTACTTCTTGACTTCCTCTCTCGTTTAGCATGTTATTGGAAATATAACTATAAATGTAATTAGGAATTATTATGAGTTAGTGTCTTACCTTATTTAGGAGTGTTGGTTATATATATCTTGGGACCTTTTGCACATACACATAATTTTCCAGAGATCAAGGGGAATATTTTATCTTCAATTTTTATCTAATTTTACATGGTATCAGATTAGGTTTAGAGAAACTCTAAAACTAATATTCCCGAAAGCCACCCTCTATATCACTGCACCAATGAATAGTAGTCCCTTTTTCCTCTTCTCTTTTCCCGTCTTCCTCTCACAGTCAATGGATGATACTGCAGCCAAGATCTCAATGACAAAGAAGACGGTTGATATATCATTGTCATTTTTCTTGCATTCGTTGGACAATCCAGGAGCGATGATTACAATGTGCCTCTTGAATGGAGAAAACTATTATATGTAGGAAAAGGGTATGATGAATACTCTGTTGCATGCCTTGGCCCATTTTCTCTAAGTTAAAAATTGTTAGCCAACAGATTGAAAAATTAGATGTGCATTTGGCTTGTAGCAGAAATTCTCTGCACGATTTGCTGAAGATTTGTTTGACATTTGCTGAAGTTTTGTGGGGAAATTGATGGAATCTTGGGATTTTCCTTATAAATAGAGAAGTTTACATAAGCTCTCAAAACACACCAAAAACACTATCATTCCTTCATTCTTCTTTCAATTTTCTCTCGTTGAGAAATTTTGTAAAGCCTTCTGTTGTACATTCTCCACATAAATTAGTAAATTTGCTCACCTTCTGGTCGTGGACTTAGGTCATATTGACCGAACCACATAAATCTTTGTGTCCTGTCTCATTTTATTTTGCCTATATTTATTTTCGTTACTATTTTTCGGGCTATTAAATTTAACCGGCATCCGATCCAGGGGTATTTTCTCTGACAAACTGGTGTCAGAGCTTCTCTTGTTGGTCTAACTTACCATATACTCTGTGGTTGCCACTAAGGTGGACCCTCCACATCAGAAAGTAACTTAGATTTTATTGTGAGTCTAAATGGGGCCCACTGCCTCAGATTTATCTTGCGAGGCCCATTGCCTCGGTTTTGTAAACTGAGTTCAGTCATCCGTACTTTTATAGGGCCAGCACCTAGTGCTTTTTTGTGGGGCTCGCGTGTGGGGCCCACTTGTAAAAAATATTCAAAATATCAAATTTTAGCTATCATGACGATAACGAAGACCTCTACTGAAAAGTTTAACCGGAGTGTTAACTTCTGTATGTGGCAGCTCAAGATGCAAGCCATTTTAATACAAGATGGGTGAGAGATTGCACTTGATAGAGTAGAGAAAAAGCCAGCAGATATAGCGTCAGATAAATTCACGGATCTAGATAAAAAGGCTAAATCAACCATCATATTGAATCTCTCTGATGAGGTTTTGCAGGAGGTTGCTGGTGAAAGCACAGCTAAAGGTATGTGAGACAAGTTGAAAACTATGTACATGAAGAAGACGGTGGAAAATCAGCTTTATTTGAAACAGAAGTTGTACATGTTGAGAATGACAGAAAGTACATCTATTCTTTCACATCTGGATAAATTTGATTATCTTATTTTGGATTTGAAGAATATAGATGTAAAAATTGAGGATGAAGATCAAGCCATATTGTTGTTATGTTCCCTTCCCTGGTCCTTTAAATATTTTCATGATACTATGATTTATGGGAAAGAGTCAGTCTCATATAATATTATTAAGTCAAAAGAGTAGATTGATAGAGATATCACTAGGGAGACTAGTGGAAGTTTGGCAGAGGGACTATTCGTACGGGGTAGATCTGAAAATAGAGATTTTGAAAGAAGTAGATCCAAAGGTAGGTCAAAATCCAGACATAGAAATAAAATTTAAAATTATTGCAAGAAAAGGGGCATATAAAGGCTGACTACTATAAATTGAAATATAAGGAGAAAAATAAAATTGAGCAGAATAACAGTAATGCCGCCGAAGCTAGTGTAGTGGCAGATGAGAATGAGGGAATTATCTTTATAGCCACAGAAGATAAAGTCAGGTCTAATAAGGAATGAATTTTAAATTCGGGTTGTTCTTACCACATAAGTCCCGACAGGGAGTGTTTTTCCACTTATGAATCATTGGATGGTGGAATTGTTTTGATGGGTAATAATGTTGCCTGGAAAGTTGTTGGTAAGGGTACAGTCCGGATCAAGATTTATGATGGTATCATTAAAACATTCACTGACGTTCCACTTCGATAATGCATGGTTTCTTGATGCAAATTTGGAAGCAACAATGGTGGCAGGTTGGAGGTGTGATGGTGAGGCTGATCTTATGAATAAAAAAGATAATTGTATAGAAGAATTACAGAAATGGGGGACACGCTGAAATAGAGATAGGAATATGAAGCGGGCAATGGTGCAGAAACTTTTACAGGAAAGTCGGAATGGAACAGATGGAGTTCAATTGGATCGACTAAGGGAAGAATGGAATATTTGCTTGAGGAGGATGAGGTGAGACATAGGCAGCAAGCAAAATTATTTTGGTCTCAATATGGGGATACAAACTCAAAATATTTCCATGCACACGTTAAAGGGAGGCGGAAAAATAATTTAATACAAGGGTTGAAGAATGCTGATGGTGGGTGGTGTAGAGATAGAGATGGTTAGCATGGTTTGGTTTTTGAGTATTTCCAGGAGCTATTTCAAACAAGTCGAAATTGTAAAAATAATGTTACTCACTTAATACAAGCCAGGGTGAGTGAGGAGGATAATGGGATGCTATTATAACCATTTACAAAAGAAGAATTCTGTGAGGCAGTTTTCCATATGCACCCGGATAAGGCACCAGGACCAGATGGTCTTAATCGGGGTTCTTTCAACGGTTTTGGCACATTTTGGGATATGATATAGTGGTGGGTTACAGTTCTTGGTTAGACAGAGTTTTTTTCCCTTCAACTCTCTCTGATACTCTTGTGGTTTTAATTCCTAAAATTCAAAGTCCTGAATGTGTGAAAGACTATAGGCCTATTGCATTATGTAATGCCGTGTATCGGATTATTGCTAAAGTGCTTGCTAATAGGCTTAAAAAGGTTTTACCATATTTTATCTCCCCTACTTAATCGACATTTGTTCCAAGAAGGCTAATAACAGACAATATTTTGGTTGCATTTGAAACTATTCATAGTATGAAGAACCTTACATGGGGAAGTGTTGGGTCGGTGGCTTTAAAAATTGATATTAGCAAGGCATATGATAGAGTTGAATGGAGCTTTCTAGAGTAGATGATGAGACAGTTGGGTTTTCATGATAAATAGGTACATTGGTTAATGATATGTGTTACAAGTGTACGGTACTCTATAATGGTGAATGGTGAAACAGCAGGCCCTATTTTGCCTAATAGGGGGCTTAGACAAGAGGACCCTTTTGCCCCGTATTTATTTATAATGTGTGCTAAAGGTCTATCTATGTTGTTTAATAGAGCAGAAAGGCAGGGTTTGATACATGGGCATAGAGCAGGAGTTAAATGCCCTAGAGTTTCTCATCTTCTATTTGCAGATGACTTGGTATTTTTCTTTAAAGATACAGAACAAGAAACGAGAGAGGTGAAGTGAATTTTAGAGGAGTATGAAGGAGCCTCGGGCTAAGCGGTAAATTTCTAAAAATCAGGTATTTTCTATGGTCCTAATTTTTCACAGGATTGTAGAAATAATATTGGCAATATTTTTAATGTCAATTTGCCACTTGGGGGAGGTAAGTATTTGGGTCTACCATCATGCATTAGAAGAAACAAGAAACATACTTTTTAATTTCTAAAAGATAGGATGTGGAAGACGGTGAAAGATTGGAGGAATAAGATGCTTTCTAAAGCAGGGAAGGAGGTTCCAAAAAAATTTGTTGCTCAGGCCCCACTGGTTCATTGTATGAATGTGTTTCAATTGCCTTTATCTTTATGTGATGAACTTCAAAAGATAATGAATAGCTATTGGTGGGGAAATTTGGGAGCTGATGCTAAAGGTATTCATTGGTATGCATGGGATAGGATGTGTCAGTCTAAGAAGAATGAAGGTATGGGGTTTCGTGATTTGCACTGCTTTAATATAAGCATGCTTGGCAAGTACGGGTGGTGACTCTTAAGTGGTACTAACACGCTTATATTTAAGATTCTCAAATCTAAATATTTCCCTCAAGGGGATTTTTTAGAAGTCGGGGTTGGACATAATCCTAGCTACACGTGGAGAAGTGTGTTGTTTACTAAGGATGTTTTGAAGAAAGGAGTGAGGTGGAGAATGGGTAATGGGAGGACAATTAGGGTAGGTGTGGATCCATGGATACCTAAAGATGGGGATTTTGGGGTGGAAGATGTAAAAACTTTTGTGAGTCCTACGTTAAAAGTGTGTGAGTTATTTAGGGGAGATGGGAGGGTGTGGGATATGGAGAAGGTGATGGGAATGTTTAGTCTTAGAGATATTAGGGATATTCTTGCAATTCCAATTAGGTGGGGTGAGAGCGAGGATAGCTAGGTTTGGCATTTTGATTTTAAAAAAAAAAGGGAGGTATACGTTGAAGTCTTGTTATCATGTAGCATTGAAAACTTTGGGTAGAGGTGGTGAGATAGAAGAGGGTGATTTTTGGAGAAAATTATGGGATATCTTTTCATCTCTAAAAATAAAAGATTTCATGTGGAGAGCTCTTAAAGGAATTTTACCAACTAAGGTAAAACTAGCTAGGAGAGGAATACGAGTTGATGATAAATGCCATTGTGGGGAGGTGGAGGATGTCAATAATTGTTTGGTGGGGTGAGAGAGGGCGAGAGAGGTGTGGGAGTTAAGTGATTATTTGATTGCTAACCCAGCTCCTTCTTTTCGGGAGTTTTTCTTGCAGGTACTAAATGCGAACAATGGAGAAAAAATATCAAAATTTACAACAATAGCATGGAAGATATGGGAGAGAAGAAACAAAGGCTTATGGCAAAATCAATTCCTTACAGCGATGGTAACTTGGAAGCTTGCAATGGATCACCTACACTGTAACATCCCCTCACTTATGGGAAAGGGCAATTTGGTCATTTTGAATGGGTTAGAATAATTGAAAGTGTTTCTG
>JAOQMS010000001.1:24305520-24321534 GCA_027563885.1 Erythroxylum longipes | reverse complement strand
ACTTAGCTTTAGGACATATTTGACAAATAACAGAAGAATGAGCAAGTTTCCCATTACAATGAATATTAGTAATCAACCGTAAACGATCAAAAGGCAGATGTCCAAGTCTACAATGCCAAAGCTGTGTATTTAGTGGAGTACAAGTATCATTATTCACATGATGAACAGAATGAAGGATATGACGTCGATTACAGGAAACAATGGCTGAAGAAGGAAGGTTATGAAATTCAGTGTTCTCAAGCACAAAGTAAAGGCCACCTCGTTCTCTACCAAGCACTAGAGGCCTCATTGCTTGGTCCTGAACAAGGCAATGAGAATGTGTAAATATCACACTGGTATGATATTGAACAAATAATTTTTTAACAGAAAGCAAGTTGAATTCGAAGTCAGGCACATGGAGACAATTGTTCAAAATCAAACAGTTGTTGATTTTCACAGTGTCAATATGAGCTACTAAGGCTTGTTTACCATTCGAAAGAGTAATATGGAAGGGTTTGTGTAATTTCTGAAAGGTTTGAAACAAGGTAAGGCTAGAGGCTATGTGATCAGTGGCACCACTGTCAATGATCCAAATAGGTTTAACACAATGACTAAAGAAACACAGACTATTACCTGCAAAGAAGGCAGATGATCCATTAGAGTCTCCATTACCAATACCTCAAGATTAACCAGCAGCTGGACCAAATTTATTCAGCAAAAGTACCAATTTATCACACATCTCCTGACTCAACCCCATACTAGGTTCTGTTGACGATCTGGAATTATCAACATCATCATTTATAGCTAGTGACCCCTCAATATCATGAACATCTGGCTGTACAGTAGCTGCTAACCGCTTGCTCCTGTCCCACGATTTGGCACCACTCCCAGCTGGAGGATGCAATTTGAAACATCTGTCGATAGAGTGTCCATAAACCTTACAAAAATCATAAAAGAACTTGGAGCGCCTACCATTAGGTGTAATGCCATACACCACTTGCTTATTATCAGACACTTGACACTGATTACTATTGTTACTGTTATTATACTTTGAATGAAACCCATATGATTTTTGTTTTTGATTGCCAGCAACAAACACAGCACCATTTGACAAAATAACAGGGGATACTTCACAATCTCTCTGTTTCTCCTCTTGCAAGATCAACCTATAGGCTTGACTTAAAGTAGGCATGGGCTGCATCATTAATATACTCCCTCTCGCTGTTTTAAAATCCTCATTAAGTCCCATGAGGAACTGTAGAAGCTGTTGATCTTCAAGAAATTTATTCATCACACTAGCTGCACTACAACACGTACATGCTGGTAACTCAACCAACCCAAGATATTCATCCCATTTTGTCTTCATCTGTGTGTAATAACTACTCACAGACTGAGTTCCTTGTGAAATTCCAATCAAATCTTTCTGCACCTGATATCTTCTTGGTCCATTTGACTGACCATACCTCTCCTTCAACTCAGTCCAAATGTCAGCTGCAGATCGAAAGCTTAAAATACTATTGCCTATATCTGGTTCTACAGAGTGTAGAATCCAAGATATCACCAGATTATTACATCTTTCCTACTGCATCTCCTGAACAGGTTCATTAACAGGCTTTACACAAGTGCCTTTAACAAAACCGAATTTATTCTTTGCAATCAAAGAAATCTCAGTAGCCCGTTGCCATTTGCTGTAGTTATCACCATTCAATTTTTGCGTAACAAGACAATGATTCGAATGATCCGAATTATAAATATACAACTCACTATTAACATCAATTTCAGTGGAAAAATGCGATTGAGCTTCGGTAGACATTTTCGAAGAAACTTTAACAGCACAGTCGAGAACACAACAATAAGAAGACGTTGAAGAAATTGCACCTGATTATGGCTCTGATATCATGATAAAATTCGTAGATAGCGAAGAACACAGAAACAAGAGCAAACATTCAAGCGTGTAGAGGGAAAATTTTTATTTCCAGAACTATACTCTACAAACGTGTTTCAGTTCACTTTATAAAGCTACAGTCGACGGTTAATTGTCAAAGAATAAGAAGAAAACTAGCTAACGTAATCTAAGCTGGCAAACTTTTAAAAAAAATAACAAAAAATAAAAAATAAAAATAATAAACAAAAAAAGCGGAAAACCAGAATAGGCGTCAACAAATCAAGAGAAAATAATAACTACTAAATCTGATCTGTACAATACAAGTGTGATGACAGAAATAAAGGAAAAGACAAAACAAGAATAAGACAAACATGACATAAAGGACAAACATAACATAAAATGGACAATGAGCTAATCGTAAAACAGATGGGACACAGTGAAATGCATAAGCCCAAACCACGTGAAACCCGTCAACTCATTCTTGGGTCTTCTATCAATAACTATTAACTCAGCAAGATAGTAAACGAAATTATTGGCAATTGGCAAATGATACGCATGATGCAATGGATTCACTAGAAATGTCTATATTTGTTATTAACCAATCACTTTCAGTTGAACTTTGGAGTATCTGCATCGGATTAGAGATGAAGTGGAATTAGCACATAACATGCTTAAGATGTGAATAATTAAGATAGAAAACAATTACAAAGAAATCAACCAAATTATCTACCATAGCTTGTTGAAGGGCTTCGCTTTTTTCCGTGTTTCTTCAGTACACTTTACTTGGAAAGAAATGTGAAAACTGTCTTTTCTTCTACGAACCACTCCTAATGTACTCACCCTTAGGTGACTCCTTTGACGTCCAATGAACTAGAACTTGTACAATTTTTATAAAATAATTTATAAAAGTTCTGTCATGAAAAAGAGCATCATAAATTCGTAATCGTACCAAAAAGTCAATAGACTGGTATATTAAGATTATCTATAAACATGAAATCGCAATGCAGTTTTCGAGACAGAAGTCCGACAAGGATACATGGAATTCATCCCAGTCTATGGTGGATTCAAATCACCTGTGCTTAAAAATGGTGTGCTCCTATTTTTCGTAAATCTCAACCATTTAAGTGAGAGAAGGAAAAAAATTAGTGGTTGAGACCATTTTTAAGTATAGGTAATTTGAATTCGTCTAAGCTTCTGGCTCTAAAAAAATTTAGATTCTTTGATAACGAAAAGGTGAACTTTTAGTTGCAAAAACTAATTAGGTATACTTATGTAAACACGTGGAACTACACAAAACTAAAATTTCATACCAATTGACTTTGAAAATATTAGTTATTTCATACCTATTCTATTCCACGTAATTTTATCTACATAAATATGAGGAACTCAAAAAATATATGAGTGAGATTGCATAAAACAGAGTTAGTACATACTAGTGAGTATAAAAGATTTGATATTATGTTTTTCAGACTATGCCTAGGGAAATTTTTACTAGTCGGGTTGTTGTTGTTATTACTTTGCTTATATATTCATTATTATAGATTTAGGTTCTTTAGCTTATAACACTCAAATTTAAAAAGTTAAACATGGATACTTAACTTTGAAAATTATGGCCCTCGGAAGAATATGCGTATTTGAAGTTTAATAAACTTGCATAATCTCTAAAGGTTTGGTTGGGGCATTACTGACCTATACTGTCAGTAAACCTGTACCACAAAAATGGATGAGGATCTGTAACTTTGACGAAGGGGCAAACCTTGTGCATTTATTGTGGGTCGGTTACCCACTTTGCCCTCTTTCCCATGCCATGACTAAAATTGAGGTCTGGTGGTGAGTAATGATAGGTCTCAATTTGGAGGTTGAGAGGTCACAGAATAGCTTTGTCAAAGACTCGAAGCTACTTTTTTCAGTGCCTTCATTCGACGGGAAATGTCAATTTCCGCGCCACTTCCGTTGGAGGATGCAGCTTTTCATGACCATCTTCTTTTGGGGTTTGACTGATATCTCAGGTGTTTGTTTTGCTTTGAATAAGCGATGGTTTCTGAAGAGCTTCGAGATATGCGACTTGGCCCTTCGTTCCTCAAAATCTCCGCCGGGAACACACCACCCTTTGACTTCCAGCAAGACTCATGGACACGACAGATAAATTTTTTTTCCAAATTATATGTTTTTCAAAATAAACATTATCTGACCGTGTGCTTATCTAGAGCGTATAAAAAAATATATATATAAAAAAAAAGATTGAATTCAGTAAAAAAAAGTATAACTATAGAATTATTATTATAATTATCTATTTTTAAATAACACTCCGTTCGTTTCATAATCTAAAAGAATGAATATCGTTATTTTGTAAAGTGTTTTACTATAAATAACTTAATAATTCTTTTTTAAAAATATTTTAATACTAATTAATTAAATACAATTAATTAATTAAAATATAATTAATTACAACATAATTAATTAAAATAAAATAATTAATAAATTAATCACATTATAATTAATATTATAATTACATTATAATTAATTAAAATATATTTCATTCATTAATTAAAATATTATAATTAATTAATTAATTAAAATATAATTTGTCAAAATTCTAACTTATCGATCAGTTCAGATATTGTCACGTGACAGAAACGAGGACCGCAACCCACAAAATTTAATCTCTCCTTTTGAATTTTAAATTTTCTCTCAGTTTCTCGGCAGTCAAACAGAAGGTGGCGGAGGCAAATGTGACACGTAACGTCCTGTTACGTCTTCGGCTTCATGGTCATTTTGTTTAATAGTTTCCAATTTTAAATTTTCTCTCGTTTTCTCGGCAGTCAAACAGAAGGTGGCGGGGGCAAATGTGACACATGGGAAGTGGACTCTCCTCCCTCTTCACCTGCATCAATCCCTCGACCACCAACACACGTCATTCGCCGGAGGCCACTGAGCCGTTGGATGAAACCCTAGGTCACTCCTTCCGCTACGTCCGATCCTCTAACCGCTTCCTTTCTCCAACTCCATCCGATCGCTTCGTGTCCCCTACGCAGCCCTTCCGCTTTTCCCCGACCCGGCCCGGAGTTGGCTCAGAGACCGGGTTCAAATCCATCTCCGGCGCGTCCGTTAGTGCCAACTCTTGTACTCCCAGAACGGTCCTCCAGTTCGACGGTATTCACGACGATGCCACTGACACCAAAGACTTTATAACCACTACTACTAGTACTAATACTGGTATTGTGAATGTCAATGGGATTGGCTGTACACGGACGTTTTGTTCTTTGCCGTTGCATCCAGTGCCGCGAGGCAACGAGGGGTTCTTCCTTTCGGGGCCTATTGCATTGTCCGACCCGCTCGATGCCGAACACGACGGTCACGTGCACTTGTCAGCGCCGCTGGGAGGGTTTTATGTGAAGAAGAAGAAGAGGAGAAAAGGCAGCGTTATGGAGATTAAGAAGGCGATATATGGAAATTTGTCGGAGAAGAAGAAGAAGCAACCGTGGGTTGTGCCAGTGTTGAACAGAAGAGCGGGTCAGGATATCGGAGCAGAGAGGGGGAGTATTGACGAGGGTAATGTGCAGTGGGCGCTTGGGAAGGCGGGAGAGGATCGAGTACATGTGGTTGTATCGGAGGAGCACGGATGGTTGTTTGTTGGGATTTATGATGGCTTCAATGGTCCAGATGCGCCTGAGTTCTTGATGCGTAATCTCTATAGCGCTGTGTTTAATGAGCTTCAGGGCTTGTTTTTGGACGTCGAACAGGATGGAGAGAAGAGTAACAGTGAGATTCAGGCGAAACCATGTGTTGAAGATGTTACTGGAACTGATTCGAATGAAGAGAATGGTGATCAACTTGTAAATGTGTCGTTCCCATCAGTGGACATAGGCCCTAGGAATGATGGGAATGGTTTACTTGGTGGAACTGAGGGTAGTATGATGCGTCAGGAGCGAGCGAAAAGGGTCATGCTTCAGGCAGAAGAGACAGGGAATAGGCAGAGAAGACGGCTATGGGAGTTTCTCGCTGAGGTTGATGTTGAAGATGGCTTTGACCTTTCTGGTTCTGAAAGATTTTCCTTTTCGGTTGATGAAGCCATTAGTTTAGGGAATGCTGGGTCTGCCGTCAGCAGAAGATGGTCATTGTCGAAACCGAAGCAAGGGTTTAGCCAGCACAGGGAGAGGAAGTTGTTTCCGTGGAAATTCGGATTAGAAGGGAAAGTGGAAAAGGTGGAGACTAATAGAGTGGAAAAGAGAGTTATGAACAGGAAGAGGAAGGTGGGACCTGAACATCATCAATTGATTTTAAGGGCATTGTTGAGAGCTTTAGAAGTGACTGAATTTGGATACCTGGATATGACAGATAAGGTACTTGATACTAATCCAGAGTTGGCATTAATGGGTTCATGTGTGTTGGTTGTGCTGATGCGAGATGAGCATGTTTATGTTATGAACGTTGGAGATAGCAGGGCTATTGTGGCTCAATATGAGCCTCAGGGGGTGGGTTCTAGTGTCAGTGATAACGGATCACGCATGGAGGGGACTGTAGAGGGTCCAGCTCAGGCAATGAAGTTAACTGCTTTACAGCTCTCCACAGATCATAGCACAAGCATTGAAGAAGTAACACTTAAATTCTTAATAATTTCTAATGTCTTGAAATGAGATGTATTGACGAGGAACTTACTGGGATATATCCAACTCTTGACTTAAATTTTGCAGGAAGTCATAAGAATCAAGAATGAACATCCTGATGACAGCCAATGTATTGTAAATAATAGGGTGAAAGGCCGTCTGAAGGTTACCAGAGCATTTGGGGCAGGATTTCTGAAACAGGTTCTTAATTTTAACCTTTTGTATGTTTCTTTTAATTTGAAATGGTAAAGAATAACGGAAACATGTTTGTTTCACATGAAATGCACACTGTACTATAATCTGGTTTTGCCTGTAATGTTCCTGCTGAAGTTAGCATAGATTCTTATTCTGTTTGTGAACCGAATCAAACTGTTAGCCATTATATCTCAATCCTCATACCATCACTATATTCTTCAGTATTTTTCACTGATCAGTAACATGCTAGAGGCATGGTCTGCAACAGTTCTGCTCAAACAGTGTTGCAAAGGAATGCTTTTTAACTAAACAGAATTAGAATTTTCCTCGACGCAGAGAAAACACACCCACATGCACGCCTAGCAATCTGCTCAGTCCCCCTGTATGCCGTTCCCCTGTATGAGAGTCTTAAAGATGGGTATATTCATCAGGAACCATGAAGTCAAAAAGATAGACCTCACAGAAAACTGAAGATAACAGCAACAAGTAATTAAGTTCAGAAATTTCTCTTATAAAGTTATTGACTCTAGAGATATAATAAATATGGAGGATAAAAAAATTGTAACAAGAAGCGCGGCTTTTTTCAAAGAGAGGACAACGGGATATTAACATTTCAGTTGATGGTCAGAGGTGAATCCAAAGTTAAGCAATGAGAATTTTTAAGATTACTTCAGGAGAAAGCAAAAATAAAGACGTCTCCTCGTTACCTGTAATGTATATCTCCACACATAATGACTTATGTAATCCACTATACATGATTTTGCAGCCTAAATGGAATGATATGCTGCTGGAGATGTTCAAGAATGAATACATCGGAACTGCGCCATACATAAGCTGCTCACCTTCTCTTTGTCATTATCGATTGTGTCCAAGAGATCAGTTTTTGGTCCTTTCATCTGATGGGTTATATCAGTATCTGACAAATCAGGAAGTGGTCTCTCATGTAGAGAAATTCATGGAGCAATTTCCAGATGGAGACCCTGCCCAAAACCTGATAAAGGAGCTTCTTTCTCGTGCAGCCAAAAAAGCTGGTAATGATTACTCTTCTATAAGGTTCTGTCAACTGCTTAATTTGCACGCACTCTCAGGTTCAGTAGTCCTTTTAGGAAATTGTAGAATGCTTGCCAAATGAGAAATCAAATGCTGGTGAGCACTCGGGATGCTTTAATGCACCCTTTATTTGTTTGCTCGTTTGCTATGCAAAAGACAAGCTACATTTTCTGCAGATCTAGTTTTAAACCTTTCATATGCTGAATAAAATGTGGTTTTCATTGCCAAATTGTCGTAAGATTGTTTGTCGAGTAATTAACTATCAAAAAGTTACTGTTTCCACATGTGCATCTATGGCTTTAGCTAAGATTTCTAGATTCCATTCTGTTTATGCTTGTGCACTTCCTTCTACAATTTCGTTATTCGTTTACAGTCATCTTGTATTTGTTTTGATTGTTGTTGATCTATAACATCTGCTGCTTGTCTGCAGGAATGGATTTCCATGAATTGCTGGACATCCCCCATGGTGATCGCAGACAGTATCATGACGATGTTACTGTTATGGTGATTTCACTTGAAGGAAGAATCTGGAAGTCATCAGGAAAGTGCCTTTAATCACAATTGGCAAAAACTCTGAATTGGTGGAACTTCCTGACATCAGCAAAACCTGTATCATTGTCACGCACAATTTCCTGCAAGCAGTTCCATATTTAAGGAGTTCTGATTTTCTCAGGTTGCTAAACCATTAACTAGGTTAAATCAGATGATACTTTCAGATACTAATCTTAGGTAGTTAGTCATGAATAGTTTTATAGATGCAAGGATAGAGAAATGAGAGGTTGGTTTTGGAAGGTGGTGTGGAGAAATCTGGAGATGGGATCACTACGAAATGCACTACAGCAATTGAAAAAGCAAAATAACGTAGCTGCCTTCCAAAATGGTGGGATAGTGTCTGTAATATAGTGGGGGTATACTGAACTTTGAGAATTTCCTGGTCATAGATGAGCTCTTGTAATTCTGAAGGTGGATTTCCACCAGTGCGGCCTAAAGGAATTTTCATTTTGCAACCCTTGCGTGTAACTTTGCTTTTGCCTATTTAAGCACATAGTTGCAGAAGAAGAAGCTTGTTCTTTTCTTTTTGATTACAGAATTTGACAAGAACTGTGCCTTTAATTTGATCCTCATGCAGTTCCTCTTACATCAGCAAGTGAAGCATCTAAGGAGCACTGGTTATATACAAGTTTAACATATGACCGCCGTTTAGAATAAGAATAAAATAAGACTATTGTCCCTAAAAGGTGCTTCAACTAGTAGAATTTATTTATCATATGTCTACCAATTTAAAGGTTTCAGCTTTGATTCGCAGATAGGGGACTGCTTCTCACTTTGACAATTTAGAATCTCAAAGTGGGTTCACTCTTCTTCAGCAAACTTCACAGGGGAATGAATCTTAATGACGTCTGAACTCTGTTCACATGGTGATGCCACAGAAAGCAAGGAACCACAAAGCCTATCATCTGGCTTAACCATGAATGTTTAACATTGCAGTATAACCCCAACTATCTGGTCTACAATTTATAGATCCCTCCATACCTGACGCCGTCATAGTCCCCAGCTTCACCGAATTCGGATCCTCCTCAACCTTACCCAGTTATCATAAACAAGTGCTTCAATGAGCTCAAACTGCCTCCCAAACTTCAACGAAGTCACTGTGATATTGTAGAATATGGTTTCTAAAAGAAACAAATTCTTGTTCCTGATCCATTTGAAAAAAAGACGAGTCTTCTGTTAGTTTCTGGCTATTGAGTATGAAGAGAGCAATTTCCAACGACTGGATATGTGATTAGCTCAAGAACTGACATAAAAACCACTTTCACCGTAGTCACTACCATTCAACTTCCTCGCAAAGCGTCTTAAATCTCAAACCTGAGGGATTATATGAAAACTGGGATCTTTTTTGCCTCTAGTGAAAGTACATACCCACAAAGACTTTGGGTTGGACAAGGGTTGGGCGTTTCGATCATGGATGGAGGATAAGGTGGTGGTGGACAGAGGCTTGAGTTGGTCGGATACAGATCGACTATTGTATTTGGGTAATGATGCGCATACACTCTGGGATTGATCTGAAGCAGTTCTGAGGAGTTACAAGAAATATCGGGTGACCTAATGATAGACTAGCTGCCATTAGAGAGAGAATATGCAAAGAGAGACGACTAAGTGAAAAAAAAAAATTGGTTAGAGATCCACCTTAAAGGTGGGTAGCCTTAACCGAATGTGTCGTTAACAGGTAAGCCCGAAGGCTGCTCCCGTCCCTGTCAGGGGAGATGCCAACCATCTCTCCTTTTTTCGAACACAGACGTTCAATGTTTTTTCCACGCCATATAAAGAATGAATGCTAAAGTAAACTAGCGATATGGGATTGGTTTCGTCTAATTACAATCGTACAAGTAGATGGAATTCCTTTAGTCCAATTTCAAAAACGTACCTTATTTTTTTAACTCAAAATCTAACTCCTTTAATCTCGCCAAAATGTAATACTTATTTGTTGCCATAATAGCTTATTAAATATCTTCACGACATATTTATGTATTTCCATTAAAAAAATTTATAAATGTACAATGAAATCACAATAACGTAATTTTAATGAATATATTGACAAATAATTGTTAAAAAATTAATAAAAACATATAATAAAATTACAAAAGTTTATAATGAAAGGTCCAATTTGCCGCTTAACGTTTTTCAAAAGTTTAAGATAACTCTTATTGTTATTTTTGACACCATTATATCCTTTAAAGTTTTTAAAAATAGAGCAATTTTGTACAAAAAATTTAACCCTATCCAATTGACATTATGTCTATTAAAATTTGACACCTAGGCATGCCACATAAGAGCATATAATAAGATCAGTCGCTAACATAGCCACTGGTGTGTATAAATTATTCATTATTTACATATTAATTAACATAGCCACTGGTGTGTATAAAGCATTCATTATTTACATATTAATTATAAAAATCGTTTTAATTTCTCCCCAACTCCAATGAATCCCTCTGAAGCCCTATTTCTTTGTTAACCTAATTTGGCATAGGTTGATCTTAAGTCATGAGTCAAGATTTTGTCATTCTCCAATTAGTCCACACCAGGTTCTAGTCTTCCTCTGTCAGTCTCCAGTCACTTCAAGAACGGTTCCGTCATTCCCTAATCGCACGACTTAGTGGTTAGTTCTCCATCATTCTCCAGTTATTCTAATTGTGGAAGTGTTCTCCATTCCAAGTACAGGACTGACTTCCTCCTGTCACGCGCACACACATTATTTAGTGTTTATAGGCAATCAATAAATAACTAGTTATTTGTATATTGTTGAGTTTGTTGTATGTACAGTTGGAGACATTGGAATTATGGTGGTACCCTGGAGACAGTGGAATTATGGTGGTCCCCAAACGCAGTGGCTTTGTGGTGATCCCTCAGATACAGTGTACATATCCCCCTTGCTTTTGATTAGTTAATTGAAGGTAAATGGTGCCTAATGGATTGAATACAATGATTAACCTACAATGTAGTTACTGTCATGACATTTAGTTGCTATAACCCTAAATTCAATGTTATACCAACACTTATTTTTAGTGTATAAATGTTTAACCAATAGTAGGCAGTATTATGTTCATCCTACATCACAAATAGAGGTATAATCAAACAAAAGAATACATCAAAAATGGATTGTGCAAAAATTTTTTTAATATGGAAGTATTGTGGTGGTTTTAAAGGGTGAACAAGGTTATGCATAAAGAATTCCCATTAAATTTTGTAATACAATAATTAACCCATAACATAGATATTGTGATGATTTCTAGTTGCTATAGCAATTACTTACGAGTTCATTATTAGAAAACATAAAGTTAAAGAACTTATAATTCAAGTTTGAAATTGTTCTCTATAAGAGTGATCCATACTTAGAAATGATACCTAAACTCCATAAACTAGTCCTAAAAATTTATTGGTGTGATTCCAATTGTTTAAATTGTTTCAATTCCTAAATATTATTCTTAGATCTTAATACAGACACACTTAAGAGGTGATTTATAGACCTATCCTTTATTTCTTTCTTTTTTTTGGAAAATGAAAGAATTGATTAGATTACTCTAGTTAAAGCTACAACAAAATTACAGTATTTTGCACCATCTATGGATTTGTAGCTAACTAGGTGCTTCTAAAAACGCAAGGTAGAGAGAATGAAAGTTAATTGTAATACAAAGTAACTACAAAAAAACAACAGGAGTTATAACCGCTTCTTAGTTCTCGTATTGCAGTAAGGAGAGATGCGGCATTGTTAACTACCATTGCTGCTCTAATACAGTTCACGATATTCTCAGCTAGTTGGTACTTATTAAGCTCCTTTTGTTAGTAGAGTCCACAGTTGCATTCTTTCCATATCATGTATATGGAAGTGATGAACGCTAATTTTTGAAGGACTACATTCTCTTTATTCGGTTTGGAGAGGTTACTGAATAAATTCAAGGTCTGCTCTCACTCGAATGAAAGATTCACCATATCCACCATGTATTGTATCCTGCTCCATATGGTTTTAGTGTATTCGCAATTGAAAAATAGTTGATCTCGATCCTCATCCGCATTACGACATAATACACCATGTATTGTATCCTTTATTTCTATTATGTATTAGCAAAACCTATTTTTAGTTTGTAGACCTATCCTAAGTAATATGTTGAGCTTATTTTTTTAATTTCCAGCCCTAAATCCAATATTATAGTAGCACCTATTTTTAGTTTGTAGATGCTTAACCAGTAGTAGACACTCTTATATTCATCCTACATCACTAATGGAGGCCAAATGGAGGCAAAATCAAACAAAACAAAAGAAGACAAAAAAAAGGATTGTGCAATTTTTTATATGGAAGTTTTGTGATGGTTTTAAAGGGGGTACAGGGCTTATGAATAAAGACTTACTATTAAATTTTGGAATACAATAATTAACCCACAACATAGTTACTATGATGACTTCTAGTTGCTATAGCAATTATTTTTAAAATTATTTTTATAGAACATAATGTTAAGAACGTATATTTCAAGTTTGAAAGTGTTCTCTTTAAAAGTGGTTCACAAGTACTTAAGAATGATTCCTAAACTCTAGAAACTAGTTCTAAATTTATTCCTTTTGTGATTGCAATAGTTTTATTTGTTTCAATTCCTAAATATTATTCTTAGATCATAATATAAACAAACTCTAAGAGGTGATTTATAAACCTATCCTTTATTTTTATTATGTAACATCAACACCTATTTTTAGTTTGTAGATCTATTCTAAGTATTATTCTGAGTTGATTTTTTAATAATAGGCACTAAAAGGTGATTTGTAGACCTATCCAAAGTATTATTTTGAGTTTTTTTTTAATTTAGAGCCTTAAAACCAATGTTATAGTAGCACTTATTTTTTAGATGTTTTAAAGGGGGTATCATATGCAAAATCACACATTTGTTCATGAAGTAGCCACTCTCCAAATTAGGGTAAATGATGACTAAAAGAGCACATAACCTTATCGTATAGTTGGAACTTTTGTCGGTCATATGTATCAATTAAAATATTCAAAAATTAAATATGTATATTATTTAAGATTTGTGTTTTTACCTTTGTTGCAGTATAGTTATGACTATCTTTTTTTAATTTATCTTTATAGGATGGCAATAAATGGAAGAGCTAGTATGAGAATATTTTATGGTGGTCATTTTACTCAAAAAGGTACACTGAAGTATGTTGGTAAGCCTAAAAAAATTTATGATAATGTGGACTTGGACTATGTTAGTTTATTAGATGTATGTTAAATGATTGTCATTTTAGGATATACAAATATTGTTAGTGTATGGTATTTGATTCCTAAGAAGGAGTTGGAAGAAGAGGTTTAAAGAGGTTTAAATTCGATCAGAGTTCATAATGTGGTTAAATTGTTAGAGGAATTGGCAAGTGATAAGTGGCATAAAAATGGCAGATGGCCGTAGAATTGGGAAGTGATATTGAAGTGGATACGGGTTTTGATTCTGGTGTAGGAGTTGATTTGGGTTGTGATGATAGTGATTCTGATATAGGTTCTCGGGATGGAGTTGATTTGAGTGTTGAGTTAATTGGTGAGGATTTGCTTGGTGGTTATTCAGGTGATGAGGGTTTGGATGGTAAGGATTTGGGTGGTGGTGATTTGAGTGGTGAGGGTTTGGATGGTGAGGATTTGAGTGGTAAGGAGTTGGGTGGTGATTTGGGTGTTGAAGAAGGAGGTGGTTTTAGTGGTCATGATAGAGGTGAATCTAAATCTGATTTCAATATTAGTTTTGATGTATATTATGATACAAAGTATATCAATTGTTTTAATCCTGGGAGTTTCTTGTCCAACGATGAATATCCCAGTCATTGCAAGTGAATGGATGTTGGGGATCATGTTTGATAATGCTAAACACTTCAAGGAAGCAGTTGTCAATTATGCATTACAACAAGATTTAACTTAAATTTTAAGAGGAATGAAGCAAAAAGAATAAGATATGATTGCACTAATGGATTTCCTTTTGATTTTTATGCTTTATATGATAGAGAAGATAAATGCTTGAAGCTGAATATTTACAATCCAAAGCATACATGCAATCCCATAAATAAACTAAGGCTAGTTACATCCAACTTTATTATGAAATACTTCAAAGAAAAGTTCCTAGACAAATCAAGCATTAAAATCAAGAAAATGGTGGAAGAGTGGAGAGATAAACTAACTTTTATCTATTAATATTAGCATGTGCAAGTATGTAAGGAGCAAGGTACTTAAAGAAAAAGCAAAAGAGCAACATAAAAAATATACAAAACTTTATGGTTATATTTTTTAATTTAAAAAAATGAATCTAGGTTCTATGGTAAACCTTCAACTTAAAAGGTATGAAGATAAATTGATATTCAAGGTAATGCATGTTTGTTTGGAAGCAATAAATATGAGGTGGAATAAGTTGTGACTAGTTATAGGTATGGAAGGATGTTTTCTGAAAACAAAGTACCAGGGACAACTTTTAAGTTTCATAAGAGTTGATGACAACCGAAACATCTATCTAATTGCATAAGCAATAATTGAGGTGGGGAATACTAAGACATGGATATGGTGTATAAAGCATTTAGCTAATGACTTAACAACTTAGAGATGGTGATGGAATAACTATGATTTCTAATATGCAAAAGGTAATTCATATGATAAAAAAGTTATTTATTACATTCCTCTATGTCCATAAATGCTTTTAACTAGTTTTTATCAATTTTTAGAGACCTATACAAACCAAGAATGATGTATTGCCTTTTGCTACACATAGGATATATGTAAGGCACATATATCACAATTGAGTAGAGAAATGTAGAAGGATCCATATTTGTATAATTTTTGTATATATATCCTAGTTGGATCCATTATATTTATTCTGTGTACATTTTGGTTGAATCCATTTGTAGTATTTTAGGAACATTTTGGTTGGATCCATTAAGTTACAATTACAACATTATTTTTTTAAAGGACTACTTTAGTATATAAGGCTTCCTGCTTTGCAAGTGTCAGGGAGGGTTAATAATTATACGTAACATTTCCTTTATATTTACAAAAGGGTTGTTTCTGTTATTCAAACCCGCGACCTTCTGATGATAAAGGAATAACCTTACTAGTTGCTCCAAGGCTCGCCTTGAATTATAATTACAACATTATATTATATAACTATCAACTTTGAGGTTTATGAATGTCAATGTTACAGGGTTAGATGTTTATAAATTTCAAATTTACAAGGTTACAAATTTATGAATGTCAAAGTTATTGGGTTACATGTTTATACTTGTCAAATGGAACTTTGAAGATGATTTTTTTATGATTGCCTTTTTAAAAATATTGTCACAATTTGAGCTTCATTTCGAATATAATTGCATATGAACTCACATATGAATGGACTAACTAATATATATTAACTAATATTTAAACATATTGTCATGTACAATATAAGTACTTCTCACGTAACCACATTCATGTAAAACATTTTAAGCCCCATGATTTCAATACTGGGAAACATATAACAACAAAGCATATTACCATGGAAATAACAATAATATATGTCATTAATATGTTATTTAACTCATTATCATTCATAGCAAGCTTCAATTATACTCTCTTTTTTTTCATCTAACTCAATTTGTTCCTTTTGTTCTTCCTTATTTGGTCTTCTAACAACTTCATTGCCCATCTCATCTTAAATTGAAACTTTGTAACTGTAACATCCCCTCACCTATGGGAAGGGTAAAATAGTAATTTGGAACGGGTTAGGAATGCTTAAAATTGTTTTG
>JAOQMS010000001.1:24285518-24305420 GCA_027563885.1 Erythroxylum longipes | reverse complement strand
ATTGAAAAAAAAAGGTAGGACATATTACAGTAAGAGCATTGTAAGCTTGCAATTAAATGTTGATTGTTTTCATTATCATCCCAATATAAACTCCAACCAAAATATACACACAACAAAATTCATTTATGAGTATCATCTTTTTGCTGATAATCACAATAAGATGCTGACTAAAACCTGATGACTAATGGAGATACTCATCATTAATTAAACTTAGAAATGCAGTATTCTACTTATCATCCATATAAGAGTCATGCACAACAAAGCGCTCCTCTAAAGAAATCTACAAAATCCTATCGGACCGAATTTTTTCCATACTCCAAACATATAACCTATAACATAAAAATACAAATATTCATATGTATAATGTAAGTGTTTATATGTATGTATGACAGAGTAGAAAGCTTTAACTAGCTATAATACTAATATTATGTACTACTATGAATTGTCAACACTAGTATAAATAGGAAACAATAAACATGAAACAGTAAAATTAGCAACACGAAAATAAGCAAGAAACAAGATACAAGAACATTAGCAAGAAACAAGAAAATTACTTAAGCTTTTGCAAACAAGAAATAAGAAAATTGAGTAAAACCAATATAAACCAATAGCAAAATTACCAACATGAAACTTAGCAACTCTACTGCATGGATGGAACCTCAACTTCACTGATTGGATAATGATGGAACCTCCAAAACACTAATTGGACAATGATGGAACCCTCCATTGGACCAATGGAGAACGATGAGGAAGCTAACTCTGGTAATAACGAAGAGGGAACTTAGACGGAGGAGATTTAATTTGGGGGAAACCTAAACAATTTCCACAATTAATTTTATAAGTAAATAATAAACATTTTTATAAGTTAATATTAATATAAAACTATTATTTAAATAGACATCAACTATCGTATTGACAACTAATCTTACGTGGTATGTTTGATGTCAGATTCTAATAAATATGTAATGTTAATTTGATAGAGTTACTATTTTTGGAACAAATTGCTTCATTTTATAAACATCTAGGGCTATCACGATATCAGAGATAATGGTAAGGGTCATCTTATACTTTTGGCCAGACGTTAGGAAGCAAATTAAACCTTTCGCCAAAGTTTATATGCACTGTTTTCTAATTAGCTCTTTAATACAACGCGTTAACATTTTTCAATACTATATTGTGCAATTGCAATATGAATCTTTTGTTGAGTTTGGCTCCTTTGGTTGTCCCATATTGGTTGGGGAAAACAATTGGGGCAAGGCTCTTGACTATATAAGGAGGGTGCTACCTCCTTGGTTAGTGCACTAATCCAAAGTCAAAGATTTGTATGACAAATTTGACTCTAGTTAAATTCCTCTTTTGGGGTGAGAGTTGGAGGATTTGTTTTGGGTATTTCTTTGTGGATGTATTGGTGTATTAAGATATTGGGTGAGAGGAAAAATTGTGTGATTGTAAGAATTTTTCACATAGTAGATTTTCTTCTCGCTGCCCGTGATTTTTTCTCCGTTTTGGGAGTTTCCACGTAAATTTCTTGTGTTGTTATTATTTCTCTATTTTCTGTTATTTTTGACTATAAAATATCCTTGGGTGTGGGTTTGGGAGGTCTAAATTCCCAACATCTTTCGCATTGGATAATTCATAAAGTTTAAAATATATCAAATTCTAAAATTAAAGGTTAATAAATATGTTTGAAATTTGATTATGGTTGAGGACCTTTTCCAAGTTACTAAGTTGTTATGATATTGATATATTTTTTTTAGTTTTTTAAGTTAAAATTGTCAAACAATTTTAAAATATAAATGCTACTTTATATATTATACAGTTTTTACATAATCTTTCAAATTTTTATAATAGAATTTACATTTCCTAACCAACTTTCACTCCAAGTTCTTACTGTCATACAACCTAGATCAATTCTATCGCATGATTTAATAGATAAGATTAATGACAGATTTTGTGAATGGGGAAATTTAATCACAAAGAATTAAGATAAGATGTAGATAACTATTCAGAAGTTTTTGCAATGTCATCATGAAAGATGGAATTATCATAGATTTAATGTTTTGCAAATTTCTTGTGTAATTTATTATGAGCTCGAAAATAAAACAAAGACTAACATGTGAAAAACAACAAATTTAGCCAAAAAAGGAAAACTTTGAACATTCTTTTTTGCAAATTTTATTAATAACAACAATATTTTTACAACACTTTCCTTCACAGCAGCAAAATTCCTGTTGGAATGGCGAGAACAAAATGGCAGAAAAATAATTTCCTTCAAAAAGAAAGTAATTCTTTATCCAAATGGACCATTTTGGCTTTGTTAATTCCCAACAAGTTAAGAATGTCGACGCCTAAAAATCAATCTGAAATAACTTATTAAATTGGAGTAGAACTTCAAATCTAGTAATTGTTTTTTTTTTTTTTACAATGAAGCTATTTCTCTTGATTATTCTACTTTTCCATACCTATCATCTGGAAATATGAAATAAAGGTGTTAGTAACCCAGAAGCTAAAAATATGTGTTGGAGCATAGCTGGCGGCATTATCATCATCACTGATCGTTTCCTTATTCTTAGGTGATTGTTTCCTTACTCTTAAGAATATTTGGCTGCAACGTATATTGTTATTATCTTTTAGTTATTTGTTTCCTTATCCTTAGGAACGATGATTGTATTTATGAACAGCAACACTCAATGCGAACGGCAGAAGAGTTGTAGAATTGATAATCCAAAACTCAACTTTCTCATGGTATCAGAGACATGACAAAATCCAAATCAAACCCATATAAATAAACTTTTAGTGATAACACTGGAAGTGTCATCACGCATGTGCAACTTTCGGGTGAAGCTAACTATGATGAATGGGCACGAGCTGTCTTGAGGGCGCGAAGAAAATGGGGTTTTATCGACGGGACTATCCCAAAACCTGAGGATGGAGCGAAAGATCTTGATGATTGGTGGACAATCCAGTCACTAATCATCACTTGGTTGATGAACACAATTGAGCCTAAACTGCGCTCAACAATGTCGTACTCAAAAACAGCGAGCGAACTTTGGAAGGATCTCGAAAGGAGGTTCTCAGTCTCGAATGGGCCGTGGATACAACAAATCAAATATGAACTTACAGAGTGCAAGCAACGGGGCTTAACTGTGATGGATTATTATGTCAAAATCAAGAAAATTTTGGATGATTTGACAAATTACGATCAGAGTGTCATATGCACGTGCGGAAAATGTGAGTGTGAAGTAAACATGCGACTCCAACAAAAAAGAGACGAGGAACGGGTACATGAATTTCTCATGGGGCTAGATGACTCTACGTTTGGGCCGTCGAGGTCAAATCTTTTAGCCACTGATCCTTTGCCTCCTCTGAATCGTGTTTACTCGACCATGATTCAAGAAGAGAGCGTGAAGGGTGTTGTTCGAGCAACCGAAGAAAGGAAGGAGATCGTGGGACTGGCAGCACAGGTGAATCCGAAGGCACGAGAACGTGGTGACGGGAAAAATAAAAAGTTGATTTGCACCCATTGCAACAAGACCAGACATGAGGTGAGTGGGTGTTTCCTTCTCATCGGTTTTCCTGACTGGTGAGGAGATCGCCCTCGTGGCAGAAGAGGCAATGAAGGACGTGTCACTGAATAGCATGTCACGGGATCTGGTCGAGGAAGAGCCAGCATGCGCGCAAACAAGGTGCAAGGACCTGTTTCTGAGGGGTCCTCCAATGCTCCTGAAATAGCTGCAGGATCATCAAATCAACTCGGTCTCACAGATGAGCAGTGGCAGGAGCTGGTCGGGTTACTCACTACTCACAAGCTAGGGACTCAACAACATATGAGTGGTAAGGAGACCTCATGGATTGTTGATACTGGAGCATGAAACCATATGACAGGACAGTTGGTGCAACTAAGGGACGTTCGGGAAATTCCGGGATGACCCGTTAGTATGCCAAATGGGACCACATCAGTGGCCATAAAGGAGGGTAGTGTTGTGCTTGGTGAAAATTGTGTGCTGAAGAATGCTCCTTATATTCTTGGATTACAGTGCAATTTAATTTTCGTACCTCAGTTAATTGATGACTCTAATTGTTTCATTCAATTCACTTCTGGTTTGTGTACTATACAGGACCACACTTCGAGGACGCTGATTGGTGCGGGTGAGCAGCGAGATGGACTGTACTATTTTCGGAGCTTGAATGACTTGAAGGCGCTCAAAGTGGAAAAGGCATCATCTGTGGATCTGTGGCATGCTCGCATGGGTCATCCTTCCTTGAGAATTACTAGATTACTTCCAATAGTTAAATCTTCTAAAGACAGTAGTGTTTTGAATAAAGAATGTGAAGTTTGTCATCGAGCCAAACAAACCCGAGAAAAATTTTCTATTAGTAATAAAAGTGCTACAAACATGTTTGATTTAATTCACCGTGATCTTTGGGGACCTTATAAAGCTTTGTCGTCTTATGACGCATCTTATTTTTTGACCATTGTTGATGACTATTCAAGGGGAGCATGGATTTTTTTCTTGTTGGATAAATGAAAGGTTGGGCAAATGATTAAGCGCTTCTTCTCTATGGTTGAAAGGAAATTTAACACCTGGGTCAAAGTTGTACGAAGTGATAATGGTACAGAATTTGGGTCTTTAAAAGGGTATTTTCTGATCACTGGATTTTTCTTGCTCGAGACAGTGACCTATGACTTCATGGATGATGTGACTTCAACTGGGCTAGTTTCCCTCTCTCGCGACGTTCACTTACTGGGTGGTTTATTCACTTGGATGCCTCTCCTATATTGTGGAAAACGAAAAAACAAGATCGAGTCTCAAGATCATCAGCCGAGGCGGAATATCGCTCCATGGCCGACACTACTAGTGAACTTCTTTGGCTTAAAGGATTACTTTATAGCCTTGGAATTGGACATGATGCCCCAATACCACTTCATTGTGACAATCAGGCTGCATTGCACATCTCACGCAATCCAGTTTTTCATCGGCGAACGAAGCATATACAGGTGGACTATCATTTCATCCGTGATGAGATCCTGAATGGTGTCATATGTCAATATGTGATTTTTTTAATCTTTATTCCTAAATATGCACTATGGATAATCTATTTTCGGCTCATACTAAATAATAAGCTAGAAGGCGAGTTTTAGAGCAACTGATAAGGTTACTCATTTCTGATTGGAAGGTCAAGGGTTTGAGTCATAAAAATAGTTTCTTTGTAAAATACAAAAAGAATGTTGTATACAATTGATTTTTTTTTTGGGACCCTCACAAATCAGAAAGTCTTATACTCTAAGTCTATCCCTTAATTAAATAATAGGTTGGTTAGAATTTCTTGGAAATCCTGTTAATTACTTGAATAAAAAAAAAGCAATAAATTAAAATGTTAACAACCACCATATGGAAGAGGTATTATTATTATGTATGGTAGTTAAAAACTTCCAAAGAGTAAGGAAAGGAAAGCAAACCCTTTGCAGACTTGACTTCTCCACTAAAACTTGAAGAGCATGGGATTTGAACTAGTCTAATAGTAATTCAGTAATTTCATCCACCAAACACTCCTTAATAATTGACTGTATTATGTATTATACATATTATATAGTTGCATCTTAGTCATCAAGTGAATCCAACGAGTCAAAATTATCATGCAACACAATTTCAAAGAGGTGATTATAGCATGATATTTTGTTCTGCTGTTAGTGTAATTAGGTTCATCGAATATCGACAACGTTAATATGTTAAACATTTGTGTCTGCAACATGTCACATGCACAAGTTCAGGTTTATTAAACATTTGAAATAACTTATTGGGAAAAATAACAGAATGATAAGTAGGAGCACTATCGAATGCGTCGCTAAAATTTAATATAACGCAGCAGTTTTTGAAGTGTTACTTTTAACAATATTAAAAAGCAAAAAAATGTAACAAAATGTAAAAATAATTATAATAAAGTCTTATATATACAACATCTGAAACTATTATAATAGTTCTAGTCATTATAATAGTTCTAGTCATTTATTTTCTAAAGGTTATATGCCATATACAGCTATTTACTAATATATTTTTAAAATATAAATTTTCTGTATTTATTAATGAATATTCAGAATATGTTTAACAAAATTAAATTACCCACCTATTTTTATTTAGTAAAATAAAAAAATATGATACAATTTCTTCATAGTACACATAAGTAATAATTGTAATATATAAGTTCTTTGCTTTCGTTTTTTTAACGAAAGAATTCATAGTCGTTATCTTTTTAGATGCGCACTGGGTAAATCTCTGAATTGACACAATAACCTACAAATCACGTCAATCGGGTACTCCGCACTAAGTAAGTCTTGTACGACAAGCTTGATCGAGAGAGTACAAATAGGAAGATTCAAACATAAGACATTTTGGCCACATAACCCCCTACCCTACTAACTCGACCATCCCTAAGGAGTATTCTTTGCTTTTCGCTATTCTTAGCTATTGTTTTATTGAAAAATAAAAATTGATTAATAAAAGTAATAGTAAATCGTTTAGAGAATAGATACTATCTGCCTAACCAACTTTCACTCCGTGTTCTTATTATCATGCAACCTAGATCAATTGTATGGCATGATTTAATAGATAAGATTAATGACAGATTCTGTGACTGGAGAAGTTTAATCACAAAGAATTCAGATAAGACGTAAATACCTATTCAGAAGTTTTTGCAATGTTATCATGTAAGATGGAATTATCATAGATTTAATTTTTTCCAAATTTCTTTTGTAATTCATTGTGAGTTCGAGAAGGAAACAAAGACAACATGTGTAAAAAAAACAAGCAATTCAGCCCAAAAACAAGAAAGCAGCGCTTTTTCATATTGTACAAATCTGTATCAACCAATGCTCCGGTCATCATTTGTGTCGAGAGGACGAACCCAACAATCCCTTAACATGCCTCTCAACATCCTTCCTCACAAGAGAATGATGCAAACGTTCCATTACCTCCACTCCAAAGGAAAACACAAGAGCCCTTCTTGCAGTCTCCGGATCTATACCACGTGCTTGGAAATAAAAGAGCTGGCTTTCTTCTAGGTCACTTATTGCAGCTCCATGGGAGCACTTTACATCGTCGGCGATAATTTGCAGATTCGGTTTCACATTTATGGTCGCACGAGGTTCAAGAAGTAGGCTTCTTGTTAATTGTCCTGCATCCGCCTGCTGTGCATACCTGCAGAATACAAGTATACATCTTGATGAAACATACACCCCCTAAACCATAATCAAGTTACGAGTAAAGATAGAATAACTAAGAAAATGAATGATTAGCCAAATTTGTATGATGCAATGTTTCGAGTAAAACTATATAATGATGAAATTATGAAATTGTAAAACATATAAATGATTTTGATGCAGTCAAAATCAGGAACTTCATTTCAGTTAAATTTAAACAGTAAAAAATAACAAAGTAGAAAACTCAAATTAAGAGCATTGAAATAGAGCACGAACATAAGAAAACAACTAAAAATATGGTAATCAGCTTAAATAAATGAATGAATTCACATCTTAATTTTAGGCTCATTTATAATTTGAATACTTCTTTCCTCTGATTCATTAAGGTTCATAAACTATTTATTAATAGTAAATTTTAACTTTTTTTCTACAGAAGTCATATTGCACCGTTTTATATTATATACTATAGTGAAAATTTCAAGTTGAATTCGAACTTGAAGAAACTTCATATAAAATATGAGTCGAGCTTTATTAAGGTGGGACTTGTTTGCAACAACCAAACCAAACTCAAGCTAAGCTTGAGCCACTATGCTTGTTAACAAAAATCAAGCTTGAATCAGCTTAAACATTTATTTTTATACCAAGACGAGCTTGACCACATTCAACCTCTACTCGGCTTGGCTCATGTACAACCCTCAGAAAGACGCATTGCTATTTTGCAAATATAGGATCAACAGATGAGCAGTTCAGGTACATTAAAATTACCAAGATAAATGCCCGCAAAAGAAGGTACCTGTTAACCTTGATGTTGCCATCAAATACAGCTTGTCCTAGCGAATGAGCAACAATACACTTGTGAAGTTGTCGAGAATAAGCTCTTGGATGGTCCAAGACCAGCCTACTATGCAGATCTTGTGTTTGATCACTGAAACACAAATGAAATGTTGACAATTCCGTCGCCGTGTCTGGGCCCAATTGTTGAACATGGTGATTGTGCCTGCTCAATTTTCCACCGGTGCTTACCTCTACAAATTCATATGTACTTTCTGTATTCTGCAAATGATGATTTTGAAGTCAAACAGATGGTAGGTTTACAAATATGGCATTAGGATAGGATTAGACACAGAGATAAAGTAAGCACATATAATTTAGAATTGGTGTGGAGATTTTTAACATTACTTGAACTAAAAGATTGTGTGGAGGAGGTTTCAACATCACTTGAACCAAAAGATTGTGTAAAGAAACAAGATTGCAACAACAGACTGAAACTACAGGAGTTCAGTTTGGCTCACTACAAGCTATAGGAGAAAGGGTAACTGTCCCATCTTTAATGCGACAAAAAGTATCCCCAAATTTGGCATATCATGATAGCTATTTATGTCTGAATGTTTCTCATTAGACAGTGTCTCCCTAAAGAAGTAGTAAAAGAAGGAACTGAAGATGAAAAATTATATTATCATGAATTGGAGGTTACTTCTCTAGGAACCTTCATCATTGCCAAACAGTTCTATAGCTAGTCTATGGAGTATCATAACCTTGATAGTTAGGTGATTCCATTTAATAAATAGCTTTAGTTTGCTAAATCTCCTGAAACCTGATCTTCAAGATAGCTTCTTATTAAACAATAATTTGTGGAGTATTCTTGAAGTCAAAACTTTCACTAATTCATCTCTTACAACTGATAAAAACCACAGGTCTTAAGCCTCCTTTGACAAAATAAATAGAAATTATTGAATACTCTGCTTATCCCTGACTTGACAATGGTTTTGGTGATTACAGATATTACTGCACAATCTCCATTGTTTTATAGTTTACAAAGACTTCCAATCAACATATTGAACTTATGACATGTTTAGGCAGATGCAGCCTTTTGTTTGAATACTTCTAAACACAGTAGCTTGATATACAGAAATGCAGAAACAGACATACTGTAAGACATTCTCTTCGAAGCAAAAAAGAATCAGAAAGCCCAAACAGTCCATACTCACTCAACCCGTAGATCAATATGATAAAGAAACCAGTCAAAATTTGAGCCTCTGGACAAACACTTTGAGAGTAATCCTTGTCTTCACCACTCTCTTTCATGAAAAACCATCTCACCAATATGTTCTAACAAGTCATAATCAGAGCACTAGATTACTAGACACGGTCAAGATATCTCTCCCAAGTCCCAAGCATTTCTTGTCAAACAAAAATCTTTTTGGTAAACTAGATATTTCTATATGACATTCTCTTTCCCCCCTACCCTCACTTTGTTAACGTTAGAATAGAGGAAATAACATAACTTTTGGTCCTAAAGATCCATTATCAGAATCCTATGCTACAACAAAGCACAATTTAGAAAAGTTTTAAGAAAGGGGGAACCGATGATCTAAGTGGAAGAAAGATTCATATAACTGAGACAAAACTGTGCTAAACTTAATGAACTGACTTGCATGCATAACACCATTTACAAGTCCAGGATAGTAATCATTCATAGACTTCCGGTTACTCACAGCACTATGCTAAAATGCTTAAAAAGAAAACTAGTAAAACAGTAGAGGGGGGTCTCAAACCGAAAAAGTAGTCATAACAAATGATTCCAACATCTAATATATTCCACTGATTAGAACAACATGGCTAATGGATCCAAAGATGATCAGCTTACCGAGTGTTCAATCTGAATTTCTTAAATATAGTCCCACAAACAATCGTATATGCCTTCAAACTAAATCGATCGACAACTAAGGTTAACCCAGTTCTAATCTGCCTATTCCGAATTCAGCAACATATTTAACAGGAATAAGGTGAAAATATAAGAAGAAATGCAACCAGAACTAACCTGCCGGACCCAAGTCCACTTCATATGTGCAGAATCCAAGGATTGGTTCTGTATGCAAGAATGTTTGACCTTTGCTCTTTCACCAACAACCACTTCCAAAACCGAGTTAGCCCAGTAATAACTATCACTATTGCCTTCTTTACTCACAAATTCTTCAATTATCCCAATTTCTCCTCCCTCCTCTACCACCACCAACACCCTGGGATTTGAAAGTGGCAACTTTTTAGACCCTTTCTCTCCTCCTTGAACTGAAACATATCTCAAGTGAACTGGATTTTCTACTCTAACCCCAGCAGGAACATAAACAACAGCAATATCTGGCGCCCCTAACCCATTAATAGACCAAAACAAGTCACCCCAATGAAAATCGTCCATTAATTCAAATACCCTTTTCGAAATTTTACCTGTAGAGTCACTTTCTAGGTTACCAACAAAAACATCATCAGGCAAATTTGAAAAATTAGAAGCAGAATTCAAGACAAATCCATCAGCAATAACGAGATTGGTGACATCAGTATCCACAACACTGTTTGTCACATGGTCTAATTGTGGTGGTGAAGCTATTGGATATATGAGGGAATTCTTGATAAATGAAGTGTCAGTGAACCTAAAGGGCTCATCTTTTCGTGAGGGCCAATGAGTGGACAAAAGAGATTGAGAGGACGAGTCTCTGAGTTTCTGGAGAGAAGGAGAGGGAGAAGGAGGGAGAGAATCTTCAAGGGTCTCTGCAAGCTGGAGAACAAAAGGGTCAGATAAACTGGCTCGTGTGGTAGGTAGCGCGGTAGCAGAGAAGCAAGTCCTGAACTTGGGTTTTGGTTTGGGTTTAATTCTGGGTGTTAAGGTAGTGTGCGTGTGAAACTGGGTTGTAGATGCTAAAGCAGACATGTATAGAGCTTCTTAGTAACAAAAACAAGGTATATGCAGAAGAGGAGAACGTGTCTGTCAGTCCAGGTTTTCTATGTCTGGATCTCTCTCTCTCTCTTACACGCACACACACCCCCACCCGGATCTGTTCCCCTCTTTCTCCCTCTCCTTATGTTTTCGAAGAAGGAACAGAGGCTGCTTTCAACGCTGTCTAATTCTGACCATTTTAAGATTAAAGGCCCAGCTCCATCAAGCTTTTCTTTGGGATCTCAGATTCTGTCATTGGGCTTTAGGGATTATGAGTTTTTTTAAAGTATTTTCGTTGTCTTATGAATATGATACCATGACATACTCTTCACGTCATCAAGAAACCCTACCAACAGAAGAAAATGGAACCCCTCTGCGACTTGGCGGCGGTGTCGTTTCGACCGAAGCCCAGAGACTAGAGTATCAAGATTAACCAGTAGGAGAAGCGGTTGGCTATGTCGACGGCGCTCTCGAGTGCGACGGAGAGTATGGTCTGTGTGGAGGAGTTATGGGAAAAGTTTGAGAAGCCGAGGACTAAACAATTTATTGAGGCCATGAAAAGGTGGGGATTGGACTGTTGCAGAAACAAGTGGAGAAGATGAGGCTGAATGATAAACAACGGAAAGACTCACCAGACATTAGTAATTAGTAACAAAGGCGAAGCGATGCATTTCAATGAAACATTTCAATAAGCGTTCAGGATTATAATGTTGAACGAGAGTATACTGAATAGTTGTTTGTCTGTATTTAAGCCAACTTATAACAGCTATACTGACATGTAAAATCATATGAATGTTTTCTCTTCTCTTTGTATCGAATGGATTCTATGTTTCTTTCTTTTGATGTTCTTCCCATTTCTCTTCTAACAAAATCCGAATAAACGCAATATTCTGTTATCTACTCTTCATTTACATGATGGACCCAAAAGAAAAAAGTTATGTTTTTGATCAGCCATCGATCTCGACGAAAACATCGCCCAGCTCATACACTGCAAGCCACTCTTGAAGCCTTAGGTTTGATCCGATTATCACCGTATTTGGTTTCAGATAATTGTGGATAGGCAATGGGAACAGTGTGGTTGATTCTTATTGTTGTGAGGTTAGTGGGAGGAGTCGGTTGTGAGGTCGTACGTCGGGGGGCAGAATCTGAGTTGCCTACGGTTTTAGCTCCTCCTATGGTTTTGGTAAGGTTGAAGCTTGGGTTTTGTGTGTTTGCGGATGGGTTGTGGAGATGTGCGGTTTGAAGAGTTGGAGGTGCAGTGGGTGACATACCTTCGACTGCTCAATCTCCATCTGTGGTGACGAAGAGGTGGTTCTGGAGTGCGGTGGTGGTTGCATTGAAGGGTGTGGTGGTGTTACCGGTGATGGGTGTGGTGGTGTTGGTGGGTATGGTGGAGTTGGCATGGATGGCTGCGGTGGAAAGAGGAGAAGAGCCGAAATATTCGATCATCATTTGTGTGTTGTTCTTTGATCCAATCACAAGACCGTTGGTTGGGTTGGGTTTTGCAGATCAGGTGATTTCGAAGCCGTTGAAGTAGTTTTGAGTGGAAGGGGATGACCGAAGGAAGTTTCGGCTACTATAGCAGTTGCGGTGACGTCGCCGGCAGCAGGTGGTGCGACGGCAGCTGGCCGACAACTACTAGTAGTTGACGGTAGCCGGAGAAGGCTGTTTCTTTTTCCGAAACACGGTATCAAAGTCTAATAGGTTGGTATTAAGCAAACTTCCTGGTTTCTCTCGCGCTTCTCTATACCAAAAGGATTCAACACCGACCGACCAAAAGAAGGATGCTGAAGCAAATTGGAATGCTCAGTTGGATTTAGTATCACTGACTAGGGTTTTGCAAATACATCTTCAATAGATGAGTAAGTTTGAAATACCCATGTAAGTTTTTCAATCAACTTCTTGAGTGTTATACATGGATTAATTTTGTTCAATGTCAAATGGGTTTAGTAATTTTTATTTGTTTTTTGCTCAATTTTTGCTTTAGAATTCTCATACCAAGTACGCTTTCTTACTCTCAACTTTGTTTTCTGCTCGATTTTTGCCTATGGGAGTATTGTTCAACTAGGTTTTGGATTCGGGTTAGTTGCATCAATTTTGTGTGATTTTGATCATGAAGGTTGAACGGATTTTATCATTTCATGTTGCGATGTGTTATATGACCCCATAGCCTTTCTAGTATTAGAATTATGAGTTGTGGATTGTGATTGTGCTGCTTATTTAGAAGTGTTATTGTACTTCTTACTGGTCTTGTTTTGATGCCATCAATTTGTGTCATTGGAGATAAGCAAAGTGCAGGATGGATGAGTTATGCTATAATAGCATAATTGTTTTCTATCTTTAGTTTGCTATGACTTTGTGTCATTTGATGTCATCAATTTGCTCCTTATTAGTTAACAAAATGAGATGTTGGTATTAGAACTGTTATTTCTTTGTGTTTTTGTCTTGAATTTTGGCAATTCTGTGCAGCACCATGGTTTGCTTAGCATCATCCTCGACAAGAACAATCTTTTCTCCATCTATTGAACAGCCAAATAGAGAAGCTTCTTCTTACCTTTTATTGTTCTTTTTAGTTTTTGTTTTATATCTTTTTTGGTTCTATTTTATTTTACTTATTTACTTATTTCATTATTATTAAGCATTTATTATTAGTATTATTATTTATTTGTTTTTATGCATTTATGTATTTTATTTTATTTTATTTATTTATTTTAATTTTATTTATTTACTCTTTTAACCTGCATTACTTATTTGTATTTTTTTGTATTATTACTATACTACTTTTTTTCTTCATGTCATAATCGTATGTGGGTCTACCGGAAACAGCCTCTTTATTCTGTAAGGGTAAGGCTACGTATTATCAGACCTTCCCAGACCCCGCTTTGTTGCGGGATTTCGGATTGGGTGATGAGGACAATGATGATGATGATGATGACGATGATTGTTAGATATATGTTGAATATACCTTTTATTTTATTTTGGCATATTTTTATAAATTGGACTTATCAGATGTTTTATTATCTTGGATTCAAAAGTTTGATAATGTTTTAGATAGAATATAATTCTATCTTGCATAGATGTGAATTTGATGAAGGATTCTATATTTTGAATTAAGTGGTCTTATGAAACAGTGTAGCAAAAGTTGTGTTTAGCGTTGAAGGTGAATGGATTTTGAGTGAATTAAAAAAAAACCATGGCTGATTAGTGGTAGAGTGTGTGAGTCTTCGGTGGTTGGGTTGTTTTTGGGAAAAAGGTGAATAAGTGGTAGAGATGTCGAGTATGTCTCTATGATACAACAGATGTGATTTTCGTGTATGTCTCGATGATATAGCTGAAAGCAATTTTGGAGTCTTGCAATTAAAAAAGTATGGAAGGCTCTCACGTTGTGGCATAAATGGAAAGCTTATGAAGTATTTATGTGGGATAGAAAATTTTCTCTGGCAAGACCCATCGGCATCATTCTTTTACACAAAATCCAATGAAGCAATAAATGCTTTCTTGTTGCATGCATCATGATCTACGTCTCTATCTTTGCTGAAGTTGATTTACATCTCTATCCATAGCTGGAACAAATACTGTCGTATTGCATATTTCACGGAGTGAGCTAAATAACGTATGTTGAGCGAGAGATGCTACAGTGAAGATTGGGTTGGCTACAGTGCAGTGGATTTGTGAGTTATTTTTTTTCAGACGTCTTCATCTGGGATTGTGAGTTGTGTTTATGAGATCAACACCGTGGACTTCATCAATTGTTTATACTTCCATATGATTTAATTGAAGCTGTTAAATTTGGATGGATTGTTTCAATTGAAGAATTATTTCAAGGAGCTGAAATCATAGGGAAGTTGTTTTTCTATCTCAAATGTATTTAGTTTTCGTTCTTTATTATTTTAATCACTTGAGTTATTTATTTATTGTTCTTTTGTTAAAAGATTGATTGAGAAAATCCTTTGTTGAGTTTAACACGAGTCGGTCATGTTATTGAGTGTGAAATTCTTTCACAGGAAGTAAGGTTGAGAGATAGTGTCACGGGTTAAGTAGTGTCGGCTTAGTAAAGCCTTGGGTAAATCTATTGTACCTCGGTGAACGTGATTAAGCTGGGTGAGAGCCCCGCAGACGTAGGCAAGGAGTGTCGAACTGCGTCACTAAATTTCTAGTGTTCTTGTTATTTCGTTTTTGCTTGGTTTTATTTTGTTCGTGCCAAAGAAGTTTATGGAAAGTTTGCGAAACTATTACCCCCTTACGGTTTTTCAATTGGTATCAGAGAGAGGTCACCGATTCAAAACTTGGTAGCAAGTTGGTGCAGATCCTAGTTTCACGAACATGGCTATAAGAGAAAGAAGCAAAGGATTGACATTACAGGTTAAAACTGGAAAAGATATGAATGATACAGAAGATGAAAACGAAGACTTGGTACTACTCACACAAAATTTTAGTAAATGGATGAAAAGAATGAAGAAGGATAGACCCAGCTTTAGACAATGTAGTGGAAGTTCATCGAGTAACAATTCAAGACCACAAGTCAAGACATAAAAGGGTGAACAAAAGACAAGAAGAATCCAGTGTCATGAGTGTCAAGGTTTTGGACACGTTCAAGCGGAGTGTGATAACATCTTGGAGAAGAGAAAAGGGAAATCCTATACGAGCACTTGGAGTGAGAACAAATCCGAGAGTGAATATGGTAGTGAAGCAGAAATCACTAATAGTGCTGCAGTAGTTGCTTTATATAGCAAAAGTCAGTTACTTACTTAACAGTAACTGAGAAGGAAGTAACTGAGAACGGAAAAGGGGAAAAAACAAAAAATTTGCAGAAAAATGCCAACAACTCAGCTCAAGACCCAATATCAGATTATAATAGTGATAAAAGTAGCCTAGATGATAGAAAGGAAAATAGTTATGAGGCTTGCAAAGCTATGCATGAAAAATGGGTGAATACGTGCAGAAAGAATGAAAGATTGAAGGAAGAAAATCTCTCCATGAAGAATACTATCCAAGGGTTAAAAGAGAAATTGAAAGTAGCATTAGATGAGCTTGGTGAAGCTAGAATGAAATTAGTAAGTACCGAAAAGGGTTTGAGAATGTTGAATAATGGCACAGAAAAAATAGAGAAGTTAATAGAAATCGGTAAAGTGAAAGGGGATCTTCAAGGCCTTGGTTATATGGGAGAGTGCTCTAAGATAAATGAGAAAAGAGTGATATGTCCAGATCTATCCAAGTAGAAGAAACATCGAGAAAGACAAGAAGATTCATACCCACGTGTTATTTTTGCGGAGTTATTTATGCTTATAAGGCCAAGACGTTATCAGTTACTGCAGATGCTGTTTCAAAGAAGCCAAAGCCGAAGAATTCTACGTCCCTCACATAAATTTCAGAATAAGCCTTTAGTACCGAAATCCACTTGGGTTAAAAAGGCTGAAGTACAAGTACAAAGATGTAGTGAAGGAAAAACAAGAAAGTGTCCAGATTCATAGTTAGTTACTACTTATGAAGCAACTGTTCAGACTAAGGATAAGTCAGTTACTTCAGATGAAGAAATCAATCAGACAGTTGATGGCCGAGATAATGTGATGAGGAATAAGCCCAGGTTTGAATTTTTTCGAGGAGCATCGAGACTGTGTGCTTTACATTTTTTAAGTATGGTTTGATATTTTTTATCAAAAAAAACAAAAAAAGGGAAAAGAAAAGTCAAAAAAAAATTTCTTTAGTTCTTCTTTAGTTTTTATGTTACCATTATCGTCCCATCTTTTTAGTAGTTTGCATTGTGACTTTTATTTGGCTCTACCGAATACTCTTCAGCTCTCTCGTCAGTATGGATCTCTCTCTCAGGTATCTCTCTCTCTTTCAGGCATATCTCTCAGTGTTTTGAATGGTGGTAATTTGTCTTCTTGGCGTGCTTATGATTCTTCCGCTGCACATATTGTTGATTCATATGATTATACATTTTGACACTGTTTTGTCCCAAGGAGGAGTTATTAGATTGTTTATAGTGACTGTTCCATTCAGGGGGAGATTTCAAGATATATGTGTGGCTATTCGTCTTGTTTTTTGGCATTTTTTGTCCCAGGGGGAGAAATTTGGATGATTGAATTATTGTTTCTATGGATGTTCTTTGGAACTTGATGCTGGATTGAGGGGGAGTTCATATGAATTGTGAATTTGATACTTATATGTCCAATTATGTGATTTAGGGGAAGCTTCGTATTTGTGACAAATATGCCAAAAAGTGGGAGATTGTTAGATATATGTTGAATATATCTTTTTATTTTATTTTGGCATATTTTTATAAATTGGACTTATCAGATGTTTTATTCTCTTGGATTCAAAAGTTGGATAATGTTTTAGATAGAATAGAATTCTATCTTCCATAGATGTGAATTTGATGAAGGATTATATATTTTGAATTAAGTGGTCTTATGAAACAGTGTAGCAAAAGTTATGTTGGGCGTTAAAGGTGAATGGATTTTGAGTGAATTAAAAAAAGCCCATGGCTGATTGGTGGTAGAGTGTATGGGTCTTTGGTGGTTGGGTTGTTCTTAGGAAAAAGGTGAATAAGTGGTAGAGTGTCAGGTATGTCTCTATGATACAACAGATGTGATTTTCGTGTATGTCTCGATGATATAGCTGAAAGCAATTTTGGAGTCTTGCAATTAAAAAAGTATGGAAGGCTCTCACGTTGTGGCATAAATGGAAAGCTTATGAAGTATTTATGTGGGATAGAAAATTTTCTCTGGCAAGACCCATTGGCATCATTCTTTTACACAAAATCCAATGAAGCAATACATGCTTTCTTGTTGCATGCACCATGATCTACGTCTCTATCTTTGCTGAAGTTGATTTACATCTCTATCCATAGCTGGAACAAATATTGTGGTATTGCATATGTCATGGAGTGAGCTAAATAACGTCTGTTGAGCGAGAGATGCTACGGTGAAGATTGGGTTGGCTACTGTGTAGTGGATTTGTGAGTTATTTTTTTCAGACGTCTTCATCTGGGATTGTGAGTTGTGTTTATGAGATCAACACCGTGGACTTCATCAATTGTCTATACTTCCATATTATCTAATTGAACCTGTTAAATTTGGATGGATTGTTTCAATTGAAGAATTATTTCAAGGAGCTGAAATCATAAGGAAGTTGTTTTTCTATCTCAAGTGTATTTAGTTTTCGTTCTTTATTATTTTAATCACTTGAGTTATTTGTTTATTGTTCTTTTGTTAAAAAATTGATTGAGAAAATCCTTTGTTAAGGTTAACATGAGTCGGTCGTGTTATTGAGTGTAAAATTCTTTCACGGGAAATAAGGTTGAGAGATAGTGTCAAGGGTTGAGTGGTGTCGGCTCAGTAAAGCCTTTGGTAAATCTATTGTACTTCGGTGAAAGTAATTAAGCTGGGTGAGGGCCCCGCAGATGTAAGCAAGGAGTGCCGAACTGCGTTATCAAAATTTTGGTGTTCTTATTATTTCGTTTTTGCTTGGTTTTATTTTGTTCGTGCAAAAAAAGTTTAGTGAAAGTTTGTAAAACTATTACCCCCTTACGGTTTTTCAATGATGATGTGAGTGGCAGTGTTGGGCTATCGACTAGGAATATTGGGACTTTGAGAATGTTGACTCGCAGGACACTTAATTTGTTTGATATTTTGAATTCCAATTAGTTGGTTCTAACACCCGACACTCTGGATTATTTGAACGCAAGGTATTGTGTGGATTATGAGGAAGATGTTGATGAAGATGAAGGAGGAGGCAGTGTTTGAAGGTTAGTAGTGCATTTTCTATATCACCTTCAATATGTTATGAACATCATTACCATGACACTTGTCTGTTCTTTTGTAGAGTTCTTTGGGTGTTCTGTTTTTGTTTTCTTTCCCTGCTATCGTTTTGCAACAATGTTTTATCATTCTTTTCTTTTCTGATTAGTTTCTTTTCTACATATGGGTTCCAGGAGTAGAAACAGATGGGAATTCGGATTCCACGGAGTAATGATGTGAAGTTTGTAACGTCCCGAGCCTGACGGGATCTTGATTTGTTCAGCTGGTGCTTCAATTTCAGCCAAGTTGTTTAGGTGATAGGTTCTAGTTCTACCTTGGTGTCAATTTCCGCACCTCTCATCGTTGTGCATTTTTCTTCCCCTAACTATTGTTGAATAACCTTTTAGGCTTATTAGATTTAGAATGCAGTATCTCCATTTCACCATTCGTTTGCTTTTGTTTAGTTTCGTTTGATTCAGATAAGCATAATTTTTGGTTGAATCATGTGGGTGGACATCTTGTGAGGTCTTGTGGTTTACAGGTTGTTTCGTTGCTTCTTCGACGACAATGACGACGTTCTGGAGGTCGAGTCCTCAGATACCTATGCTATTTTCAACATCGCTAATTGGTGTTCTTTTAATGTTTCAGGCAACTTTTCTTTTCTTTTTTCTTCCCCATAATTTGGTACATTTTTGCTTACTTGTGCTCTCAATTATTTGAACCCCAGACTTGAAAAGCTTTATGGAGGTTTTAGTTCTGGAAGAACATGATGGTTGTATCTGCAGTTCTGGAAGAATATGATGGTTTCATCTACAGGTCTGGAAGAACATGATGGTTTAAAGTGGTTTTAGTGCTTGTTTTGTCCACTGTAATATGATCAGATTTTAGTGAATTCTCATTTTTTGGATAGAAGAGATTAAGGCTGCATTTAAATTTGCGGTGCGGCAGAAATAAGTACTTATTTACCACAATTTCTAAACGTAGTCACATATTTAGATATGCAGTGAACAACCGTAGATTGGAGAAAACTACGGTGCCACCACAGAAATCCATAAGCAGAAAGAGGGTTGCGGTGGAAAAGTACTTCTGCGGTAGAAATTTTACTTTCCGTTAATAACCTTCTGATAATTATTATTTTTCATTAATAGAAAGCAAATCCAATGTAACATTTTATTTTTACTTTAATTTAATATTTTCTTATTTATAATTTAAATTTATATGACTAATAATATATTTTATGAAATATTTTA
>JAOQMS010000001.1:24269011-24281900 GCA_027563885.1 Erythroxylum longipes | reverse complement strand
GAAAGAAAAACAGAAACAAAAAACTGAAAACGAAAACTGAAAACTACAACAGAAAAACAGAAGTAGAACCAAACGGCCCCTAAGCTAAATCCAGTTCTAATCTTCCTGTTCTGAATTCAGCAAGTTATTTAACAGGAATAAAGTGAAAATATAAGAAGAAATGCAACTAGAACTAACCTATCGGACCAAAGTCCACTTCATGTGTACAGAATCCAAGGATTGGTTCTGTATGCAAGAATGTTTGACCTTTGCTCTTTCACCAAGAACCACTTCCAAAACCGAGTTAACCCAGTAATGCCTATCACTATTGCCTTCTTTACTCACAAATTCGTCAATTATGCCAATTTAAATGATGTCACACTGATGTCTTAGAAAAAAGATATTAAAATAAAAAGTTGAAATACATAAAGGTGAAATTTAAAGGTAAAAATGTTGCATATCTCGATTAATGCAGCTTCAAATGCCTCGATTGTTTGACGGCCAACTTGATTAAAGAACTCTTCCTCCTCTTTTTGACCTTAAATTAAAAAATAAATAAATATGATATATTCTTAAAGATATCAATGGTCGGGTCACTCCTGGCCATTCCTGCCTCAAATCTACGCTGGATGGGCCATGGGCACCTTATATTTTCTTTAAAAAATTAAAAAATAAAATCTTTTTTAAAGTTATGGTCAGGTCACAGGTCGAATCGAGTCACGATCCCACTTCGATTCGTAGCTTGGTCGAGCCGAATAATTTTAACCCGTGGTTCGCTCAACCTGAGCTAAAATTGACATGTATTTCCTGACAATATTATTGTTTAAGTTAGAATAACAATAGTTTTACAACACTCTCCTTCTAGCAGCAAAATCCCTGCTGATGAAATGGCGATAATCAAAAGGTGTCTTTTCTCCAAACTTTGTTTTGATTTAATGCTATAAGCAGCTTTTTTTCATATTGAACAAATCTGTACCAATCAATGCTCTGGTTATCATTTGTGTTGAGAGGAGGAACCCAACAATCCTTTAACATGCCTCTCAACATCCTTCCTCACAAGAGAATGTGGCAAACGTTCTATTACCTCCACCCCAAAGGAAAACACAAGGGCCCTTCTCGCAGTCTCCAGATCTATACCACGTGCTTGGAAATAAAAGAGTTGGCTTTCTTATAGGTCACTTATTGCAGCTCCATGGGAGCACTTTACATCGTCAACGATAATTTGCAGACTCGGTTTCACAATTATGGTCCCACGAGGTTCAAGAAGTAGGCTTCTTTTTAATTGCCCTGCGTTTGTCTGCTGTGCATACCTGCAGAATACAAGTATACATCTTGATAAAACATACACCCCCTAAATCATAGTCAAGTTATGAGTAAAGATAGAATAATTAAGAATATGAATGATTAGCCAAATTTGTATGATGCAATGGTTCGAGTAAAACTATATAATGATGAAATTATGAAACTGTAAAACATATAAATGATTTTGATGCGGTTAAAATTAGGAACTTCTTTTGAGATAAATTTAAAAAGTAAAAAATAACAAAGTAGAAAACTTAAACTAAGAGCATTGGGATTATGAGTTTTCTAAGTATCTTCGTTGTCGTATGAATATGATGCCGTGACATGCTCTTCATGTCATCAAGTCAACTTAGGCTAGCTATAATATTTACAACTTCGTCAAATATGTACAAGGTTAGATTCATAATTTTATTTAATTTTATGATAATAGTTTATAAGTAAGTAAATTTTTAATTAAATATCAAAATTTTTAATTTATTATTATATAAATATAATTTATCATCAATTTTACTAGTATAAATGGTCACATAAATTGAATTTATTCATCTTAAATAATGTAAATTTCTAATAAGTGAAATATTTAATAAATTAAAGTATTAAATATAATCATTCTTCATAATGATGAATGATAGTCATTTAAAATTTTATTTTAATTATGACAGATGATAGTCATTTAAATTTTTATTTAATTATTTATCTTTTAATTTAAGCGTGATAATTAATTTATTAAGAATTTCATATATAATCTAATTAAGATTGACCCAACTTATGTGGGACTTGATGTTAACGTAAAGATTAACTGAGTTAACTTTTAGACTATATTTGTAATAAACTGAAACTTCTAATATTTAATTAATATTTCTTATACTTCTATTTAATACTGCAAAATTGATTAAAATGTTAATTTAAAATATCATTTATCAATTACAAAATATATAGCACTTGAATTAATACTATTATATTTCCTTCTCTTTTAAAGATGATATACAACGCTTTTTGTGTGCATATAATAATAACTCTATATACAAATATATATGCACAGTGATAATTGAGATATAAAGAGTCAAGAATCTAAATTGCATGAATCATTTATAAATTTATCAAGTTAAATAATAAAATGGAAGAAAAATAATTTCCTTCAAAAAGAAAGTAATTCTTTATCCAAATTGACCATTTAGCATTTTAAATTCACAATAAGTTAAGTATGTTGGCACAATAAGTTAAGCAATCAATTAACATGTTGACAATCACCATATGGAAGAGGTATTATTGCTATGTATAGTAGCTAAAAACTTCCAAAAAAAGTAAGAAAAGAAAGCAAACATGTTGGAAATCTTTAATTTAGCAACCATACATTTCAATAATTATTCATTGACTTTCCATAAATAGTTAAAGGATCTTACTTTTTAATGTTACCTCTAACCTTCGCCTAATCATCCCTTGTTAATTCATATCAAAACCCTTGTAGACTTGACTTCACCAAAACTTAAAGAGCATTGAGTCTGAGCACGTCTAATAGTAATTCGGTAATTTCTTCCACCAAACACTCCTTAATTAATAAATAGAAATCTAAAGGAATATATGCGAAGGGAGAAAGAAAATTCAATTTTCAATCTAGCAGTTTTTACGTATTTTTTCTCAATTTCTTTGATTAAAATCTAATTTAAATATCGAAATGATAAGGAACTGAAAAATAAAAAATGTACATTGATATTCGGTCTAAGAGAAGAAAACAGGTGTGTATGGCATCACATAGAATAAGAGGAACATGAGGCGGACATGCACAGTTTTCAATAAATACCAACTGTTGGTTCAAATAAAACATGCATGTATTTTGGACTTCCAAGCACAAAAAGGAAAGAAAAATGGGTAGCATCATATAATAATATTAGAAAGTTGGAGGCATATTCAAAAAGGTGTTGTACATATGGGGGGATAAATTATTTGCATCCTTTAGAAAGAAATATTACTCTTTCAGTCTTTTCCTAATCTTAATTTCAAAACACCGATGCTTGTCTGCTCGAAACGACGATTGCACGCTGTTTGACCAATCTTGAGAGTTTATTTATGAAATAAAATTGACTGTATTATGCATCTTAGTCATCAAGTGAATCACACATGTAATGGATGTTCGTAAGACTCAAAATTATCATGTAACACAATCTCAAAGAGGTCATTATAACGTGATCTTTTGTTCTGTTGTTAGTGTAATTAGGGTTATCGAATGTCGACAACGTTAATCTACTAAACATCTGTGTCCGCAACATGTCTGATACACGAGTTCAAAGGTGATTGGTTTCTTAAACATTAAAAAAGAACTTATTGGGAAAATTACAAAATGATAGCCAGAGGAGATCTCGGGATATTGTTGATAATTGTAGTCTGTTTTGTCTTGTTTTGTTTTACTTTTTGCTTAATAGTGTTCGATGGCTGCTCTCTTGTTTCCGCTTTTTTTTTTTCTCTCCAAAGGACAAAATAATGACAGCTTAATGACTAGCTAATCACAGCCAAAAGTGGGGCAATAATAATAATAATAATACAATTCCTTTTCTCCCTTATCGCTTTGGCTTACTCTTGAGATATGAGTGTGACATAAAATGGTTGTGTGCGGCCAAGTGAGCTCTAGATGTACACTTTGTTCAGTTTTATCATTATCACTTGCAATCTCTTGAAATCTCCAAGAGTACAAATGCCACCCACTGATGTGGGAAGACATCTTCATCTTGATTTGTGGACGGTACACTCAAAATCGTGCAACACGTCAAACCAGAATGAACGTTCATTGAACTCATTTGAGAGTGTGATAATATATGCAGAACTTCAGTTTATAACAACGATATATTTGCATATGTACTTTGTTAGCATGTAGAATTTTTTTTACATCGTGGTGGCCTTTTTTCTTTTAACATCTAATTATATTAAGGCTATTTTTAATACTTTCTTATATGAGAATTTGAAAAAAAGAAAAGAGAAATTCTTTTAAATAACATTTTAGTATTACTAAGATTAATCGTTTATTTTATTAATGTATTTAATAATTGTATAATTTTCTTTTTCACATTCCATTAAACATTCACGTAATTTTTACTAAAACTAACATAATATTAAGATTTGTATATAATCAACCCTACATTTGATTACAATCAGGGGTTTTGAACTTAATGATGATTCTAGTCAGAAACCAACCACTATGGGAATACTGTTGCTACGTGTTTGACCCGAATGTCTCTCCCATCCCACTCGCAATTATGTTGAAAAGGGCACATATATGTAAGAGCACCGTTGGTTAAAAGAGAGGGGAGATGGTGTTAAAACCATGGTCCAAGAGGCACCAACGGGACAAAGGAACCGAAAGCATCGGAAAAACAACGACAAGGGATAAGGGTTTTGTTTTGGTCTTCTCATATTTTTTCAGTTCCCCGTAAAAGAAATAGCTTTGTCTTCTTATTTCTTCTATCAACAATTATTAATAACTAGCCAGTTTATTAGACATCATTACATTTGCACTTTTCTCTATTCATTTCATTTCACATTTGATCTGTATCTCCTTGTTACTATTGTGAACCACCTCATCAGCGAGACTTTTGGAGACCCCTTTTGGGTTTTTATTTTTTGGTCAATTTTGCCTTTATTCCTTCCACTTATATTATGGTGGGAGAGAGATTCGGTGTTTCACTTCTGATTTGTGAACTTTTTTATTGTTGGTTTTTACTTTTACATGCATTGAGCATTTATTAACAGTTCCCTCCTGTTTGAGATCTCAAGGGTTACTATCGTAGTGTTGGAAATCTACGCAATGCACTTGCAAGAGCGGTGAGGCACTTTGCATGGCGTAAGAAGCAATTTCTCGTCTCCCAACTTTCTTCCTTTTACTCTTAATGACATGAATAGAAGTTCAACTTCAACATCTAAACTTGGGAATTATTTGGTGCCACCCAGCTCAAAAGTGTTCATTTAGCAATTGACTCCCATAGGGACGATTTCAAGAAAAATAGTTTTGATCCATCCCCATTTTCTAATCCACACAATGGTGTTGTTTAATGGAACTAACCTTTTAATGAGTCATGACAAATTATTCAATGAAAAATTGCAATTTATACTAAATTTCTTGACTATGCAAACAAATTATTGTTATCATATTCCAATAGGTAGTTAAGTGGGATCTTATTCTATGAACTCAATTATAACACGACCATATATGGTGTAAAGCATGACTCGCATCATGTACTATCATATCCTAATGTGACCCATTTAGCTTTTTATAGCTTTGGGTTGGGTAGTCACAATAAAGTTGGATTTACCAAATCAATGAAATGAGAAAGCAAAGGCAGAAACTATTAATTAAGCCTTAGATATAGAAGCATTATAATTCATTAGTTACTAATTAGTTAATTTTCTTGCTTAGTGATCTTAGTATTTGACAGGTGGAAGCTTATCCAAGCAACCCTTTTTAACTCCAACAGTTTAAAAGCAAAGAAGGTTCAATTATATTCAATACATAAACGCTTACCAAACGCTAAATCCTAAAGCAGTCTTTAAAACATTGCCTTTTTCTTTGTTCCATCTTTAACCTAACTAGAAATTTGTGAGTTCATACTCCAAGAGAAGACAAAGTTCTTAGTTAGTTGGTCCTACCAAATGGGAATTAGGATGTGTGAGTTGTTCAATTAGGAAGTGTACTTTGCGTCTACATGTGAATTGAGAAGGAGCTATAAAGCATAAAAGAAACAGCTCCTGATAATAATAAAAACTGAGGCGAGCCTCTTTTGAAGAGCTTTGCTGACACAAGCACTAAAGTAAAAGTGTTTTGTCCGACTCAGGATGATGTGGAAGGAAGGAGGTTATACTATCAAGAAACCACAAAATTCCCCAATCAATGCTTGCTCTTGACTGCTTTGACCCACACTACAGTTGTTAGTTCGTAAAAAGTGTGGTTAAAGTGAATGACCTCATCATCCATAAACTTCAAAAACAAGTGGTCATTACTTGGTGCTTCTAGGATTATGCAGAATCTTTAAAAGATTGGGGTTGTTCTAGTGCCCGCTCTAAGTACATTACCATACCGTAAACATTCCATGTAACAAGTCAACACTACTAACATTGCTTCGTGTCTTACAATGTATGGGGCATTACCTAAATTATAATTTTCACTTTATTACATTAGAGTTTTTCATATTTGATAATTTTCTACTTTATTTTTTGTATTTTAAAGAACATCCTTTGATCTAAAATCCATTTCTGCAAAATAATTCGTAAAAGCTAATATCGTTATGGTTAGATTAGGGTTACACAAGGCTCTATATATACACTATTTAGATGGTCTTGGTGTTATGAAAAAAATTAATTTTAAATAAAAATAAATTAATGATATGATAGAAGTAATCATGTGATAATATGATAAATTTTAAATTTTAAAATAAATAAATTCATAAAAAATTAATTATACATTTTTTAAAAAAATAAGATTTTGTTTCTATTTCCCATAAGTAACAAAATCAATCTAAGTGACTTGTGACGAAAAAGAAAGAAAATAACATCAATCAAGAGTTGATGGCAAGAGAAGGTCAGGTCAAGATGAATTAGGTTTGATAAGCAACGGTCATCAAGAGAAACTGGCGGGAATTAGAACTGTTAGGTGTGAACGGGCTCAACTGATGTGGGCCAGTGCTTGTGGAATTTTGGGGTTCGCTTCAGACAAGCAATCTACGCACCACTTTCGGTGTTCAAAAATTTTGTTCCTGTCGCCACGCTCCCTAATCCCATATATAAACGCTCCTCTGCCACCCCTGTTTTTACTCTACCCAACTCAGCTCTCTCTCTTTCCTCATTCATCGCCTATTCTTCTCTTGTTTTAGCTTACTGAAGTTCTTTTAGTGCCTCCCCGGACAGAATTTTCGGTTTTTTCAGAGATTTTGAATGATTTTCTCATCTGGGTATTGCAACAGGTTCAAATTTTGGAAGTTTTAAGTAGTCCTTGTAAGTTGTAGCAGACATTTAGCTTCTGGGTAGTGGTTTCAAGTCAAGTTTCCTGTTCATTTCACCATTAAAGTTTTCATTACATTTTGAGTGGGGTGAGGGGGGGTTGTACTAATCTGAATCATAAGAGTTCACGTTCCGAAGAAGATGATTGTGCTGTTCAATGGGTGCATTCTGTGGAAGTTGTACCTAATCCTTGGAAAGAAACCTAGTGTTGATAAGAACTTCTATTTTTGGATTTTCCAGATATTTAATAGGTATAGTCTAGGCACTTAGCAACGAACCTTTCACATCTCTGATCTGTTTTTCTTCTGCTTACTCTGTTTCTGCTATTCCTTTTACAACTGAGTTTTAGATAAGTGAGAAGGATTGTGAAAATGGGAGGGGCTTCGTTGCCGCCGGGGTTTCGGTTTCATCCAACGGATGATGAATTGGTTGGATATTACCTTCAAAGAAAAGTTCAGGGGCTTGAGATCGAGCTTGAAGTTATCCCCGTGATTGAATTGTACAAATTCGATCCATGGGAGCTTCCAGGTACTCCTCTAACAACTCCTTTTTTGCAGCACAAGGAACCAAAAATCTAAATCTTTTATACGAATTCTGTTACTGGTTTGGCTTCACATTCCTTTCACTCTCATTGACTGGGAATTTAAGACTTAGTTGCCATTTGTGAACTTGCAGAGAAGTCATTCCTTCCCAAAAGAGATATGGAATGGTTTTTCTTCTGTCCAAGGGATCGAAAGTACCCAAATGGTTCAAGAACCAATAGAGCCACTAAAGCTGGCTATTGGAAGGCTACTGGTAAAGACAGGAAAGTTGTGTGCCAATCATCGGTCACTGGGTATAGAAAGACTCTAGTTTTTTATCGTGGACGAGCTCCTTTAGGGGATAGAACAGACTGGGTAATGCATGAATATCGCCTCTCAGATGATGTTTCTCACGGATCACCAAATTTTCAGGTAACTTCAAATTTTCTTGCGTAACACCAGAACTAGCTCGTTCTTCTTCACTACAGAGTTTATGGTAGTTCAGCAGACTCACGTCGTTACCGTGATACTTGCTCTCCAGGGAGCTTATGCTTTGTGCCGTGTAGTTAAGAAGAATGAACAAGGGCACAAAGTGAGTGATTCACAGGCTGGAGAATCTAAAACCAAGAAAAAAGTCTCAAACAATGTTGAGTTCACCTCAACTGGAATAGCAGCAAATGAGCCGGTGGCCGTCTCTGGGGATGCGTCTTCTCAGGGGAGTTTCTTGCATAATGAGAGTCGTTATTCCAGTCCTCTTACTTCTCCTTATCAAGATGCACCAATGGCTGAGCTCGAACCTGCTTCACTGGGGAGCAATCCTTCAAACTTTTGGGTCTCTTCGGATTTGATTCTCGATTCCTCCAAGGTATAGAATGACTAAGAAGGTACTTCAGAACTTGATGGTTACGACATACATGTTTCTTCTAACATGATTGCCATTATGGTCTAATGTAGGATTACACACAAGTACATGATTCGGTACCTGAACATTTTCCTCAGTATGAATACCAAAGCTCAGTGAACCAATGGCTGCCATATGAGCACACAACAGAGTTCTCTTCAAGTTCAGGATACTCGAATTTCACCGAACCTACAGATGATCTCAGTCAGATTGGCTACATGTCACCCTACTCGGGACACGGAAACATGGGATTTTATGGAAATGAGGACATGGCTTACAAAGGTTATGATCCGACCAGTTCAGTAAGATATGCAAAACGATTTTAAGAAAAGAAAGGAGAGATCATAGTGGCTCTTTTTTTTTTGCAATGCAGGGTCTGAAACTTGTGATCAAGCTCCAATATGCAGACAAGCAAGTGGAGATGGAGGTTTAGGGGAATATTATGGTGGTCTTTGGTTGCAGGAAGACAATATGATAATCAGGATATAGTAATCTACCTTGAGTATGGAGTATCATAAGAGAGAGGGTTCCCCAAGACAACACCTTTTAACGTTTGTTCTTGGATGGGGAAATAGGTGTTAAACTGCTATGTTAAAGACTAAGTGGAGCTAAGAGTCTATTGCATTGGGTGGTATAGTAGCTAAATGTAATCCTTCTTGTTTATGTTGTTATAATGTACTCCTCCTGGTTGTCATCACTTTTTAGAGATTGCACCAGGAGTGGATTTGGATTTGGTTATCTTCATTTTCATGAACTTTTATTTTGCTATTATGGCCTTATAAATAGTACATGTTACTTTTCCATAAATCTGAACTTAGTTGCAAGTGATCATATGTCTGAAACAGTACAAATATATTCACTCCACCACTTCAAACACTTAAGCAAGTAACCCAATAGGATTATAAGTTACAGTTACAATCCGGATTATCATTACCGCGATTTTGTAATTGCGGTTGCATGCAATCAGGCTCGTATTGTCTGTAATTATCGCATCTGCTGAGTGACCCACCACAATCCGCAAGTACAAGAGATTCAAGAACCGTATGATATGAACCATTTTTTATCTCCAGTCCTTTCCTTTTCATGAAGGCTTCCAAAATCTCATTTGACTGTAAGTCACGAGCAATGGATGAATTATTTGCAATTTTCCACTGTTCTCTAATGATTATTTGGGTATATTATCAGATGACACAAATTCATGACAATGTGTCCCATTCTTCTGCAGAATCTTATGAAAAGACTTACATTAATCTCACCTTAACAACACTTTCCTTAAAGGCTTATTAACCATACAGGCCCTTTTCATGCCACCCTAACTGACATTCTCCAAGAATAGATTCTGCCACCCTCTATTCTATCATCAAAGCCACCTACCTACCTTCCTTACATAGCTTTGTGGCTAAGGCCGGCGTCTTTGCTTCCATCAAAGTGATGAACACATCATTTGTTAGTTCAGAAAAAATGTTCTTTTCACCATATTCCCCACCAGGGAAAGTTTGAAACAGACAGAGGAAGTGCAGCGTGGATTAAACTAGTGCATTTATGAGCAATTAGTTATTTTCAGCATCTTCTTCCTTTTCTCTTTTCATTCTCTTTTTTCTTAAAAAGTAATCTAGTTTAGTGTAAAATCAAAGTAATTTATAACGGCAGAAAGCCCATCAAAGAACCGTCCTTTTTTTTTTTGCAAGTGAAGCATTCATATTTTCATACATACATCCATCTAAGGTTTAAAATAATGCAAGGTGGTCATCATGTACCTTAGTATAAACTAGCAATTTTAGGGCTACAGAAAACTAAGACTTCTTGGACAGTGGCCCTAGATTCGTCTCCAAATATGGACTCCTTACCATCCTCCCTCTTAGCATATGACAGTCCTAATCTAGACTTGGCTTGCCTCAAGTCACCAATACCCGAATTGGTATCTGGCCCAGCAAACCCGCCCATGACAGGTGCTAGTGGAGGACCAATGAGGAGTCCATCAGCCCCAAACTGGGGCCCGCCTCGAGCATAATCGAAAAGAGCTGCACCACTGCCACCAACCTTGGGTAAGATGATGGGGTCAGTTTTCTCGTCACTTTCCCAATAGAAAAGAAATGCATCAAACGTGTCATAGTAATCGTCTGTGCTTCTGTAGCCTTCAGGGTTAAAGGCTCCAAACTTGAAGGACTTGTCTGTATAGCCAATAATCACGCATGGTCCCTTGAAGTCGCTACAATTATGGAAGTTCGTTGCACTAAACCCATCTATGGTGGCTTTGTAGCAGCACTTGAGCTCTTTACCTGCACGAATCTTTGTGAATTTTAGGTGAACTAGTAATCAAGTTAGGCCTTGAAGTTTGGTTTTTGTTTATAGTTTCAACAGACAAAGCTTTCTTATCCTATTCCTAGGTAATGAAGAAGACAAAATCATGGTGTTTAGAATATGAAACAAGAGAGTACCCCTTAAGAATGTTGTGTCTACAAGAGGAGGAGAGAAGGGAAGATCAACTTCATGGTACTTAGGTTGCTGCTTTTCGATATTGTTTCTTCTGCCTAAGTTCCATCCAAATAGACTCTGTGTCTGTGGGCTTCTCTTCCATCCAAAGTGCAGAGAATTGGAGATACAACAAGCCATCTACATGTGACCAATCATTCAAAAACAACCCCTTGGAGATTCATCTTATCCTTCCGCACTTGTCCGGTTGGCCCACCACAAATGACCTGTAACATTTGTATTGGCCTTGGTAGCAAAAGCCTACCTAGAGAAGGTGCCACCAAATGTTACAAGGTTTCAAATAAGAGGAAATACGATTGTAATTGCAACAAATTACAATAACGACTTGAATGCAACAACTATTATGTTAAGATATATGTTATATATCTCACCATTTAGTTTCGACATTTTTGATAATTGGATCTAAAACAAGATAATTGTTAAGACAGATTATGAATTAAATCTCACAGGTAAAATAAGAAAGGAAATAACACACAAAAATTTAACGAGATTCACTTTTTAATTTTGGCTACATGGGCTAAACTCCGAATAAATCTTCCACTAATAAAATAGCAAGTACAGAGAGTAAAAATAATACAATAAAATAGTGGCACTCTTACACAAGGTATTTCTCAAATTTACTATTCGTAAGATAATATCCTCACTATTTTGTCACTTACCTTTTTTAGGAAAAACGTTTCTTAAAAAATACTCAAAATCACTCTCTTCACACAAAACTTTAAACACACAGGTCTCTCTACCTTACCATATATAAATGTATTTAAAAACACACACATATGAAAGAGGGAGGGAGAGTCTTTATATAGACCCTCCACTGCTTTTGCCACAGCCTATCCACAACCACAGCTTGCATGCAATCTGTCCACCGTCATAGCTTGCATGCAACTTGTGGACAAGTTGCCCCTCCACCGCCTTTGCCACAAGTTGTCCACAACCATAGCTTGCATGTAAGATGTCCACCATCACAGTTTGCATGCAACTTGTTCTCAGTAACTTGATTTTTTTTTAATGCTTAAATATAGAATGGCGGTAATATGTATGTTAGTACCGCCTTACAATTCTCTCTATACCGGCTACATGATATTTACTATCATTCCTGCAGATGATCGACAGAACTTAAACTTTCCCCTAGATAAAACTTTTGTCATCATATCTGATCCATTTTCATCCGTATGAATCTTCTCAAGTTGTAATAGCTTCTTCTCTAGCACCTCTCTAATCCAGTGATATCTCACATCAATATGCTTTGATCTTGAATGGAATGAGGAATTTTTCCAAGGTGAATAATACTTTGACTGTCGTAAAACAGTTGATATCTATCTTACTGAAAACTATGTTCTTCTAAGAACTTCAATTTTCCCAAGGTGAATAACACTCTGACTGTTGTAAAACAGTCTATCTTGCTGAAAACTATGTTCTTCTAAGAACTTCTTCATCCATAGGAGTGTTTTGCATACTTTAGTTACAGCAATAAATTCTACTTCTGTCAGACCCCGTTTTCAAAGTCTAACTCCTTGCTCTGATACCATACCTGTCGGAGCCCGTTATCGGAGTCTGACTCTTGACTCTTCATGCATGCTCTGATACCATAATCTGTCGGACCCCGATTCCGGAGTCTGACCCTTGCTTGCTTACTTGCTCTGATACCAACTCTGTTATTTTCATGCATGCAGACTATCTTAGCACGTAAGTTATCACTCAAAGATAACAC